>JAPKLX010000029.1:1117655-1438604 GCA_026898415.1 Leonotis leonurus
TCATCGAGATACCTGATATCTTTAAGAAAGTGACCACAGCTATCGGTTCCGACAGAATGGAGATTCCACAAAAAAGGAAAGTTAACATTCGAATTCAAGAGAGACCTGTCATAAGACATGATCAAAGTCTTAAGATAAGCACAGGAAGATTATCCTTCCAAGGAGATAGAATTATATCTCAACCTTTTGGGAGGAAACTTATCCAAGAAGGTCAATCCCAATTCCCAGGGAAAGCTCAAGTTTCAGTCAATCTGAAATGTCCAGAAGGATGGAGAGGGATGACGACAAGATTTGATACTACAATATGAGAA
Organism: Leonotis leonurus; assembly: GCA_026898415.1. Lineage (NCBI taxonomy): Eukaryota > Viridiplantae > Streptophyta > Magnoliopsida > Lamiales > Lamiaceae > Leonotis > Leonotis leonurus. The sequence goes on from JAPKLX010000029.1 coordinate 1,117,967, forward strand.
AATAACTTTTCATGTAGTGTCTTGTACTATCTCCAGCAGCCGGAGGTTAACCATTACAATGGAACCCTGGACCTAGGGGGTTTTATGGTAGAGGTTAAAGGCAGAGCAAGACGAGAAGATGTTCTGATTCTAGGGCGGGACTTTTTGGAAAGATTCAAGCCCTGGAAACAGATGGACCAGGGGATGATGATTACGATAGAGGAAAGACGACTTCTAATCGTATGACAAGTCCGTTCTCGATATACATTCCAGTAAGAGTGTTATATGAAAAATATAAGGCAGAATACTTCTCGGCCTATATTGATTCAGGTGCGGGAATATGCACAGCAAGAAGGGGAGTTTTCCCAGCAGATGTTGAGGATACTTTACCTCAAATTGCTGGCAGAGATTTCTCTAAAATAATTTTACTCTTATCCAAAGGAGTAAAAGAAGTGAAAATACTAATTGTAGGAGCGGGACAAACACCTTGGTATAAGGTTAAAACTCCACCAATTTATTTTCATGATACGGGAGCTGATGTTCTGTTAGGAAATAATTTCCTACAGATGTTCAAAAGATACACACAGGACAATGAGCGACAAAGATTAGTGTTCACAACTAATTGTGAGCATAAAATCATTGTTCAGAGACTGAGGAAAGCGTTTAATCGCCAGATTCCAGTAGCTTTTCGCAGCAAGCGTGGTGATATGAATGATGAAGGCAAACTTCGTCAACCCAAGATGAAAGATCAAAGTAGGTTCAGCGAAGCAGTGCTTAGCTGCATCCGTGAGGATGATCTTCAAGTTGAGGAAATCCATATCCTTAAGGCAGCTTTGATTTCTAACAAAGAAATTAAGGTTGAAATGCAGGTGTCCCTTGCAGATGTCAAAAGAAAAATCTCGAGATGCTACAATGAGAATCCTTTGGCTTGGTGGAAAAGGAACCAACTCAAAGCAACCTTAAAGGTGAAGCCGGAAAGGGTGCATGAGTTCGTAAGGTTCAGACCAATCCTGATGAACTTGATTGATCAGAAGGATATGAGGGTTATTATCAAGGAACATCTTGATATGAAGTTGATCGAGCCAGCTAATTCGCCTTATAGTAGCTCAGGTTTTCTGGTAAGGAATCATGGTGAGATCAAGCGAGGTAAACCTAGATTTGTCATTAATTACAAAGGGATTAATGATATTCTAGAGTTTGATGGATATTTTATCCCAAGTAGAGATCACCTTATTAACTGCATAAGGAATGTTAAGGTCTTCTCGAAGTTTGATTGCAAATCAGGGTTTTACCAGATTCGCATGGAAGAAGGGAGTAAAAAGCTCACAGCTTTCTCAACACCACAAGGGCATTTTGTTTGGAACGTAATGCCAATGGGGTTAGCTAATGCTCCCCAGATTTTCCAGAGGAAGATGGATAATCTTTTTAAAGATTTTCTCTTTTATGTTTGTCTATATTGATGATATACTAATAACATCAAAAGATATGGATGAACATATCAAACATCTGGAATTATTTGCAGATGCTTGTTACAAGGAAGGATTAGTGCTGTCTGAAAAGAAAGCAGTAATTGCGACCCAAAAAATGGAATTTTTGGGAATAGAGATCAATGAGTCTGGAATAACTTTGCAGGATCATATTGTGCAAAAGGTCCAGGATTTTCCAGAATCATTAAAAGAGAAGAAACAACTTCAGAGTTTTCTGGGAGTTGTTAATTTCGCCGGAATATTTATTAAAGATCTTGCGAAACACAGGAAGGTCTTTAGTAATCTACTAAAGAAAGATGTTCCGTTTATATGGACAGAAGAACATCGACAGGTAATGAAAAAGCTAAAGGAGGAATGTAAAAATCTCCCAAAGCTTTCAATTCCACAGGACGAGGATGATCTAGTCCTCTACACAGATGCGAGTGATCATTGGTGGGCAGCAGTCCTAATAAAAATCACTCCATATGGAGAAGAACCATGCAGATATTGTAGTGGTTTTTTCGCAGAAAGTGAGGCCCTCAGATGGCATATCAACGAGAAGGAATTCTTTGCAGTTGTGAAGACTTTTAAGAAATGGCCTTTATTCTTATTAGCAAAGAAATTTACTTTAAAAGTTGATAATACCCAAGTTAAAGCTTTCCTAAGAAATAACATAGAATCAAAGCCTGAAAAGGCTAGATTACTTAGATGGCAAGTTTTATGTCAATATTATGTTTATGATATTATTGTAGTAAAATCTCATGAAAATATTCTTGCAGATTTCTTGACGAGAGATGGAGCCAGCTGAGATCAGTTCCATCATCCTAGCCCAAAGGCATCTCCGAGAAAATTTGTAAATGCTCTGGGAAGAGTGGGAAGAATGTACTCTCCATGTTGAACAGATGGGGAAATTGCAATCTACCGATAAGACGAAAGTCTCTGGTAGGATACGAGCCAGTTTGCTGACCTATACTCAGTTAGGGTCGGCCTTGGAAAAGCCAATCCTGCGGGCTTCCAGAAAACCTCTGGAGAAGGCAGAGTTTCGTGGTCCGGCACCTAAACCGGTAGAAGGGGATTCAAATACCCCTCGAGCGAGTTCTAAGTTAGTGGAGTCTGAACCACTGGCCCAAGAAAAAGATGATGCAAAGGCTTCACCGCCTGAACCATCATGTCAACCCTCCACCTCTGGGGAAAAAGAGGGAGAGATTAGTCTCAGGCCATTGACAGACAAATCTGAGATTAATATTAATAAGATTATTTTCTCCTCTTTTGAACAGGCCTACCAGGGAAAATGGGAAAAACTACTCACGAGAATGGATATCAATCCTAATACTAGTAGGGTTGATGTTTCAGAAAAATATCCAAGGGTATGGATGATGCCAGGATCCAAACCTCAGGATGTCAAGCAATGGTATGAATTTGGGGCACTCGCCTCGGTTTATACTACGTCTCCATCGTTTCCAGAAATCTCGAGTCTGCCTCGATGGATCCAGGAAGCAGTGCACGAAACTTGGGCAAATAATGAATCACTTTGCCGAGGTGATACTTTGGAGCTATATTTCATTAGTGCAGCTCTAGAACCAGCAGGAAAAGGGAGTCATGAGGCCTTTCATTATATAAGGCTCAGACGACCAAGGATGGATGTCTTCAACCAAGTTAAGACACCACCCAACGAGATACCTATGATTGCCGCTATTTCTCAGGATCAAATCACAACCAGGAGAGCATGGGGATTGTGGGTCTGTCTTACAGAGATGGACAAAGTCAAGTTTCCATTTAAGTTCTTCCAGAACTCAGCAAATGGAGCATTCCTGTTAAACACTATGACAGGAAAATCAACCAAGTTTGCAGAAGAGGCATTCGAAAGAAAAAGGACTCTTCTGTGGGAAAACAAGATAGCGATGAGTAAAGAAACCCATCGTAAGTTCTGCAATATGGCTCATGTTGGCCATTGGGAATCTCGAATTTGTTCGGATTGCTCAGCACAGCGTGAACCAGAGTTCGGGAAAGGCTTCTTGCCTAAACAAGAAAAGAAGAAATTTCGAGCCAATGAGTATGGGGAGAAGAATTCTTCCCAGAAAGGACAAGCTACAAGGGCCCCTCCAAAAAAGGAACTTGGCCGACAAAATTAAAAGAGCCATGTGAGGGGAATAAAGAAGATGCTTTCAAATAAGGAAAACATGTGAAAGAGAGGCACCCACCAAAAAGAAAACGACAAAGGTGGGTGGCAGAAAGAGACGTTCCACCCAGAAAAGAATCGTCGGTGGAATAAAGTTAAAGGATGGACCTCTAATTCAAAGAAGGGGTCCAACCACCAAGAAATGTTTGTGTCGGCAGCCTTATCTGGACCAAGCTTCACGTGAAGAAGCATCATTCACAGAATAAGGATCTGAGGCAATAATGCAGAGAAGGGATGCCTCCAGCCTTCTATATAAAGGAGCATTTGGAGAGAGTTGAAGGCATCGAAAATTTTCCTTACTTCTCTCCAACAATAAACATTGTATTCCTATATAGTTTATGCAAGTTGTTTTCTTTCCGCTACCATAGGTAGCTAAACAAGTTAGTCTCCTCCCTAAAGGAGATTAAATTAGTATGTAATATATATTTATAATTCCTTAATAAGATTTGGGCTTTTGTTCATCATCTTCTGGATTTATATTTTCCTTATTTTACCAACCAAATACTTATACGCCCCGGGTAGGAAATGAACGAGTGCTGTGCTGTAAGCTGTTGAAGGAATCAGCGTCTGGAAACCATAAGGTGTTCCTGGTGGTTGGACGTGGTCCCTAAAACTTCCGGTGGATACGACCTGACAGCTTATCGGTCAAAGAAGGTATGAAAGTTGGTATTAATATAGAATTTATTGTTACGGAAGTGTGATGGGCTTGATAGAAATACATGATTTACTCCATTTGAATTGTTAATTAATTAACTATATTAATAATAGAGAAATTTTGTTAAGAAATGGCAAATTGGGAAGTTCATACTAAACTTGGGCACTTTTATTATGATTTTTAGAAATAGGACAATTTTGATATAAAAGTTACAAAAGTGGGTACTATTCATATAATACCCTAATATATATGATGTAGATCATATAAAAATGAGTTTTTCAGCAGAAAATAGGAAGGAATCATGGTCATCCATATTTTTGATGCAACGAATGATAATAAGTGGTAATTTTTGAATTTTTAAATATTAAATTATGGTTATAAACTTGATCAAATGACTAATATAGTAATTTTTTATGAGAGAGAAAAGATTTTCATATATCATTGTCGGTTACATAATAGGAGAGAGAGTAATATTTCATTAATTAAAAAAGGTAGTTACCTATTTTAATGAATCTTGTTAGAGGTAATTAAGGGATTTGAAGATCAATTAATATTTTCATATCATTGTTGGTTACATAGTAGGAGATAGATTAATATTTTTCGCCAAATACAACGAGAAAGAAAGAGATGGAAGACAATGGTGAATTCACGCCATGTATGTTTGTATAATTACGTTTTTGCATTGATTATTTATTAAATTTGCATAGAAACTCTTAACAGTTTGCATTACGACAATTAAACAGTGTATTACATTGTTATTTCTATCATCTCGTATATGCATTGTTTGTAAATTTTGGCGTTACATATTATTTTATTATTTTTTTTTCATGAAGTATAATATATTAGTTTGTGTGGTCGTTGTGTTTTGTTTGTTAAACTTATTTTTTTTGCATACATATGTTTTTGATGCGTTAATCAAATTTTTTGCTTTATATAATTCGGTTATTTGCATTTCTATTATTAAATGATTGCATTGTTCAAAATTATCATGTTAATCAGAAACTTGCATTATATGATTTAATTATTTGCATTGCTTTTATTAAAGGGTTGCATTATTGATCTATGAGTACGTATAATATGATATTTGCTCATTTCACGGGAAAAGACAATCATGAAAAGTGTGTGACATTTATTGATGCACTCCTTACAGTTGAGGATGTTGAAATCGTACTCATGGGTAATCAATAAATTTGTTGATTGTATGTGAAAAAAATCCGGCTGTGTTACCGACCAAGATCGTATTGATGACTCTTCTTCGATTAATTGCATTATGTGCCTCCGTTCGTTGCATCGTCGATTGTTCCCGCCTTGTGATTTGAAAATCATCATCGTCATCTTCGGAATCGAATCGTCGTCGCGTTCTTTCTTTAGCCCTACTTCTCACCATTGTCGCCGGCAACAACTTTCTCAAAGAAGTAGGAGCGTTTTTTCGAATTTTGATTATTGATTGTGGTTGAGAAATTGTCGTGTTGCAGTTGGAGTAATTGCAAATTAATGGGGAAACTAAATATCTATAAAGATACAACCCTAATTTTTCTCCTACATATGCAATTAAATTGACTAATATATCCATGTTGCATTGTTCTTACACAATGCAAACAGGTGGTTGATTTATTAAATATTTTAATGTTAATTAATCGGTAACCGTCGGATCGAAACTAATCTACGATCCAGATCATTTCCTATTTTGTATTATTTTGCAATTTTTTTTACCTAAAACCACCTATATATATATATATGGGAGATATCAAATAGAAATGGTTCTTTATGAGTTGAGTAAAAATATATCTTGACCGTTAATTTATTTAGATCAATGGTACATATTAAAAGATAATTTTGGTATATATCTAATTTAAAATATTTTATCCCTAAAAACAGAGATTTGTTATTCTTTCTGACTAGGTTTTATTAATTAGGGTATAGTTTAATTATATCCATTGAATGAAAAATATGGATGGTTCAGATTTATTTTTAGTTAACACAAGCATATATATATGTATATATATATATATAGGATGTAGATCATATAGAAAGTGATTTTTCTGTATAAAATAGGAAATGATCTACACCCTTGATTAACTCAAATCGGACGGTTGATTTTAAATCTTGGATTTTCGCACACATTCACACACAGTGCGTGTTGAGTTGTTGTTTGACAGTTCAACAAGGGACATTTATGTAAAAATAACATGAGAGAGAAAATAAATCAATTCCACTAATTAAGGAAGTGATGTGCGGTTATATTGTACAGGAGGTGTTGGAATTGGCTTATACATCACTCTCACTACACACACTATCACGTTTCATCTGAATGCAACCGCACCGCCACCTCTCGCCGCCGCAATATGAAGCAGAAGACATGGCCATGCAATTCCGACACCCACCACCACTTCGCATCGCTCCCCTTCTTCAGGAAATCCAACGATTCCCCCAAGGTGGCGAAGACCCATCTCTCGTTCTTCAATTCCGGCCCCAAAGCACCGCCGCCTCCCACGCCGCCGCAGGGCTCGGATTTATCGTATCTCGATGTCCGAAAAATCCAATTCCATATCTCCGATTTCGGTGGGGGAGGAGATCGCCATTATCTCGAAGTTGCAGAGTTGCAGGTCGTGTAAACGATGGAGAAGGGGAGTGAAGTTTCGGAGTCTAGTTGAACAGTTATGTTATTTAGAATTGAATTAGCATATAACTTTGTTTTGAGTTATTAATCTACACTAATTGCATTGCTTGTAATAGATGTGTATACTACGATGAATATAGCAATTCATTTTACTATTTTATACAATGCATAAATAATAGTATTACAATTCAACTTAATTACACCTACTATATTTATATGAATATAACAATGCATTTGATTGTTTTATACAATTCTATATTTTATATTCTAATACAATGCATAAACACAAATACTACAATTCTACTCAATTAACAGTATACATAATACATTTTTTTATGGGTAGAATGATTATTGAACTTCGTTTATTCACACTTTGAACCGCTCGACTGCTGGGAGTGAGTGGAATCTCGAAATCGTCGTCTTCTTCGTCTGATGTCGGCCGTCGTCTGCTTCTTCTCACCATTTTCGTCTGAAACAAGGGAGAAGATCGAATCTTTTTTTGGGAGGAATGATTTTCGATTTTTTGGGTATTTTGTCCTTAATTTTCGCCACTTTCTTATTTTAAAAATCTTTCCAAAAACTGTCAGTTGAAAATTTGACAACTTTGCCCTTATTGAACTGTCAAACAACAGTTCAACACACAGTGTGTGTGAAATGCGCGAATTAATAATAGCCATTAGATTTGATCCAATCAAGGGTGTAGATCACTTCCTATTTTTTACCAAAATACTACTTTTTACCTGAAACCAACCCTATATATATATATATATATATATATAAGGACCTTTTGAATACAAAAGAGGAAATCATCTCAACCATTAAATTCAATGAATGAACGGTTATGATTAAACAATTTTAATTAATTTTAAATACATTAAAATATACCATAATTAATTGATTAAGATTAGTATAATAATTTTTATAGGAGAGAGAGTGCTATAACGGGCTGGACGGTTACAATAAGGAATAAGAATATTATTTTAATATTTTAAAAAGTAACTTACATTATATAAATGTTATTGTTAGAGTAAATTATGGGATTTGGAGATCATTAAATCTTGTTCGTAAGTTACACATTTGGTTTATGTTTCTACAACGTTTTATGAGTAATTTTCATTGAGAATGAATTGATGGAAGGGGACGGTGAATTCATGGCAGGTAGGTTTGTTTTAATTACGTTGTTGCATTAATAACACGACAAATTGCATTGCACCAAACTACAGTTTTGCATTATTAAATATATCACCAAAACTAACCAATTTCTTTTTTTTACCGTGTGTCCACAAATGAATATATAGTATATCTCATTAGATGGAGGATTCATCCAGATAAAATATTTGCATAATAAAATTATAACAGTTGCATTACTAACACAAAAAATTTGCATTAAAATATTCAGCAACATAGTGAAAATTTTGTCAAAAAATCTTCTTCCATATTGATAACTATCCGTCAAGTAGTTGCACTGCGTGGATCTTTCCGGTGCACCGTCGAATCTTCGTGAATTGCAGTAATTTGAAAATCACCATCGTCGTCTTCAGTATCCGTTGGTTGCCGCCTCTTTCTATGAACCCTAGTTTTCACCATGGTTATCGAGAATAAGGTTTTCTCAGACGTAGGAGGAAATTTTTCTTGAAATTTGGTGGCAGTGAGTGATTGAGAGAATCTTAATATGCAATTATTGTCAATGCAAATTAGCGGATACTAAATTTATCAAAAGATGTGTTGCTATTTCTCTCATACAGGTTCAAAGACAATTACTACTATACCCATGTTGCATTGTTTTCTACACAATGCAAACAGGCGGTTGACATATATAATATTTAATTATTAAATAATTGCTAATCGTTAGATCGAAAATAACGTTGATCAAAGATCATTTCCTATTTTATATTGATTCTCTCTTTTATACATGAACCGCACCATATATATATATATATATATATCTAAAGTAATTGATATTTTTGGAAGACTCATTCTTTAGGAGCCCCGTGCGATATCTGACTCTGTACACGGCCATACATTCCCCTGAGCACTGATACAAAAGTGCGACAATATCAAACTAAATAATAGAACTTAAACCGCACATGATATATCTGATTAATAAATAATATTTCATTCCCTCTCGAATTTGTTATTCATTTTGTGATTTTGAATCGTTCATAAATTTAATACCTGATTTCTTTTTTTCTTTTTAATAAGTGGATCAATTTATTATATACACATAATTTAATTGAGTATAATAAATTAAGTGATATTTAAATTTCACTCGATATATTTACTATAAATCTTAAATTAAACCATTTTCTTAAAATGAGTACGGAATTAGGGATAAAAGAATCATATATGGAAACAAATATTAAAGGCGATGGTCATGAAAACGACCCCAAGTTGCAGATAATGTAAAATATTAAACAATAAAAGAGGGAGAACTTGTTTATAATAGGACCAAATTAACAAAAATGGCACCGACTTTACAATATTCTATATATCTTATCTTCAGGGAAAAAAAAAAAAAAAAAAAAGGGAAGATTTTCTTGTTCAATAAATAGGACATTTTGAACATCATACTACTTGCTACTTAAATGTCACCAAAAAAGAAGCCTCTGCCTCCTCGTCCTTGAGCCATTTCATACAATACTTCATCCTCCCATATATATTAATTACTATAAAAATCCACCGTTTCCTGCAGTTTATAATAAAAAATAGTCGGCTGTGGCGACTTAATTTAGGCATCAAGATGAAAAATATATGAGAGGGGCATAGGTATATATATAATATAGTATATACCCCGAGTGGGACAGGTTTAGGAAACGAATTGTTGCTGTTGAGCTATTTATGCTGGTTTTTTGGTTGAATTCGCAATGCAAAGCCGACAGATGTGATCATACAGGAATTGAAGAAAAATACACGAGGTTCAAATTTCTTTAGTGAGAAAAAAATACCATGGAAATTGTGAGACAGGACAGTACAGCCTTATGAGAGTGTTATGAAACTTAATCTGAAAATGGGAAGGACCAATGATTTATTAATTATCTTTACCTTAATTTGAGATCGATTGGTTATCGTCTTCTTATTCCCAACCCATTTCTCTCTGCTCTGGTTCCAGTTAATAAGGCCCGCCGCAGATAAAAACCTAAACAAATCAGAATCCAAACTTAAAAGAATAAAGTTCATGAGAGGAATCCAGTAAGAGCTGATGATGAAAAACTATATATATATATATATATAGTTGTATATGTAACTGACACTGTGGAGTTGTAGAAATGGTATGACTTGAAGATAATACATGTTCTAACAGACTTGTAGTAGTAACATCCGCATGCAGATGAACATTGGAATCAATAAAGAGATGTTTCCATCTTTATGGGAATAGTAATATGTGATCCAAAAAATTATTAGTATTATTCATCTTCTTATTCGACATATACATAAAAAATTAAGGGGATTAGGCCAAAGTCGAAAGAAGTGAATGCCAATCAACATGAAATTATCCAAACCTGAAACACTGCTTAGAAACCACAATACAAGCACAACCATTATTGGCAATACTGAACAACCGATGGACCTTTGTAGTTTGTTTTGAACAGCCAGAGCCAGAACCTTGAGCAGCTTGCATCTCAGTCAGGAATATAATTTCTTGACACCTTGCTCCTCTTCCTGCCCAACCACATTCTGCTGCATCTCATTTACAGCTACGTGCTGGCTGGCTCACCACCCTAGATCTACCAACGAATATTCCGTTATTCGACTATTTCGACATGACAACTGCTGCTCTTGCTTCAATTCACAACACCAACGCCATAAAATTAGCTCAATATGACACAAAACTATCTAGTGACAATAAAGCAGAAAAGGTAGCATTAATCAAGTAGAACCTCTTAGTTTGAAAGAAGGTTACGCATTATATATAGCTGATTATGTAGAGGAATTGTCCATTCTTATATGTATAAATATAATTGTTCATAGTTACATAAGCCGCCAGCCATGCATATAACATTATATTTACAACAAGTTGGCAATTTGCAAGAGAATCGGTCTCGATCAATAAATTGCAGTATTCGTTCTCACTCGTGAAAAAAGAGGCGCAAGAGCGTTGAATATATAGTTATATACTTGTACATGTTAATTAATTTGTCATTGCCCAATTAATGTGTTCAAAAACACATGCATGTCTAACAAAATCTCTCTCCAAATCGATCGAATTGCCAGAAAAGAAAACATAAAAGAGCATGCAGTAAAATAACCATAGCTAAAAATCCAATCTTGCTATATAGCTATACCCGGCCAGTTAAAGCAAGGAAGGATTTGTCATAAGCGGCGAATATTAGGCCTTCTTGTCTTACTTTTCTTCTTATTCTTCTTCTCCGACAAAGAAGATATTTCATCGCTTACCTAACTAGCTAATATGTACGTACGTAGCTGCATGTCCGCTGCTTCCTATTTTTAATTACAGATTAATTCTGTTCCCATATAAAGCCAAGACAGTAATGCAGCCAACCATAGGCAAAATAATTTCAAATATTGATATATGAAACTCCCCTATTTCAAATTAATTTTATCATATAGAGAATAAAACTCCATTGCTATCACTCTTTCAGTGTTCTGATATGTTAGAATTCGATCACCTAACCATAAGATTACTATGTGATACTTGGAATATGGTTAAGCCTTGTTTGGTTATGATTGGCGGTTATATTTTCCGATAAGCTGTTAATGTAGAATCTGCTCAATCTTACTTCTTTATCTTTGAATACATTTCCCTAGTACTAATATTCTCTGTCCATTTTTTTAATAGATTAATAAAATAAAATCATATAGATCGTGACATTGTATGAAAACAGAAGAAAATCTAAATTAGTATATTTGACGAAAATTATTCGTAATCGTACACGTAGTGTAGTTAAGTTGGAGTTGGCAATGTTTAGTTTGTAAACGAGGATATCATTGAAAGCTCAGGACGACATTGATGGAGGTAAAGAAGATGTAATGGGATGGATTGCATACATCATTAATAGGATGACAGATGTCTTAAATTAATTTAGATCAAGTAAACTGAATAATACAATCAAATGATAATAATATAAAATAAAGCAATTAGGGACAAAAGGAGGACACATAAGCTCAAGTGTTTGAATGTCTGATGCTCATGGGGTCCATCCATGCCCATCTATCTTCATACAAAATAAAGGCTTTATGGAGGAGATAGAAAGAAAGAGTCTTCCAATCAATGCCAACCACTTGTCTTCAATATTTCACATCAAGGATAACCCACTTGATTCATGTTTGAATCATGTTTGAAGAGGACCAATAGGAGAACCTCAACTTAGATTTTTCTTTATCTTGGATGTATATATGTAAGAGTATCTATCTTGTTCTACTAGCTGGTTACTGTATAATCAAAACGGTCATTTTCTGATTCTTGTTCGGAAGTACTAACTTATACTCCCTCCTCTCCGCTTATATTATGTATTGAATATTACAAATTCATTGACGGAAAGAACATTACATTTTGTGTATCATATTTTCAATTATAAGAGAGTGTTTGATTTAGTAGATGAGATGTATTAAATTGATAAAATAAAATATAATAAAATTATTTGAATCGATTTATAATATTTGTAAATTATGTAATTAATAATTAAGCTCAATTAAGTTAAAACTGAACTGATTAATAATTAAAGAATTGTTTTATTACATACGGGTTGCGAACTCAATCAAACAGACCAAATACTTAATTATTTTAGATAATTTTATCAATCAAATATAATCAAAGGTAATCATGTAAACCAAACACCCTATAAAATATCAAAAGTTAATTAAAGGAGATCATAAAGATAGGTGTTATGCATCATCTAAACTACAAGCAGTCATTAATTCACATGAGCATTTTTCTACTAATTAATTGTGGCTTCAAAAATATTGGGACGATAAAAACAGTTTGCATAGATGGATAGATAGAAAGCTAACATGAAAGTGAAGTCGCTTGATAAACATAAAACTATATAATTCTTACACAACTGAAAGAAGCAACATGTTACTATAATAGCAAATATAAAGCAGACCACATATCCAACAGTAAGCAACACAAGTCAGTAATAAAAGCCTAAATCCAACACCATCAACATCAACCCATCAGAATGCACAACTCCTTCAGATCATAACAGAAAAGGCACGCTCTTATTTGTCACACATCATAACCGCAAGAAAGGCCTCAGGTGGTAAGGATGGGAGGGAGGTAGTCTGATTTAGCACCAAGAATGCGTGCTTTGGTGTCCGGGAAGAACTCCGCTCCCGGCAGTTCCGTAATCTGTCCTTCGCTTGCAATCCCAACAGGGTACCTGAGCAAGTGACCCGGCAGGTCACTTTCCAACTCTTCATTGGAATAGAGATCCCAGTACTTGTCAGCCATCTCGTTCACCTTCGTCGCACATTCCTCACTCTCAGGGTGGAGGAAAGCTTCCTCAAGCATGCCAAGGTGTTCGTACCATAACGACATCCTAAAACCGTGGATCTGACCCCGTGCTGGCTGCCTTGTTGCAAGATGATATGGCTGGTAGGCCCCCATAGCGATCTCAGAATCCCTAGCACCATCCATGGATCTTTGGTTGATATTTGCCGATCCGACTATAATGTATTCATCATCAACTGCAAGAAACGTAGACCCAAATCAGATATATATTAAATTGTTAAGAGAATATCTATATTCATCTTGGCAGTAAGTGTAATAACAAGACAAAGAATACCTATCATCATCTTGGCATGGACATAGATCATAAAACGTCGAGCCTCCTGAGCTTTAAGATAGTCAGAATCGGGTTCAGGTTGTTCGGAGGGCTCATATTCTCCACTCTTCTTGACTTCTCTATTACCAAGGCAGAAGAATGTCAAGTAATTTCTTGGATCCTCTTCGATGCCATTAGCTTTAAGGGCCTGAATGATGTCTTTATACATCATCTCCATTGTTCTCCTCTGCCAATCTAGTATAGCCTGCACTGATGCACTCTCAGGAATCCCCTCAGGCCACATTGGCACCACAACGTACACGGTGAACCTTTCTCCAGCTTCAATCTTGCTGACTATCTTCAGTGATAGTTCCTTGGGAATGAGATGTAATGCTCCAATGTCTTCAACTTTAACATCATCGCACTCCCAGCCAAAACACCCTCCCAGGAAATATTGATTCTCAATATAAATAAACTTTTTGGCCCGGCGTATAGCATGAATATATGCATCTTGAATGCTTCGATCAATTATGTTGTCCTTCCCACTAACAAGACCTGCTTGGGCAGCATCCTCAGGTTTGTCAGGGAATCCAAAGGCAGCCCCACCATCAATAGATCTGAATAACTGCACGTTCCATGTATCGTGGTCGTCGGGGAAGGAGACTGGAGAAGGGGGGATAATAATATCAGATAGCTCCCTCAAGTCCACTAAAATATCCTTTCCACCTTGCTTCTTCCACCTCTGCTCAAAATTGAACAGAACATCCCAAGCAATTGGTCCTTCCAGTCGAGAGTGAATGTCGTGCCAAGGCTCCCGGGGTCCACCTTTGGTGATTGCAGCTCCAGTATAATTAGGCTGATGAAAATCATCATGATGAGCCGTATCCAATGTTCTGAAAAGTGAATGGAAGGGAGTATCGTATCTCCCATCACAAAGATCAATGCCTCCAACAAAACTAACAATTCTCTTCTTGTCTGGTTCTCCACTTGGCAAATCACTGTCAACCACAACAATCTTTTGATGATGAGTAAACATGGTGGAAATTTGAAAGCTTTGAACAAAGCTTCCGCCATCATCAGGATTGCGGGGACACAGCACGCAGTGCACCTCTGAACCATTAAAATAATTTTCAGTCTCCTCATCGTGTGTAGCCATCAAACCATCTTTCTTCAGTACATCAACAGAGGTTCTATCATCCCACACAAGCATAAGAACCCTAACACCCTCACTTGCTTTCTGCTTAAGGAGCTCACCGAGAGTAATATCTCCACCTGGCTTTGGCCTTCGAGAGTCCCTAATCAAAGAGATCTCAGCGTAAACAGACCAACCAGTGATGTAAATAAAGTGCTTTGCATTCGTGATTGCATCAAAAACATCTTCCCAGCATCTGTCGGGCTCGTAATTCTTCCCTCCAGATAAGGGAATCTTTGGAACAAATCCGTCGGGCACATGAGCATCCTGGTACAGAGAAACACGGCATCCAGTTCGCTGAGGAAAGAAGGTATAAGGAACCCCAGGATACCTGGCACTTTTAATTCCACGAGCCCAGTTACGATCTCTAGCGATGTCAAAAAATTGCAGCCTCACATGGATCTTAGATTCTTCCTTTATAAGATTCTTGTCATCATCAAGTATCTCAACCCACTTATCGATTTCCTCCCCTTCCAGCAACTCACGAACTGGTACATAAGCTCTTCCAATTAAAGTTGCACCAATGGGATTATCATCTTTAACCGTCAATATAACATTTGAGGCCATATGTGCACAGTATATGTGGAAAGACTCGTTCCATACAGGGTTGCTGGGGTTCTCTTCAATTAATCTTGTCTTTCCAACTCTAGCCTTTTCTAAGTCAATACCAACATAAATCTTGGGAGTTCCTTTACCGAACCCAACTTTCTCCTCAATGTTACTTACAAACTACAAAGATGTTCAACCAATGAGAATACAAACCAAAAAATGTATACAGTTGAAATTTGTCAACCAAAAGTATAGTCATGGACTCATGGTTTAAGATTTCAAGAGTAAGAATTCACAAAGAAAGAAGGACATCAAATATAAGAGTTACGAGCAATTTTTAGAATGAGAACTTCCAAAAAGAGCACAGACAACAGATATGATCTCTTATAACATCTCAGACAAAACCTTGAAGTAAATAAAGGATGTCATAAGTAATCAGCTCAAACTCATACTCTATCACACATAAAGCTCAAGAGATGTCACCCACTTTTACACTACGCAATCAATGTTCCACAGAATGCACGTAAGGCAGCAACCTATATTACAAATCATTTCCCGATTGGGCAACATTTTCCTATTTGATTTCACATTATTATAAGCTTAGTGATGGATAGTATGACACCAACCAAGAGACGAATGAAGGACTTGAATCAAGACTTGGAGTAACCAAACAGCTCAGATTTGATTACTTGAATCGAGATCAAACAAGAAAAACAAAATCTCACGACTTCGAAACAAATAATGAAGCATATTATATACTGGGTAATGTAGATCTAAAACATAGATATTGGGTTCACACACTAGAAAATGTTCACTACTGAGAAAAAAGTTGACTTTATATACACTTCAACAAAAAAAAGGGTTCAACTAGTCACCAATCTACACTAACATGACAGTAAGTGAAAATCGTAACAGAGCAAGATCTGGCCACTTCAACATAGTGGATAAGTAAGCGAAAAGGTATATTCCACAAATCACCCAAAGTTAGAGTTGGCGATCAAAATCATACCTTGCTCAAGAAATTCCCACCCCCTTCAACTGCCAGCGTGTCAACTTCATAGATCGTGACATGAAGAGTTCCATGAAGCAAGAGCTGCGCCATTTACTTTCACCTGTGACAGCATCAGAAGATCAAAACCCCAAAATCACATTACAGACTCCATACAAAGACTCGAACTTTGAATATAACAAGAGTACATGAATTCAAACAAAAACAAACAAGGATCCCAGATGATAAAAGCTTACAAAGTGAGAGTAATTTGAAGGGTTTGGCCAAGAAACAGATGAGAACGTGATCCGATCTTCTCAGTGTCAACAAAGGTAAATGAAGATGAGAGAGAGTGAGTGAGGGGAGCGATATTATCGCCTTTATGTAATGAGGTGGACGCGGTGAATTGATTAAATACGGGAAAGGAAGGATTTATTTTCTTGTTATTTTATATGAATGCCCAAATCTTTATGCTATTTGCAAATAAAATAATGAATTATTTTGCCTTGAATTTTGCATCCAAATCTGAAATTCTATATCCATATATAGTTCATGGCAACTACTACTCATTTGACTCTTATTTCATTTTTAATCTTGAATTTTTGGTTGATTTTTTTTTTCTGTTACAATATGCTAGTAAACTACAAGGCGTATTTTCTTCCTTGTTGGATGATAGGTCTTGCAGTCAAGTTCCCTTCTGCCTTTGCACTCGAGAGTTGATTTCCGTTCAGCCTGAGGAATCTCATTCTTTTTTTCTGTCCAAACATCTCATCTTGTGATTTTGAATAGTGCACTTCGCATAACTTGCTCCCATTTTAGAAAATATATATATTGATGTCTATAGTTAGATATTTTTCGCCTATAAGCTATAAACTAATAGATGACTGTGGAATTGGTCAACTATATCACTTCTTCTACAATTTTGGCAATAAAGATAGTTAATATGAGATCAATAAGAAAATTAATTGAATAAAAGCTTTTTAATTGAAGATTTTCATTACTTTGTATTTGTAGTAGCAGTATGAGCAAGGAAGAGGACTAATTGTTTAGGAAGAAAGATGGCAATCAATATTTAACGATATAATCCCTGGGTAAATTTGTTTAATTAATACATACCAATACCATCAAAGACAGAAACAAACCAACTTTGATTGTTGTAATGTGGTTATTGTGTGTCTGCAAATAATTATAAAGGCATATTATTACAAAAATAGTTCACATGATTTTCTTTGATGTGAATATCTTAGAATAGTGTCAATATTATCTCGTGATTTCAAAGCATACGCAGAGTTAATGCAAACGGTTCAATTGTAAAGGACACGTCTTCGCTTCTTTTTATTTTTCTTTTTCATGATCTTTTCATCCTAACAAAAGGCTTCAATAATTCTTAGTTTATTAGGACACGTTCCTCTCACTTTCAAATAATTGAAAACCAACGAATACGTGTTTCTTCAGTGTGTAGACTTACTAATGTAATTGTTATGATCATAACTCAGTGCAAATTGAAAAGATACTTAAATTAATTAACATGAAAATAATAGAAAACAAAATTGCCGACAGAGTTGATTGAAAGTGAGGAAACACTTCAACCTCAATTGGGGGATCCAAGATTTTCAGATCTCTATTCATTGACCAACCATATAGCTGCACGTCATATTCAATGTGCCGACAATTGATTGATTTAATAGTATAATATTATACATACTTTTCTTTTAGTTTTTGTATGTTACTCTCAATGTTCCACTAAACTTGACACTTTTTTTTCGGCACAGCTATTAAGGAGACTGTATAAAGTAATATAAAAGGTGTAAAAGTGATAGGGTCTACACCTTTTTGAAATATAATTTTTGTAATAGGTCAAGCTTGGTGGGACGTCCCAAAAAGGAAAACGTGTCAAGTTTAGTGGGACGGGATTGAGTATATTGTATCTTCTTTTTAAATTTTTACATCATTAGGCCCAATCATTTTTCGAATATTCATATACTAGTCGTAAACAACTGGGCTAAGAAATCCACTATTGCAACAGAATTTCAGTTTGGGCCCAGCAAATTACAGTTTTTGTAGTATCACGCTTAGTTGAAGATTCCAATAACTGAAATTATGTTGAATTAGTATCTCCAAAAGGGAATTTGCTTTACCAAAAAAGGGAAATTGCATGCTTGAGTAGTTCAAACATCTAAATAAAATGATAATTAATTTCTTTTTATTCTTTATAAACGCCGGTTCGGAGGAAGTACTAAAAGAAATTCTTTATTTAACCCTTGGAGGTTTTTCCTATCGTATTTCTGAAAATAAATATAAATGTAAATGATTCAATCATTCTTATTTTGGGCCGATATGAAGGGAACTATTATTGGATTGTTATTATAAGCCCTTTAATTTACAAAATTCAAAGATTTTTTCAACAATCTCACAGAAGTTGATCCAATTCATTAAGGTGCAATTCTATATCCAGCCCCAGTTTAATTCTCTATAATCACTTAATTAATTAAAAACTAAATAAAATTATCATTATCTAGACCCAATTTAACATTCTAATTGAAAAAATTATAAATTTTACTTTTCCTTCTTTATGTTATCTTCCCATTATATGTTGTAAATTGACAAAGTACACAATGATCATAACAATTCAATCAATATGTGTCAAGTGTTGACATATATAGAAAATGTGTCGAATAGTCTACCAAATACTCCTTTATTGTATTAAAGTTTTAGTTCTTCAGCATTTATTTGTTAATTTGTCAAGCTACTCCTTTAAATCCAATTGAAAATAAGTGGACCTGATTGTCAACCAACTAAAAATTAAAATAAATACTAACTGTACCAAAGTTATGATGCCAAAAACTAGTTAGTATTCTAATTTTCAGTCATTTATATACTAAAAATCTCCTTCATTTATGGGTTAATGGTTAAATTTACCAGGTTTTATAAAATTAAGATAGAAAATACATTTCAAAATAAAATATAAAAATTTCCAAGTTTACATTATGATAAGAGGGATTTTTTTGAATGTGTTCATATAAATACGAAAAGCGAATAAGCACATGAGTCAAGAGTGTACAAATAATTTTCTGATCATATATGTTCATGCAATTTCACGAAATTTAATACATAAAATACATGATTGCAAGAATGATCTTCCCATGTGTTCATGATATTCTATAGTACAATACATGATAAATGATAGCAAAAACAATATTCTTGTATAAAAAATAAGTAATACGTTTTATATTTTTATTTTTAAATAGATATTTAGCTTTTATACCTTATGCTGATTGAACAATTTTTTAAATTGGGACTATAGCTAGAAAATCTTCATTGATAGTTATTTATTTCTATAAATAATGGGGTTGGCGACAAAAAAGAAAAATAAATAAGAAAGTGGCCTAAATTTGATTGAATCAAATTTTAATTAAATAGATTGGATATTGTGTGGCCCATATTAGTTCAGAAAAGTGAATTCAAATGTTTTCATTGAATCTTATTTATTAAGAAGTCATTAGAGTTGATTTGGGTATATAATAAATTAAGGTTTTTTTAAAGAAATTAAAAGTTAATATTTTGAAGTGAACATTTTTTATATCTATTTTATGAATATAAATAATTTTATCCATTAATCATAGTTATTTGTATGGCTAACATAATTTTATTTCGTCTTCGCAATTGGGTAAAGTATGGGAATTTGTGAGTGGATGATTTGTGATAGGGTCCAGAACTTATTAATTCAATTGAATCAATAAATTAATTTAGTTGAAGATAACTAACATTCAAGAAGTTGGTATGATTTGACATTCGCAAAGCTTCTTCCCACCAACTCCTAGCTTTGATGAAACAAATTTAATTCAACTTTTGCATAAAATATTAAACAAAGTCTATTCTTATTAGTTATTTGAATAGTTTATAAAAAGTGTAATGTTTCATTTTATAAACACAGTCACACAAACACTTAATATTTTAAACCTCACATAAATTATATTTTGTATATCTCTTTCTGAATTAAAAACACATTTTACAAACTTTTTTCTTAAAATTCGTATCGATTCAATCACAATACACTTTTCATGTTATATAACAACAAAGTTGGGGACTTAGGTGATACATGGTCACGTGTGGATGATTTTGTAATTAATATATAAATATTATATAATTTTTAGTGCAAGCAATTAATTGATTATGTAATTAAGCGAGTTAATGAGTGATGGAGACTGAGATATATAATTAATGGGACATAAATTATGATGTGGTCTTCAATCAATAATAAGCACAGTACAAACTAGTTGGCTGCTTTCAAAACTTCAAGACTAATTAAGTCATCTTTATTCACATTCAACACATAAGTGGACGTGCCCAAATGTGACTCAAATAATAATTATAATAATGCTAGAAATGAGGGTTCTAAAATGCAAAGGTACGTAATAGATAAACATTATTCCTAAGTGTAATCTTTAACATTCATTTTATTTGAATAATCACATTCCTAATATTTATTTAAAACACATTCAAAATTTCATACAACCAACCCCTTTTATATATAATTTCATGCATACTGTTGTAACGAAACTCGCTTTGATACCAGTTTGTTGTAACGGAATATGATTGATTGAGAAAATAAGAAACAAAAACATAAAGAAGACACGGATTTACGTGGTTCACCAAATTTGCTACGTCCACGGGAATAAAGGAGAACAACGGCTAGGTTACAAAATACCTAGGGTTCCTTTAGGATCACATAGGATTCATACAAAATACCTAGGGTTCCTTTAGGATCACATAGGATTCACCCAGGGTTAGAGATAAGTAGAGTTACAAATTACATATTTCAAATACTAAATATATAGTACTAAGATAATACTCCAAATTGGGCCTAAGACCATTCTCATTGGTAACTTTTGTACAAAAGTCACAAGAATAAGACAAAATTTAATAATTTAAAATTAAATAGAAAGTCATGACTTTCAAATGTTGAGGGGGGTGTCATTCACCCCTCAACTTTCTCAAAGTCACAATATATGTTGAGGTTGGATCATGACAAAGTCACCGATGGGTGTAGCCTAAGACCCAAAACTATATACTATACAATTAACCAAATCCAATACAAATTAAAATTTTAAACATAACAATATATATATAATATATATATAATCGTAGATCGCTCATGTACGCCTTTTGGTAGCATAAAAAATCAAATTAATACCACCATGTCCTATATATTAACCTATTAATCATCATATTTGAAAAGTCAAAAGGACTCGATTATGAAAAAAGTTTTAAAAATATATTTAACAAAGAAAAAGTTAAAAAAATATATTTAATAAAAGTCGATTTGATCGAGTTAGGGTAGAAAAATCTACGATTGAGTACATATTGAATGATATCTAAAGTTTTCTGTCGTTTGTAATTATTCCTTTTTCCAAAATAAGCAAATGGGCAATTATTATAATTTTTTATTAATAAAGAAAAAGAGCATTTACCTATATATTTGTTGGAAATTGAAAATGCATTATTCCTGTTTAATACAGCCTAGGCTCAGCCACATTTATGTAATCTTGTTTAATATGTAAGCGCACATATATTTATAGATATATTTATAGGGCTAAGTTCATATATATGAGAGAGAAATTATGATAATCCATATATATGTATAAGAATAAAATTTGTGAATATTGGTATAAGAATAATGCATAATTAATTAAGAAAGGGCTTGTTGAAATAACATCCTCCAAGTGTAAAGTGTTACTCAATTAGAATATGCGCACGTGTGTTTTTGTACTCTCCGATCGTCTCTAATACTGATGTTTCATTTGAGTCTCACTATGTTTTTCTTTCTGAAAATGTCTACAAAGACTTCTATCAATAACACTATGTGTATATATTGTTGATAATCTGTCACAACCCGAACCTAATAAATTATTATAATTTATATATTTGTGATTTTATATGAATTTTAATTATTATATTTAATTATTTGATGTTAAATTTAATTTTATTTTAGTCGAGGTCGCGCCCTAGTTTAAGATATATGAATAAAAAATTTAATTCGAGAACTTATTATTAATGCTATTACGTCGGATAAGAATTTATAATTACTCTTACCCAATTCATCTATTCAATTTTTTACATTGTTTCATATTGTTACTACTATTATAAACTTAATTTAAATAGGTGGTATATTTTCTATAAAATTGGATTTTTGTAGTAAATTTTTAAATTGTTAGCCCATAGTTAAAATATAACTTATAAAGCCCAATAACCACTTTTACAGCATAAATTATCTATTAGTGTTAAACATATATATATATATATATATATTATCATTTTTAAAGTTATAGATATCACAACATTTTTATTTTTTAGATTTAACAACCTTTAATTGAAATTACATTCCACCATTAGATAACTATTAGGAGATATTTTTCAGATGATATTTTTGATCAATCACACCGCCTCTTTGAAAGAGAGCAACTTCGAATATATATACATAAGGGTAATTGGCGAAGAATGCCCTATTACGTAACTAAAGGATGGAGAATACCCTCTTTTGTAAAACTATACCAAAAATACCCAAAAAGACTATTTTGCCCATGATTAAAATGCTTAACTAAGGACAAATTTCTCTATTACATATATGGTTAATTATAATTAGTATTTCAAAATGATTTTAAATTAGTAAGATGCTCAAAATAATTTAAGAGGGTAATAAAAAATTAAAAAATTCGGAAGGTTTTCATTTTATATCAAAATCTGGTCGATGAATAGTGACCGGGTTTTGATGAATAGTGACCGGGTTTTGAAATAGTGACCGGGTTTTGACGACCGGATTTTTGGTTTTTACGACCGGATTTTATAAACATATTTGAGCATATTACTTATTGAAATTAGAACATGTTGATCATTTATTTGCATGTTTTGAGTATAAATCTTGGCATTATGCAAACGCTTCGAAAATGGTATCAGAGCCCATGGTTTATTAAGGAATTATATTTATTTATTGCATTTAATTATTTCCTAACGGAGGAGACTCCAAGAGAAAATATGGATCCGGACGCTTGTCCGAGATGCTTTAGTTACAGGAATTTTCTCCAAATATTGGAGATTATGGACAGACAACACCAAGAGAAATATCTCTTTTGGTCCAACAAGTTAGATGAAGGGACTCACGGTCCTTTATCTACCACCGAGAAATCAAGTATCCTCTCCATGATGAGTAGATACCAAGATCTACAGGTGGCAAACCTCTTACTTCAAGGAGAGGTACACCAACAAATGGAAATGGGACATTCAACCCATTTCTAATGAGTCAAGACAGAAGGGAAACCCCGGCCTTCCGAGAAATCGACCCCGACATATCAAAATTTTCGGTTGATTTAAGGGAGATCCAGAAGACGGTACAAAATTACGGCAACCGCCTAATTAATGTACCCCAGGAGATTAAAAGAATATCTATCCAACAAGATGACATTCTAACCATCTTGAAAGATATTCAGAGTCGAGTTGGCCAATTGGAGAACAGATCTCTTCCCGAAAGAAGGAACCGGATGCTATTCCCCGAAGGGCCAAAATATCCTATACCAGTAAAGGATAAAGGAAAAGATCCTCAAGTGGAAAGATATGCACGATTATTTCAAGGTGAAAAATCATGAGTAACCTCGAAAGAATCGGACTTGAAGATCTACAAGAGTTAGCAGAATCTTTTGCTAATATGAAGGTGGTTGATCTCAAGATGAACCAACACCAGGTGGCGCACATCAGGGAGGGAAACGCTGCGGTACCATTAAATCAGCAAGTACCACCACCACCTGAAGAAGTCATGAGAGAAGCTCGTGATTTCCATGCTGGACCCTCATATACTGCGACGGTACCAGACGAGGCCATACTGATGGAGAGAACCAGAAGGAGACGACAACCCCGAATCCAAGATTCACCGGTTGGAAAGGCTACCCTGGATCCCATCCATCCATATGGCGTAATGCTTGATCTTGATGAAGTCAGTTTCAAAGATCGAGAATCAGTGATCGACGAATGGGGGGGAGCGATGCGAATTGCAGCAGCCACTCTCGACGTCAACAAAGAAGGACTGGTTAAGATTCTTGAGACCAGTCTTGCAGGCGTTGTAAAAATCGCCTGGGAAGGTTTTCACCTCGAAGTAAGAAATCAATGTTTCGAGGTGGAATCCTATTCGGAGATTATCCGAAGAATGAGTGTCCTCTTCAAAGACCATTTCATCGGAGAAGGATACTACGAGGGATTTGATAGAGAGAAAAGAAGAAAATATCTATTGGCGCTATATAATCTAAGACTTACAGTCTTGGATCCAAAGGCGCTCAATAAATTTCTTCAGCTCTTTACCATTTACCAGCATCAGTCAAAAGCTGATGAGACGATCGCAAAGGAAATTTTCTTCTTAAAATTTCCGAGCCCATGGAAGGAGATGATGATAAGAGATTATATCCCCAAGGGCAGCGACAGCATTGCCAAGAGGATGTCTTATGTACATCAAAAGCTTTCAGAGTGGTGTCAACAAGCCACCGCTCAGAAAAACCTGAAGAAGCTGCGAAGAATAAACAAAGCAGCTCATCTGAACTGTGAGGATAATGATCTTCCAGTGGTTATTGGTGGCGAGCCATCAATAACCAAAAGACGAAAGAATAGGTACCAACCCTATTCTAAAGAAAGAAATCCAAGAGGAAGATCTTGGAAGCCAAGGACGATGTGGTCTAGACAAAAGGCTAGATCATACAAAACTGGACAAAGAAGCGGACCAGCCAGAAGCAGGGGTTCGTTCCAAGGATCCAGTTCAAGAACTCCAGCAAAGAAAACTTTTAGAAGAGCTCATACTAGAGCTAATGAAAGTTTTAAAGATTGTAATTGCTGGACATGTGGAGCCAAGGGGCATATTTCAACAAATTGCCCAGATAACGAGCAGAGAGGCATGCGAAGGTTCGAGTCTACTCCAGACATCGAAGATGCCATATACTACCAAGAATTGGTTCAAGTGTACCAATTTGAAGATATACCCTCAGACGAGAGTATATATGAGCAAGAAGAGATTCTTAGTGGGGATGAAGATTCTGATGGATCTACAGAATCTTCAGACTGAAGCTGAGTCTTGTCATCAGGAGAAAGAGGATCGAACTGGATTTTCCAGCCGAACGATGATCTCGCCAAACCTGATCGACAAAATCATGAAGAAAACCTTGAATATTCAGAAGTATCAAGGTTTTAATGCCAGCAACCTAGACGAAGTTCTAAGGAATTTCAGTTTGGGAAGAAGGAAACATCATATCGTCTACGGAATCACTAGACGAGAGATGTCACTTCCAATCGAGTTTACGGGGAATCAAGTGGAGATGCAATTGATTCCAGCAAGCGACATACGTGAGGATTTGGAGAAACTTAAACCAGAAATTGCCGAAAAGATGAGATGGATTCATATCGGGGCAATTCAACTGGTTCTCAAATCTACGATGTTCACAGGAATTGATGCTCCAATCGACATAGCCATATGTGATAGGAGAATTAGAAACCTACAAGATTCAGTGATGGGAACCATCACGGGGAATCTTTGTGCAGGCCAAGTTGTGGGGATTGTATATCCTAAGATTGCATACAATCTCAACGACTCGGGTTTCAGTAAAGCTCTGACGCTATATCAGGACTTCAAAAGGAAGGAGTTATTGGATGAGGGAAACACACCTTATTCGATAACATATCAGATTTCGTATGCACTTTCCAACTCCCATCATACGGAGTTATTCTTAGGAAAGCCGTTTATCGAAATACCTGATATCTTCAAGAAGGTGACTACAGCAATTGGTCCCGACCGGATGGAGATTCCACAGAAGAGGGAGGTCAACATTCGTATTCAAGAAAGGCCTGTCATAAGACATGATCAAAGTCTTAAGATAAGCTCAGGAAGATTATCTTTCCAAGGAGATAGAATTATATCTCAACCTTTTGGAAGGAAAATTATCCAGGAAGGTCAACCCCAAGTCCCATGGAAAGCTCAGGTTTCAGTTAATCTGAAATGTCCAGAAGGATGGAGAGGGATGACAACAAGGTTTGATACTACAAGATGGGAAAATAATTTTCCATGTAGTGTCTCCAGCAGCCGGAGGTTAACCATTACAATGGAACCCTTGATCTGGGGGGTTTTATTGTAGAGGTTAAAGGGAGAGCAGGACGAGAAGATGTTCTGATTCTAGGGCGGGATTTTTTGGAAAGATTCAAGCCTTGGAAACAGATGGATCAGGGGATGATGATTACGATAGAGGAACGACGACTCCTAATCGTATGACTAGTCCATTCTCGATATACATTCCAGTTGGAGTGTTGTATGAACAATATAAGGCAGAATATTTTTCGGCCTATATTGATTCAGGTGCAGGAATATGCACAGCAAGAAGAGGGATTTTTCCAGCAGATATTGAGGATACCTTACCTCAAATTGCTGGCAGAGATTTCTCCAAAAGAACTTTACTCTTATCTAAAGGAGTAAAAGAGGTGGAAATACTCATAGGCGGAGCAGGGCAAACACCTTGGTATAAGGTTAAAACTCCACCATTCTATTTCCATGATACAGGAGCGGATATCTTGTTAGGGAATAATTTCCTACAGATGTTCAAGAGATACACGCAGGACAATGAGCGAAGAAGATTAGTGTTCACAACAAATTGTGAGCATAAAATCATTGTTCAGAGACTGCGGAAGGCATTCAATCGCCAGATACCATTAGCTTTTCGCAGCAAACGTGGTGATAATGACGGCACACTTCGTCACCCAAAGATGAAAGATCAAAGGAGGTTCAGCGAAGCAGTGCTTAGTTGTATCCGGGAGGATGATCTTCATGAAGAGGAAATACAAATCCTCAAGGCAGCTTTGATTTCTAACAAAGAAGTTAAAGTTGAAATGCAGGTGTCCCTTGCGGATGTCAAAAGGAAGATCTCAAGATGCTACAATGAGAATCCTTTGGCATGGTGGGAAAAGAACCAACTCAAAGCAACCTTAAAGGTGAAACCGGAGAGGATGCACGAGTTTGTTAGGTTCAGACCAATCCTAATGAACGTAATAGATCAGAAGGATATGAGAGTTATTATCAAGGAACATCTTGATATGAAGTTGATCGAACCGGCCAGTTCGCCTTACAGTAGCCCAGGGTTTCTGGTAAGGAATCATGGTGAGATCAAGAGAGGTAAACCTAGACTTGTCATTAATTATAAAGGGATTAATGATATTCTAGAGTTTGATGGATATTTTATTCCAAGTAGAGATCACCTTATTAACTGCATTCGTAATGCTAAGGTCTTCTCCAAGTTTGATTGCAAGTCAGGTTTCTATCAGATTCGCATGGATGAAGAAAGCAAGAAACTGACAGCTTTCTCTACACCACAAGGGCATTTCGTTTGGAATGTAATGCCAATGGGGTTAGCTAATGCTCCCCAGATTTTTCAGAGGAAGATGGATAATCTTTTTAAAGATTATTTTTCTTTTATGTTTGTCTATATTGATGATATACTAATAACATCAAAAGATATGGATGAACATATTACACATCTGGAAATCTTTGCAGATGCTTGTTACAAGGAAGGATTAGTGCTGTCTGAAAAGAAAGCGGTAATTGCTACCCGGAAAATGGAATTTTTGGGCATTGAGATCGATGAGTCTGGGATAATTTTGCAGGATCATATTGTGCAAAAGGTCCAGGATTTTCCAGAAACATTGAAAGAGAAGAAACAACTTCAGAGTTTTCTGGGAGTTGTTAATTTCGCTGGGATGTTTATTAAGGATCTGGCGAAACATAGGAAGGTCTTTAGCAATTTGCTAAAGAAAGATGTTCCGTTTATATGGACGGAAGATCATCGACAAGGGATGAAAAAGCTAAAGGAGGAATGTAAAAATCTCCCAAAGCTTTCAATTCCACAGGATGAGGATGATCTGATCCTCTATACAGATGCAAGTGATTATTGGTGGGCAGCGGTCCTAACAAAAATCACTCCGAATGGGGAGGAACCGTGTAGATATTGCAGCGGTTTGTTCGCAGAAAACGAGGCCATCAGATGGCATATCAACGAAAAGGAATTCTTTGCAGTAGTGAAGGCCTTCAAGAAATGGCCTTTATTTCTATTAGCGAAGAAATTTACTTTAAAAGTTGATAATACACAAGTTAAAGCTTTCTTGAAAAATAAAATAGAATCTAAGCCTGAGAAGGCTAGATTACTTAGATGGCAAGCTTTATGTCAATATTATGTTTATGATATTGTCGTAGTAAAATCTCATGAGAATATTCTTGCAGATTTTCTAACAAGAGATGGAGCCAGCTGAGATCAGTTCCATCATCCTAGCCCAGAGGCATCTCCGAGAAAACTTGGAAATGCTTTTGGAAGAATGGGAAGAGTGCACTCTCCATGCTGACCAAATGGGGAAAATACAAACTGCCGATAAGACGAAAGTCTCCGGTAGGATACGAGCCAGTCTGCTGACCTATACTCAGTTAGGGTCGGCATTGGAAAAGCCAATCTTGCGGGCTTCCAGAAAACCTCTGGAGAAAGCAGAGTTTCGTGTTCCGGCACCTAAACCGGCAGAAGGGGATTCAAATACCCCTCGAGCGAGTTCTAAGTCAGTGGAGTCTGAACCACTGGCCCAAGAAAAAGATGATGCAAAGGCTTCACCGCCTAAACCATCATGTCAACCCTCCACCTCTGGGGAAAAAGAGGGAGAGATTAGTCTCAGGCCCTTGACAGGCAAATCTGAGATTAATATTAATAAAATTAATTTTTCCTCCTTTGAACAGGTCTACCAGGCGAGGTGGGAGAAATTACTCACAAGAATGGATATCAATCCTAATACTAGTAGGATTGATGTCTCCGGAAAATATCCAAGGGTTTGGATGATGCCAGGATCAAAACCCCAGGATGTCAAGCAATGGTATGAATTTGGGGCACTCGCCTCGGTTTATACTATGTCTCCATCGTTTCCAGAAATCTCAAGTCTGCCGCGATGGATTCAAGAAGCAGTGCACGAAACCTGGGCAAATAACGAATCACTTTGCCGAGGGGACACTTTGGAGCTATATTTCATTAGTGCAGCTCCAGAGCCAGCGGGAAAAGGGAGTCATGAGGCCTTTCACTATATAAGGCTCAGACGACCAAGGATGGATGTCTTCAACCAAGTTAAGACGCCACCCAACGAGGTACCTATGATCGCCGCCATTTCTGAAGATCAAATCACAACCAGGCGAGCATGGGGATTATGGGTCTGTCTCACAGAGATGGACAAAGTCAAGTTTCCATTTAAGTTCTTCCAGAACTCAGCAAATGGAACCTTCCTGTTAAATACTATGACAGGAAAATCAACCAGGTTCGCAGAAGAGGCGTTCGAAAGGAAAAGGACTCTTCTGTGGGAAAACAAGTTGGCGATGAGTAAAGAAACCCATCGCAAGTTTTGCAACATGGCTCATGTTGGCCATTGGGAATCTCGAATTTGTTCAGATTGCTCGGCCCAGCGTGAACCAGAGTTTGGAAAAGGCTTCTTACCTAAACAAGATAAGAAGAAGTTCCGAGCCAACGAGTATGAGGGGAAGAGGACTCCTCCAAAAGGAAAAGCTCTAAAGGGCCCTCCAAAAAAGACAGATGGCCGACAGAAATAAAGAGGCCATGTGAAGAAAATAAAGAAGATGCTTTCGGTAAAAGAAAGCATCTAGAAAAGCAGCACCCACCAAGAAGAAAACGACAACGGAGGGTGAAAGAAAAAGACGTCCCACTATAAAAGAATCGTCGGTGGGATAAAATTAAAAAGATGGACCACTAAAGAAGGGGTCCAACCACTAAGAAATGTTTGCGTCGGCAGCCTTATCTGGACCTAGCTTCACGTGAAGAAGCATCTTTCCAAAGATAAGGATCCAAGGCAATAATGAAGAGAAAAGGGGCTTCCAGCCTTCTATATAAACCAGCATTTGGAGAGAGTGAAGGGCATCGAAAATTTTCTATCTTCTCTCCAACAATAAACATTGTTTTCCTTTCTGTTTATGCGAGTAGTTTCTATTTCCGCTACCATAGGTAGCTAAACAAGTTAGTCTCCTCCCTAAAGGAGATCTAATTAGTATGTAATATATATTTATAATTCCTTAATAAGATTTGGGCTTTTGTTCATCATCTTCTAGATTTATATTTTCCTTATTTTTACCAACAAACATACTTATACGCCCCGGGTAGGAAACGAACGAGGGCTGTGCTGTGAGCTGTTGAAGGAGTCTGCGTCTGGAATCCATAAGGTGCTCCTGGTGGTTGGACGAGGTCCCTAAAACTTCCGGTGGATACGACCCGACAGCTTATCGGTCAAAGAAGGTATAAACAGTTGGTATTAATATTGAATTTATACGGAAGCATGATGGGCTTGATTGAAATGCATGATTTATACTATTTGAAGTATTAATTTGTTTTAACTAAATATGATATTGGAGAAATTTTGTTGAAAAAGGGTATTATGGTCCAAAACACATAATTTGGGCACTTTTGGTATATATTTACACAAAAGGATATTTTGCATCCTTAAGTTATAAAATGGGGCACTTTGCACAATTAACTCTATACATAATTAGAACAACACCTCTCATTCCAACAACTCTTTACATACACAATAAAAGAATTACAATATCTCCCAGAGTAAGAGTAAGTATTCAATTATTTCTCCTTATTCATCTGAATATGTTTTTTTAAATTCTCAATCAATTACTTTGAATCATAGAATCTAAAATCAATAATAAAAACTCTGGTATATCTATTTCTAATTCTCAACGAAATTCTTATAAATAAATAGAATAAAAAAAAATCTTCCTGTAGGAAAAAGATTTAATCCTGACTGAGTTGATCGAGTTAGAATTGAGTTGATTTGAGTTCTTGGTGTTGCTGTAGTCGGTGATCGGAGAGGGAGAGGGGCGGTGATGGTTTCGGCGGCTCCGGGCTGTGGTTGGTTGGCTATGGTATAGATAGAGAAGGATGGGGGCTGAGAGTAAAATATGATGATAGGGATAGTTTGAGAGAGAAAAAAGGAGGCATAGTGACAGTAATTCTCGTCGGAAATGGTGGAAGAAAGGAAGTAAAAAGGATAATTTGTGGAGTAAATTTCTTTCTGCAAAATTGGGGGAAGAAAGACAAATTTGAGAATGGGAGAGTGGCATTTATAACAATGTCCTTTTATTTCTTATGGGTCTATTTTTAATAATGGGCCTTTAAGAAATTAATTGGTGAAGGGTGTAAATTAGTTGGATTTTTTTTTTAAATAAGCTAATAGGTTAAGAGTCTTATACTTATTTTTGTTTAGTTGCGCATTTGTATTAAATCATGGCAGTAAGTTGTTTTATAATTAATTATTTGGATTTCTACTCATTTACTTATTATGGAATTAAATTAGGTGACTAAATAGTAACTTTATTAAGTTTTTGCTTAAGTTAGTATTAGATTAGTTATTTTGTTAATCTCGTTAGAAACAAGAATCATACTATTAGCTCTTTAATTAAATGTTCATAATTAATAAATAATAATCTATATCATACTTAATTTTGTTTATGTCAGATTTAGAAACTTAGTTTAATAATCAATATATTAATTAAGAACATTTAAATAATAATAATAATAATAATAATAATAATAATAATAATAAGACTCAATAAGCATTTACTTTGATATACTTATTTTTATAAGTTTAGACTATGTCTTATAAATTATTTTAATATTATGTGACTAGGTGCGACCCGACTAAGACGTTGTTGAAATTTTAATTGCTCGATTTCAGTTCAAGCTCGAGGTTAAGGTGTGGTGATCTAATTCAGCTATGCAGTTGATTATTATTATCCATTTTAATATTATGTGTTTAGCCGTATGTGTGATTATGAAATCAGTTAGTGATGAGTAAGAGCTGTTTTAAAACTGTGTCATTTTGCTCTCACTTCAGTTATTGCGCAATATGTATGTTATGTCGCCAGGAGCCCGTAAATAGGGTTCAGGACGTCACAGTCCTTGATTATTCACAGTGCGAATCAGTTATGTTATGTCATGGTACCGTATGTGCTTACCGTTTTATTAACTTGGACTATGTTAGCATAAGATCACACACTGAGTATACTTTTATGTATGCTCATGCACCACTTTAACATTTTCAGATACTTTAGTTCAGAGATGCGTGGCGTGTCAAATGACGTATCAATTATTGTACATTATGTTACCGCATGCATACTCAGTACTTATTTTGGAAATGTTATAAAACGTTGACTTACAGTTTTTGATCGGATTGTATATTACGAAATTTAGATCATGAAATTTTGGTATCACGATATAAAAGTATAATGAAAGTTTTCCTATGATGGTTTAGTTTCAAATTTATTTTGTTTTTAGGTTATTCATATTATATAAAAATATATACATATTATAAGGAGTTTTCCGCATTTAAAAAGTT
This sequence comes from Leonotis leonurus, assembly GCA_026898415.1. NCBI lineage: Eukaryota > Viridiplantae > Streptophyta > Magnoliopsida > Lamiales > Lamiaceae > Leonotis > Leonotis leonurus. The sequence continues at coordinate 1,150,766 of JAPKLX010000029.1, forward strand.
TTGACAAAAAATCTAGTTTATTTATTTATTATTAGAGTTAGAGTGTTACAACCTTCCTATGAATTAATAAGTGTATATACCAATATTTAATATTGGCTTCTTAACTAGTCTGAAAGTTTAAATATTTTTTATATTCATATAATCAGTGAACTTAAAATGAAATTGATATGATATATTATCGAAATTTAATTTTAATTAGTGTCTTATTTATGTTATCACAAAACTAGACATAGCGTGAGTGACTAACATATTGTTTTTTTATGTATATGGAAATTTAACATTTTGTTAACCGTAATATATAGTAATAAAGAATTTAACAAGTGTAAAATATTCCTTCCAATACTCGTCTCCATAAAATGTAATTTTATTATCTATTTAAGTCATTAAAAATGTACTTTTTTGTTTTAGATATGATTCAACAAAATACTCAATATTTGAAACATAACATATATTCTGCTTGTGATTCAATTTCTCTAAAAATATGCACACTTTACAATTTTCTTAACACTTGTGTTGACTTTTCCACCATATAATTTTGTGGATGAATAGAGTATTATAAAGCACATTGTGTTCAATTTATTTAGAGGTACATAATAGCTATGATAAATGAGTTGGTGAAATATTTTTAATTACCAGAAGAAGTATGGCATGTGATTTGGCAAGTAAACCCAATTCTTTGTTTGGAATATTATGTTTGTGACTGCAACTTTTGACCTTTGCAAAGAGATCCCTTTGGCCGTCTTAAAGTTTCAATCATAATGGCATTCTTCTTGAGGAAAAATATATCACTGTTCTATATTATATATGCAGGCCCGACTCAATCAAAATCGGGGTCCCGTGCTAATTATAAAATTAAGCCCTTAAATTTTATTAAAATATAATTTAAAAATAATAATATATTACGACAATATTTTACAAAATATAAAATCAAATACACAAATAGTTTTGTGGAGTTAGTGCAAACCTATATGTAGAGGATTGCAAAATGTTCTAAAAAATATTGTCTTAAATTTTTTGATACAAAAAAATATAGTTTTAATGTGGTGAAATTTTCTGTTTTTGAATCACGTGAAAAATTAATGAAAGAGACGTTGGTTTGAATATTGTATTGATCTTTAAATTTTTTGGGAAAGAAAAAATGAAAAAAGAATTAAAATTTGACCTGCGTTTGTTAGTTTATGCTGCGTCTCTTACTTTCTCCTGCGTGTGTGCTGTTTCTTATTTTGAAAATAATTGGACCCGTTCATATGAATAAAAATTTGGACCCCTTATTTTTTAGGCCCTATTCTAGAGAACATGTTGAACATGCTCATGTTCGGGCCTGTATATATGTCATCAATAATGTTCTAGGAAACTATTTCATGAATATCCAACAAATTCCAATATGCTTATAATTGTAGAAAATTATACTTACAATGCCAACCAGCTTTTTTGTTTTTGTTTGTAAGAACTAATGAGAAGACTTTTGTAGTCAACCGCTGGCGGAAAAAATATAGTCAGGTCTATCCAGGAAGATATATGTATGTATACTCGATATAAATCTAAATGTATATTATAAGTTTTCATTAATAACAAAAAAAAAAAAGTTTACTAACTAATTCAATTTTGAGGTGTTCAAAAAATCAAAATTGTGAGAACGAATTTATATACCTTTTGAAAACTCATTCATAATATAGAATATACAAAGATATATTTGGTATGTATTTGTGCAAATCTAACTATAAATGACCCCGATACAGTACCTACCTACAACCACTTAAAAATACTTGAGGAAATTGATATTAATAGACAATAGTGTTACAAGTAATGTAATTCCTATATCTCACTAAGCATGATACTTTTTCTTCGACATGATTATTAAAGAAAGTGTATAAAGTAGTGTAAAAGTGATAAATGTGATATGATTTACACTTTTTTTAAAGATATAACTTTTACTATTTTTAAAATATATCAAGTTTAATGGGACGTTTCAATAAATGAAATGTGTGAAGTTTAGTGGGAGGAACGAAGTATTAGCTTTTTTAATTTCATAGAAAGAAAACTCTGTACAGTACTCATGGTCATAGATTTATATGGCACGCGCATATATAAATATATATGCACACGTGGGGAATCCAAAATGAAGCAAAGCTGCTTGCCTTTTTTGTGAAACGGGAAAAAGAAACTCATCAGCACCTGCATGCGTAAGCCTCATTCTATATATATGAGAAAATTAGCACCTGCACAACTCATTGCCTTAAAGCCTAGTGATATATGCAACTTTGATGACATTTACCATTTGAATAAAACAATTGTTATATATATATAATGAATCTGAATCTGTATATTGAGTAATGAGCAAGAGCAACATAAGCGAAGGCTCGTTATTGGAGTGCCCGAAACTCGGTGACAAGCAACAACGAACTTACGAGGGAGCCCGTGCTATGGGTGTTGGCGGGACTCACACTTAATTTTGTACTTTTCTTATATATGTTTTGCAATTATTTTTTAACTATTCACTTACTATAAATATATACATTCTTAAAATTTTCATAAAATCAAATTACGACAAAATCAAAATGCTGACATGACTCGAATAAAATAATGAGTAAAAGTTAAAATATTTACTTTAAAAAGTAAATATATATATATATATATATACAGTGGCAGAGCTACAGTGGGACTAGGGTAGGCTGAAGCCCCCAATTTTTTTTTTTTAGTTCTTAAATTTTTTTGAAAAATCGAATTTTTATGCTTCAGCCCCCGCTGCTACGTTGCAGAGAACGAGTTTTCCTAATTGTCGGAAGCTTTCCCTTTGTCAGCCCCCGCCGTCTCGAGTCGAAGTCAAGGTTTCGTATAAGGCTGCCATAGCCATTGTTGGAGACTTGAGTTGCAGCTTTTAGGAAGAGGAAAAAGAAAGGGGGAAGAAGAAGAATAGTCAAAAGACAAACTTACCCTTATTTTTTAGTTTATAATTTGTGTGGCTTTTATATCAAACACGTCTTCTCCCTTTTTTAAAAAACTACACACGATTTTTAAAATTAAAGAAATACACAAAACATAATTAGGAAAATAGAGAAAAGAAGCAGACGCACTCAACTCAACACATTCTGTTTCATTTCGTCTCTCGCCCTCTCCCGCCTCTTCTCTATCAATTTTTTTCATTAGGGCTTGGAAATTATCTCCAGATAAAATCGTATTTCTTCCTTTCAACGGGTTTGACTGCTTCTCCCCTCTTCTATTGTAAGTTCTTCTTTCTCTTTTTTCTTTTTAGTTTGTATTATTTACTTTAAAAATTAACATTTATATGAATATATATTATTTTGTATTCATATTAATGTCACATTATGTAATTTGTGTTGCTTAAGCTTAGAATCTATTGCCCATGTTTAGTTAGGAATTAGGATTTTAATTTATTTTGTTACTTTTAGTTTGATTTAGGATTTAAGAGTAGGGCTTTTATATTTTCTAATTTTGATTAAAATTGTAGATTTTAAATTGTTTAAATTAACCTTTAAATTATTGTTATTAAAATTACTAAGTTTGTGCTAATTGTAGATGATGGAAAATTTTTATAAAAGATTACGTCAAGATGGACAAGGTGGCTCTTCATCATATGCTTCCAACGTACCTATTGTTGGGAGTCTTGAGACAGTGGAAAGAGCACCACGAGTAGAAGTTGAATTAAATTTAGATGAAATTGTTCGTGATCCGGGTTTACGAAAACCAATTGAAGAGTTTGATGTTGCTATTCGGGATCAAGTACGGAGAGAATACTTCACTATGGGACCTTGCCAACTAGTAGGGCACACATATCCAAAGACAAAATATGGCAATCAATCAAGGAGTTTCCAAAGTGTTTGGTATGAAAAGTTTGTGTGGCTAGAGTATAGTGTATCAAAAGATGCCGTCTTTTGTTTTTGGTGTTATCTTTTCAAACATCAAGATAGAGGAGGTCGATATGCAGCGGACGCATTTACGAAGACGGGCTATACTAATTGGAAAAAGGCAATGGAAAAAATTCAAAGAGCATATTGGGGAGGTGAATAGTTGTCACAATAGTGCTAGAGTACAATTTGAAGCTTTCAAAGATCAAAGACATAGTGTGGCATATATGTTTAGATCAAAATCTAAGGAGGAAGATGTTGCTTATTGCACTCGCTTGACAGCTTCGTTGGATGTGACTCATTTTTTGTTGAAGCAAGTATTGTCTTTTCGTGGACACGACGAGTCAACTAGTTCCTCTAATCGAGGTAATTTTCTTGAGTTGCTTCAATGGTATGGTGATCATAATGATATTGTTGCTAAAGTTTTGGGCTCAAATGCACCTGCTAATGCTAAAATGACTGCTCCACAAATTCAAAAAGACTTAGCACATGTTTGTGCTTCAGAGGTCTTACTTGCTATAACTAATGATATTGGAGATAAAGTGTTTACTATTTTGGTTGATGAGGCTCGAGATGTTTCAATGAAAGAGCAAATGAGAGTAGTTTTGAGATATGTGAATGATGAAGGATGTGTAGTTGAAAGATTTGTTGGAGTTGTGCATGTTGCGGATACTTGTTCACATTCTTTGAAAAGTGCAATTGATGAATTATTTGTAAATCTTGGTTTATCATTGTCAAAATTGAGGGGCTAAGGATATGATGGAGCTTCAAACATGCGAGGTGAGTTCAATGGGTTAAAAGCCTTGATATTGGAAGAAAACCCTTGTGCCATTTATGTTCATTGTTTTTCTCATCAACTTCAGTTGATTATTGTGGTTGTTGCTAAGAGTGCCATGGCCGTGAAAGACTTTTTTAGCTATGTCTCTATGATAGTTAATACAGCTGGTGCATCTTGCAAAAAAAAAGATCAACTTAGAGAGTTAGAACATGAGAGATTAGTTAAAGAACTCAATGAAGGAGAAAGGGTGAGTGGAAGATGCCTAAATCAAGAAACTAGTTTGGCAAGACCAGGAGATACTTGATGGGGCTCACATTACTTTACGTTGCTTCGTTTATGTGCTATGTGGCCTTCAGTTGAGAAAGTGTTGGAAAATGTGCGTGATGATACCACTTCTTCTGATATTAGAAGTACTGCAAGAGGTTTGCTTGGAAAGATGAACAGTTATTAATTTGTGTTTGTGATGCACTTGATGAAAGTACTATTAGGAATCACAAATGAGTTATCTTTTTCTTTACAAAGAAAGGATCAAAACATTGTTCAAGCTATGTCATTGATTGATACTGTGAAATTTCAATTACATGACTTGAGAATGGCTGGATGGGAAACAATTTTTGATGAAACAAATAGATTTTGTGAGGTGAACTCCATTCCTCTAATTCATATGGAAGACACCATAGGACGACCTGGTTATAAGAGGCAGAGCATCACCAATGATCATTATTACCGTGTTGAGATTTTTAATGAGGTATTATTTTAATTTCTAATATTATGTTAATCTTTTTCTAATCTTAATTTTTATTGATTTCTCATTAATTATATTATTATTGCAATGTTAGGTTGTTGATTTAACCATACAAGAGTTGAACAATCGTTTTTCGGAAGCGAGCACTAATCTACTCAAATGCATGGCGTGTCTTGATCCGAGAAATTCTTTCTCCCAATTCGACATAAGCCAACTCATGCATTTTAGTACTTTGTATCCCAATGACTTTTTGATAGATGATTATTTATATATTCCATAATAACTCCATAACTTCGTTGCTAATGAGAAATTTTCTACAGGTGATCATCTATTTCTTCCACAACAACTCCGTAATTTCATTGCATTTGTGCGGCGTGATTCTCGTTTTTCTTCAATCAACAATTTGGGAGTTCTTGCTCAGAAAATGGTTAAGAGTGGTAATCACTTAGTTTATAAAATGATTGAGTTGACATTGGTTTTACCCGTAGCCACTGCTTCCGTTGAGGGAGCATTTTCTGCAATGAAGATCATCAAGGGTGATTTGAGGAATCGTATGCAAGATGAGTGGATGAATTCTAGTTTGGTTGTGTACATTGAGAAGGATATCTTCTCAACTATTGATAAAGAGAAAATCTTGCAACATTTTCAGTCGATGCGTGAACGTCGAAATCATTTGTCGTTGCTCGATCAAACAAACACACCTAGCTCCCCAAGTATCTATTCTTAGGTCATTTGTAATGGTATTCAAACAGTTTTAATGTATGGCATATTCAACTCAACGTTTAGTTAGGAATTAACTTAGAATCTATTGCCCATGTTTAGTTAGAAATTAAGATTTTATTCTCTATTGTCTCGACTCACACACCCACAAATGTCAAAGTGCTATTTAATACTATAAAAGCTTAGGATTTTAATATTTTTTATAGATAAAAAATATAAGAAAAATATATTATTTATACAATAGCAAAACCTAAACCTATTAGGATTAATATTGGCCAGAAAACATGGGCCCAAAAAATTCGGCTCGGGGACTATCGCCCTCGAACCCCCATTTAACTCAACCCCCCTATTGACAATTCCTAACTCCGCCCCTGTATATATATATATACACACTTAATTTGTGCATTACACCGATCGTTTCATTTCAAACCTTACAAATATCTTAATAGAATTAGAAAATTTGCATAGTGAAAATTTTGTTCAAGTTGGTATATTTTTAGATATATGTTTAAACTATAAAGCTGTATATTACAGTTGAACCATTTGTGGGGAATATTATATGAGGAGGTAGTTTCAAGAACTAAATATCATCTTTATTGCGTTTGGACACGGTATTTGGGCCATGCCCAATTTATTGAATTTTGTTTTTTGCTTTTGATTTTAAACAATCGGAATTCTCTTAATTAGAAGTCGGCTATATTTTTATATTTATAATATGTTCTATTTGAGGGATGTTAATGGGTGGGTAAAATTCGAACCGATATCGTTAAAATAGTTATATGGTTTTGGAACCAAAATCGGACTATTAAATATATGTTCTGGATCGAACTCGAACCGTTAATCAAAATTATTAATGGTTCCAGGTCGGGAGAATACTCATGAGTATTTTCGAGTCTCGGTTACCCATAGGTCTGAGACTGAAATACAATATACTCATTCTCTATCTCCTTCCCTCCCCCGTTTATTGTTAGTAATTTGATATCTACTTATCTACAACTGTTTCCTCCATTGATGACTTCCGATTTATCGGTAATTCATGATTTGTTAAATTACATTTTTTTTCCATAATTTTTGACTTAATTGAGTATTAAAAAGTTTTCACCAAAATCATACGGACACTCAAATATATATGTATGATTCCTTATTTGAATAATGTGATTAGCTAAATACCTATTCGAATTTTGTTGATGGTTTTCCGAAAACTTAGTTTGCGTGTTAAAAATGTGCATTATTGTGTATATGTCTACATCATGTTCGACAAAATAAATGAAGCATGAAGAAATTGTTTGTGCTTTGAACATCACTTTAAAATTAGTTGCTACTTACTATAATTGGATGATTTCTACAGTTGAAAATTATTATTGTTATTAGAAAATTTTTATTTTTTAAGATTAGAAAAAAAACTTAAAAAAACAAAACTGAAGAAAAAGAAATTTAATGGGTCGGGTCGGGTCGGACCGGGTTAGAACTGGAACTGTAGCTAACAGATTGGGTCAGACCGAATATGACCGGATTTGGACAAGTCTAAAAAAAACCTGAAAAAAAAAGAATGTAATTGGTCGGTCCGGGCCGGGTCAAAACCGGAACCGTATCTAGCGGGTCCGGTCGGGTCCGGATCGAACATGATCGGGTTTGAACAGGTCTGAAATCAAAACCGAAACCAAAACTGAAACTATAACTTTGAAATGAGCGGATTTTGACCGGTTCCGGATTCGGTCCGGGTTTTACCCACGCATTGACAAGTCTAGCTTATCATTTTAAAATGAGAATTGAGTATAATTATTTTTAAAATTCTTTCTTTCTTTCTTTATCACTCTCTCTTATCTAAATTATAATTCTATCATTTTTTTGTCCTTCATCATTATATTCTAAGGAGTGATAATATTATTACTCCAAATTTGAATTGATAATATTATATCTCCTTAGAATGAGATGAATGAAGAAAAAATGATAAAATTGTATTTCACTCGTCTATCAATGTTTTTAACATATTTTCTTTTTAGTTCATCCACTACCGTTTTTAACATTAGAAATTGTTCCATTTATAATATACACACTTCAATTTAAAAAAATAAGTGATATTCAAAATTCACTAACTACGCTCTTCCACCCAAAATCAAAACACTATATTAAAATACGTGTTGTATCAAAATATTAAAAATATTTATGAACATAAATAGTAATTTAGATAGAAGTGAATGATAAAATAAAAAATAATTATACTTTTATCATCATTTCCACAAAAAAAAAATTATACACAGAGAGAACACAAAACGTTAAAAAGAATGGTACTCCCTCCGTCCCACTAAGTATGACACCTTTTTTTCCGGCACGGTTATTAAGAATAGTGTATAAAGTAGTGTAAGAGTGATAAAGGTAGTAGGATTCACACCTTTTTTAAAGGATAACTTTTACTATTTTAGGAATGTGTCAAACTTAATAAGACGTCTCAATAATGGAAATGTGTCAAATTTAGTGAGACGAAATGAGTATTATAAGATGCTAGCTAAGACTATGACATCAGGTATCATAATTGAGGGTGAAGGCGATGGTCCACTAATGCATGGATTTTGTTTAGTCAAAATTAATTTCGATTAGTCAAAATGGTATAAGATGCTAGCTAAGACTATCACATCAGGTATCATATCTAATATTCAATGGATTCATTATGGTTTGGTGGATAAAATTTAAAAAAAATTATAATCTTTCTATTCATAATTTTCACTTTCTATTCATAATCTTTTCTTTGTTAGCTCTCTTTAAAAAATTTAATATCATAATTATCTTCAAAATTTTCACTTTCTATTCATAATCTTTTCTTTCTTAGCTCTCTTTAAAAAATTTAATCCTTTTTATGTGTCCTTAACCACTCAAATGAATAATTATATAATTATCTCGGTATAAAAAATTTATAAATTATATTGAAATATACATACAACTGTTACAACATATATAGAGTTATGTAACGATGTTAGCGTGGATTATAGATAATGTAGCTAGTTAATAATTTTTAATCTAGATTAGGACGCTAGTGTGTAGGTCGAGGGCTCAACTTTAGTCCAAAAACTAGACTAATAGATTAATTGCATGCAGATCATTGACTTGACCCCTCATCATCAATTTATTTAATTAATTTGTTTTATTAATTGTAACAACAATTTTTGGAAAATGACATTCTATCATTAAATTAATTATTTCTGTAATCATATAATCCCCCTAGCTCTAAAGTGTAAAGCTTATAATGATTATATTTTTATTACTTGAATGCGATAAAGTTTGAAATTCTCTCTTTTAAAAATAGATTGAATCAAAGGCAGCAGAGACCATATTTTGTAGTAAGAAACTTTGATCTCCTCACACTGTTTATTTTAGATTGTTGGTTTGCTGTATATGTCTATATCTCGAAACCGCAAGCCATGGCACACTTATCTGCGGGAGAACTAAAAACTTAACATTTAAAATATGTCATCTTAATTGTCTATCTTACAAAAGAAAGTTTGATCTCCATCAGAAGCTTTGAGTCCAAGGATTCCACTAGCAATAATTCCAGAAAAAAAAGAATGACGTCAGGCAAATCTGGAGCAGTTGGACTTGTTTTCGCAACATAATCAATAGATCAATAGGTAAGCGAAGGCCTAGAGCTACTAACACTTCGATCTCTCCCTGTGTATAGACGTAGGTCAAACAAAGATAAAATAAAGATAAGACCCAGGAGCCAAGTCAATAATAGAGCGCACATTAGAGACAACTCCCCTTTTAATAAGGTAGGGTTTGGAAAAGCCCATTTCTTAAGAGATCCAGAGATTGTGCAATCCTTACTCAACAGCTCAAAGATGACCAGTTCAAAACCATGTGATCCGTCCTCGTTCACTGGCTTTTACTTGTCTTTTACTGACTTATTTGTACCTAGCTACATAATGGAACTCCCATCGACCGATCGTCACTCGACAATCTAGCCTAGTCCTTGCTTTGGTATCCAAAGCCGGTACACCGTCAACTTACAAGTACAAGGCCCATATATAACACAAATATACGTGATTCTGAGTTCAATATATACGTCTCTCTCTATATATATATATTTAGTTTATTTATTCAAATGACCTCAAATGACCTTATAACAATTAAAAATATTAATTGGGACGATGGATAAAGGTATTAATTAAATATGGCCCAGAAAAGCAAAAACTTCCAAGCCTAGCTAAACATGGAACTGAATGCGCTAAAGCTTTCAGAACCTTTAAAATTGTGCTCTAAATTCTAATTGAGATAAGATTTTTACCTGATTGATCTATGCATTGTCGCAAGCAACAAATAACAAGCCACGTGGCACTGTAGTAGTAAGACAACTTTCTAGTTGTGGAATTAGGTGAGTTTATATCTTACATATTTAATCCAATTGGAAACACGTGTTCATCTTCTACGACAAGTTCTTAATTAGTCCGCTAGCGTCAAGTTCTACGTACGTGGTTTACATTTTCAATATAATTTTGTGACCTATTATAAAGAAGAGACCAGTTTACTCAAATTCATGTATTCCACCCAATCAATCACTGCAGCTTATTCATACCAATAATAATAATAATATTGGGTTATATTAGCTTGGTGCTAAAACATCCTTAATTAACTTCATCATTTACGGAAATAAGACATTAATGTTGTTTTAGAGCATATTTAATTGATAAACTTTGTTATAAATGAAATTGGGTCGTGTATATATCACATGTTCCATATAATATATAGTAGGAGTAAATATTAGGACGTTTAATAGTTACAATTATAAAAATGGTACAAATACAGCTAATCTGACCTAGTTGCGTTACTTTGGACAAATTAATAACCTCAAAAAAGAAGACTTGGACAACATATTTTTGTACAAAACTTGATTATAATATACCCCCTCCTTTTTTTAATAAGTGTCCAATTTTACTAAATCACACATATCAATAAAATGAAAATTTTACTTATATATCGAATAGTATAATAAATACATTCATACAAATAATATTAAATTCCAATAAGTATTAAATAAGGACAAAATTGAAAGATTGTCATAAATATACTCTAGAATTTTGAAATAGAACACTTATTTAGAAATAAGAAAAAAAGTGAAATAAGACACATATTAAAAAACAGAGGAAGTATTAGATATATGGTTGAATTTGGTTGAAGAAATTAAAATGGAAGTGGGTGTGGGGCAGAATTGGCCGACGTAAGAGGGTCAAGTGAATTATGTCCTACACATTGAATAAGGTAGGACTAAGCCGTTTAGTTTTGGTAACCTTCTAACCAAAACATACAAGAGAGTATTTTTATTAAAAAAAAAGAAAAATATGTGAAATATAACTATTTTGATATATCAAATTCAAAATTTTACTATTTAAAATGTTATAGTAAAATAATAGTCTATGTTTAGTTATAAATTTAGAATATTATAATAATATTGATTTATATTTTATTATTATTATATATGATTATTGTTTGAGTTTATTATAATAAAATAACTATGTGAAAGTTGAAGTCATTTTAAAAATGATCATCCATTTTTTAATTCCGGTTATTACATTTCAATCATTCTCCTACTAATTAATGTTTAGGTTGTGTATGATGGTGCTCTGCTCTCTCATTTTCTGGAGCATCTGATCAATTGTATTCTTAATTTCTTCCTATAATTCGTTCTGAAGGAGTGTAATAGACAAAAAGCATTTTTTTTTATCATATAAAAATACTCCTTCTGTCCCGCTAAAAACGGTAATAAGAGAGTTGCCATGAAAATTAAGAAAATAAAATAATATGTTTGAAAAAAATAGAAAAGATGTATTTTAAAGTTAAAATATTTTTCTTTTTGAAAAAGTGAGCACATTTTTAACTAGAGAGAGAGGTAGTACTATATATTGGGTATTGCTTTGTTGCTTTCGGAATTTAGAACACTTTTCCGGTTAAAAGGTGCATTAATTTGTTTCTCTTATTAGATTGTAGTCGGATTTTTCAGAATTTTAATTCGGGAATGATGTGTTGACTAATTATTAATTGATGAAAAGTTGACTTTTCCTTTCGAAATCCAATTACATTCAACAAAATTTTCTCTTTTAATCAACTTTTTAGTCAATATAAACCATTACTCCTTTTCTTTTAACAAAATCCAACAGAATAAGAAAAATTCAGCGAGATGGAAAAAAGAAAAATATTTTGTTAATTTAGCATGTTGAATATTCTCAACCTGTCACCATCCAACAACAATTATCAATTATCATTTGGTCATAGATACATTAGAGCATCCACATACCGTGTTACTTATAGTGTGTGCTAAATGTGTTACATGATCATTAATTATTAAAAATTTTAATTATTTCAATTTTTTTCTATTATGGTATTATTTTAAATTAACTATTTAATAAACCTCACAATCATAATATTAATAGAAAATAAAAAGAAAAAATAAAAAAAATTTAAAAGTAATTTGAAACAAAAAAAACCTAGGTAGCTTTTTTGCTGCTTCATCACTTTATGATACCTAAAAATATCCACTATAACACTACATCTTTAAGTCATCAGTTTTCCAAAAAACACAGTATTGTTATTCAAATGTTGACGAAGAGTTGAAAATCATGTTTTTGGGTTTAGAAACGAAAAAACTAGCTAGCTAGGTATGCAGCTAGCATTTAGACCTACCAAAAAATGATTAGTACATAGTATAATTAATTAAGTCTTATTACAAGCAATTAATTAAACAGTAGAAAGTTTAGCAGCTACTCCTCTACTAATCAAACTGGCAGCAATTATGGAACCAATAATACTTAATCTAGATAGCTAGCTACATAGCCATTCAATTCCTCTTTTACACTTAAAGGACCACTCCTAATTAATTTCTTTTTTTAATATATTATATTTTTTCCGTCCTGCTAAAAGTGATTATATTTTCTTTTAAACCGTTTTAATAAAAATGGCCACCTTTCAAAAATTAAAAATATTTTATTTTTAAAATATATCACTCTTATTTTATTTAAATAAAAAAAATTATTTTTTTAATTTCATTGTTATTTTACTTGTGGCCGACTTTAACGGGATTGAAGTGAGTATATAAATTTCGAGTTCATGAGGACTTTTCTTCTTATTATTATAATCCTCTGTCCCAATACTTGATCAAATTTACTTTTCTTCCATTAATATAACATCATTACTTTACTTTTATTGGTGGAGGCTTTTGGACTTATTGTATAGTAAATCACATTGTCTTATCATAACTTGTGTGACGCATCAGTTCTACCAATTTCTGTCAGAAAATTCCCAGGGCAAATTGTTCTTTTTTTTTATTAGGGGATCATTATTATTTATTATATTATTTTTTCGAAATATATTAATTTACTATTAATATTTAATAATATGTTTTTAAAATTCTCAATACTTTCAATATTTCATTAAAATTGACTTAATTTGATCAAATTTTTTTTACAAATTTAATCAAATTATGTCACTTTTTGTGGAATGGAAGACATATAATAGATCGTATGGTTACGAGTCTTAGACTATTAAGAGTCGGTCAATCCAAAGTGACATCGAACATATATATAGGATACAAGTATGTGTTCCGATGGATTTGTATCATCTCTTCTGAGTGAGCATATCTATACATTAATTCCTACATAATTACATTTTTTTTTTCATACTGGTGAAAATAAACAATCATAATGTAGAATCTATGCATTGTAGACAAATAGTACTAAATCTTTAGTTTTGAAGAGTAGCTACTGACAAATAAATACTTCTCTATTTGTTTACAAATAACGATTCATCTTTTAAGTAAAAATTAATATATATATATATATATATATATTAATTTTTTTTATAATAATATATAATTATTAAGTATTCATAAATTTTCTATGAAAAACAAAAATATCCTAACTATTAGGATTAGTGGATCGTAGGGAATACTTGCAATGGTACAAAATTATCATCATAATGTCTGACTTGCCATTTAATCGATATGTATTTGATGCAAAAAGTTATTGGACTTAGCGCATAATCCATACGAAAGAGAAAAATAAAATCGAAGAAAAAACAATTGTTGATAATGCAAAAACATGAACAAGACACTAAAAAGTGTGATAGATGTTTATTAGGATATATCTTGCATTTGTCTAATGATATTGACATCATTTATTGCCTTATATATATTAATGAAATGTGACATTAATCTTGGGAGTTTATATAAGATTGCCTATATATAATTACCCCATGCATATAATTAAGTACTTAACTTATAATGAACGTAATAAATTAATCGATCATCTCGCCCTCAAAACTATATAATCACCTTTAAATATATAATATTCTTATCCATAATTCTTCATCTCCTTATGAATTTAATCTATTTGTATGCCCCTTAATCACTCAAATGTTTATTATATAATCATACCTATTTGTATGCCCCTTAATCACTCAAATGTTTATTATATAATCATACCAAATTTGGCTTGATTATATAATCAAGCATTTGAGTGATTAATAGACATGAAAATTACTAAATTCATAAGGAGATGAAGGATTATGGATAAAAATGAAGATATTTAAAGTGATAATCTTATTTATTCTATCAATAATATCATACAAACCAAATCACTCGTATAAGGACAATTAAGTGTTGTATTATCCTAAAATTAATTTTGAAAATGAAAGTTAAATATATCATTTAATTCAAACGCGATTACTAATGGTTGGAACGACCTAGTCTTTACTCTTTAATCTTTATACGGTACAATTAAGTTGATGCGCGTAGGTGACATAATTTTATTTTTTTTAAAGGATGAACTTCACTATATGAGCGGATCTATAGTGTGGTTGACTAGGCTGAAGCTCAGTGCAAATTCAAAATTTTCAGTTATATATATATAAATTTTAAGATTCAATACATTATTAACTCACTTCAAAAATTTTGTGCATGTATAAAATACAATCCTTTGATTTGTTTTTTTAATTTTCAGTCAATCCTATATACAAATCATGGATCCGGCCATACTCCATCCTATATATTTTATTGTTTTTAATTTCCAGTTATGAGGAAAGATGGAAGACCTAATTTTGGTTGATATAGGTTGTTAATTATTGGTGAAACACATTAATTATTTAACCTTTTTAATGATATTGACTGGTGCAGGTGGTAGAGGTTAAGAAAATGTTTACTTCCCTCCATTTTTATAAGTTTAATTACACACAACAATGATTATATATATAATATAATAAATTTATTTAATTCATATATACACTTTATCTTAAAATTAAAAAATATTTAATAAGGACAAAATAAAAGGGTCTAAGGGTCTATTTTAAGTCTATATTTTTAGAATGAAATACAAATTAAAATATGACACTTATTAAAAAAAAAGAGAGTATAATATATCAAAATTCTCATAGAGAGCTTCTCTTATTCCCTCAGTAATTACATTTAGGTGTGAGAATCGGTTCGGTTCCGAATATCCAGAACTGAAATTTTAGGTACCCAGATTGAAAATCAGCAAATTTTAGGAATCGGTTTCAATACCGATTGGGTACCCGAAGAACCGATTCGGTTTCTTGGTTCGGTTCCGATTAGTACCAGTCGGAACCAAAAAAAAATAAAAAAATTGTAGATGGTTGGGAAGGTTAAGACTGGCTAGAAACCCACACTCGGACGGGCCAATCCACACCCGCTTAAAACCCTAAATAATCGTCCTTGAGACCGTTAAAAGTTGAAAAAGAAGCTCTCTCCCTACAAGCAAAAGAGCTTCATCAGTTGGCAAATTGGGCAATCATGAGAGGGACCAAGCGCCCATCGATTTTTGATTCACCTCCAATTTTTATTTTCAAAATCCTTTTCGAAGTGTGTCTCTCTTCTCTCTACTTTTCATCTTTCTTCTTCTTTTTGCAATTTTGTAATGTATGGATCATTGCAGTGCAAAGAGAGTAATAATGGAGTCGCCTTTAAATGCGCTCAAGGCGGATCAGTTAAATTCGCAGCTTCCATTGGATATGATGAGGGCTGAAACATCAAAACATAGCTCTCAACACCCAGTTGCATCCTTCAAAAATTGGATGTTGGATTTAGAGTGAAATATCTCAATTTGAATTGAAATTGCAAATTGGGAATTTGAGATATGAAATTAAGATATACTTTCTCTGTCCCGCTAATAATGACTCATTTACTTTTTACACGACTACCAAGAAAAACCTAATATTTGCTTATAACATAAAAACTAATAAACACCCCATGTGCAAATCCTTACCCAAAAAAGAAATGGGTCGTAATTAGTGGGACGTCTTAAAATGAAAAATTGGTCGTAATTAATGGGACTGAGAGAGTAATTAATATTCATAAATTATAAATTAAAATTGATGATTTAGTTTTTCGGTTCTACCCGGAACCGATCGGGTAGAACCAATACCCGAAATACTTATGAAGTTGGGAACCGGTTTCAGTATCGAAACCAAAAAATTTGGTTCTTGTTACCAAAAGAACCGACGGTTCCAGTTCAATTCCGATTAGAACCGAAAACCGTTTGCCCACCCCTAATTACATGAATGAAGCATGCAGTGAATATTTTAATTTGTTTTATGCAATTTAGTAAATATATAAAATAGTCAAGATAAAATTATAAAAGTTAAATACTAGTAATCAACATAATAATATTTAAATTATAATTATTTATATATTTATTGTATTAAAATACTTTTTAATTAATTTTTACAACTAAAGAAATTAATTAAATAATATACATGAATAGTATATGTTTGAAATATTTATAATGTTTTAATTTGCTTTCAAAACTTGAATTGTGTAGGGCAAGTCTGAAGGTCCGAAAAATTAAGACTGAAGGTCAGCCTGAAGTTTGTCCTGAAGACCAACTTGAAGGTTAGCCTGAAGTCTGCCTGAAGGTCTTGCCCTGAAGTCTGTCATGAAGACTAGCCTGAAGATTTTGTCATGAAGTCAAATCTGAAAGTTCTGTCTTGAAGTCAAACCCGAAGGTCTATATTGAAGTTCTCAGCCTGAAAGTACAAGCCAGAAGGTTAATACTTTATTTATGGAAAACTGCAGATTGCAGAATTTGTTCAGAAACACAAACACCAAAAATAGAAAAAGGACGACTTCAACGGGAAGAATTTAACAGTTAGATAATAATCAAAATTCAAAGGTTACACACAACGATTAGTTCAGATCTACATCAACTATAAATAGAGAGCATCCCTCACTTGAAGAACTTACGGAAAGAATCAAGAATTCCAAGAACTCTACTCATACTCAAACTCAAAGTCTTATTTACATATACACTCATTTCTCAAGTGTTTATATGTTAGACTTGTTATAATCTCCCCGTGTATTCTAAGCCAAACTATTTCCTTATCTAGAGTTTAGAAATCGAGCAAGTTATCATAAATTTCATACTAATTGTAAATTCTTGTTCGATAAGAAGAACACTTAGCTCTCAAATCAAAAGTTTGATTTTGATTGGTTTTTTGGAAACAAGTTTGATAAACCACCAAATTCTGCATATTTCTCAAAAAAAAATTATGCTCATATTCGGGACCAACAATATACAATCGTATTGAATCATATTTTTCATACGTAATATTCATTTTTATTAAACTGTATGCATGTATATATGATGTGATTGACATATAATCATATCATTTATACTTAATTTGTAAAATGCATATTTTGTATCTCATATGCAATTGATGCACATGTAGCAAAATTAAAAGAAATTAAATTTAAGTAGAATAATATTTGTAATAATTTTAAATGATTAAAATTTAAATATTATTATATTGATGATTGATATTGGTCTTTTAAAATTTTGTTGATGGACTATTTTGTGTAGAAATTTTTTTCCAATGTACCGTGCACTTAGGTTATCGTAAATTACATTAAAAAAGGAGTTGGTCTAAAAATGTAACGCGTGAAAGGCAATCACATGCAAAATGCTAACAAAAATGGAACTTAATCATCTTTAATTAATTCACAATTTGAGCCCCCACCATTAAATCATCTCTAATAAAGTAATCCATCGATTTTAAACTCATGGACCATAGCACATGATATAATAGTACATCGTATTTATAGTTAAAGAGATGAATAACAAGTCCACAATAAGTTTAATATTCTTAGACTATATTTGATACATAATATATATACTAATCTCAAGATAATTACATTGTAATTATTTTAATTATAAATTATTATTATGAGAGGAGTGTAATAATGTAATTTGTAAGTACCAAATACAACCCCTATAATTATCATAATTATAAGTTAATCGAAAGTCCAAATATATATCTAAAACTCCAAATTCTTAAACTAACATCTTTTTTTTTTTTTCATAATTGGTTGGAGCGTTGGGATATTAATATGCGTCCCATCACGTGCTTAATTAATTTATCCACATCTTTCACTTTTAGTGCATTCAATAAAATTTTGTTTGCTGTAGTGAAAAGTTACAATACTATATAACAAAATTTAATTGTTGAAGCTGGAAATTTTAATTCTTTGTTCTTTATTATTATTATGAGGAAAGGAAACAACCAAAAGGTACAATATCACTGGCATATGCAGACAAGGCAAGGCGCAAGAGTAATAATGTAAATGTCATCTTAAAAAAAGAAATCAACTGTGTACAAGTACAACTGATAATGTCTGGCTGCTAGCACACTTACTAGTCACTCCCTTACATTAATAAACAGTCATTTACTTTTACAGAATATTAATAAACACTCCATAAATATGTACCACACAAAAATCAAGAAATAACCCCGGTACTAAATTTTACTAAATAAGAAAATGAATCATTACTAGGAAACGTTCTAAAATAAAAAATGAATCGTTATTAACAGAACGGAAGAAGTAGTATATAAGAGTATTTCACTAGTTGTAAATACTCATCCGTCTCACCTAATTTTTTACGTTTTCCTTTTTTAGTTATCTCACCCAGTTTGTTACTCCCTCCATCCATGAAAATGGTTAACTGTTTGACCCGGCACGGGTTTTAATATTGTGTTTTGACTTTAATGAGGATATGTAGTGAGTGGAGTTAGGGTCCCACTTTATATATAATTTTAAATTGATTGTGAGTAATTAGTGGAGTTTGGGTCCCACTTAAAGTATTGTTTTAAATTGAGTTGTGTGTAGTGGATGTGGTGGGTCCACTTACTATAAAAGGAAAGTTTCAAATGTAAACCATTTTCGTGGACATCCCAAAATGGCAAAACGTAAACCATTTTGGTGGACGGAGGGAGTACATTTTATTTTTAAAACAACTTTATTACTTATATAAGTTTAAATAATATATATTTCTATTATTATTTCTATTACTTTTAAACTATTCTTAAATCTCGTGTCCAAAAATAAACATAACAAATTGAACGGAACAGAGAGAGTAACTAAGTACAATTAAAATGAGGTGTTTTTTTACGTAGGAAATTAAGAAGCATATGTTTAGTATTCTAAATTAGTTTGTAATAAAATAATTTTATAGATAATAAATTGTTCGAAAAAAATTTAACTTAAAAAGAGATGATTTATCTGTGTTTGAATGACTTAAAAAAATTACGTGTCATCTTAATTGGAAAGAAAAGAGTACTATCTATTTTAATTTTTTGACTATTCACGTGGATATTGGTACACCAAATTAATTGGGTCT
This sequence comes from Leonotis leonurus, assembly GCA_026898415.1. Lineage (NCBI taxonomy): Eukaryota > Viridiplantae > Streptophyta > Magnoliopsida > Lamiales > Lamiaceae > Leonotis > Leonotis leonurus. The sequence continues at coordinate 1,170,542 of JAPKLX010000029.1, forward strand.
ACTTAAATAATCATTAATTCGTGGAAATAATTTGATAATAGTAAATAGTAAATACTCCATCCATTTTTTAATAAGTGTCCAATTTTACTAAATCACACATACTAATAAAATAAAAATTTTACTTATATACCCTTTATTGAATAGCATAATAAATATATTCATACAAATAATATCAAATTCCAATAAGTATTAAATAAAGGTAAAATTGAAATATTGTCATAAATATACTCTAGAATTTTAAAATAGGACACTTATTTAGAAATAAGAAAAAAAGTAAAATAAGAGACTTAAAAAAAATGGGAGGGAGTACTTCCTGTCAAAGCATGCTTGGACTTTTCCCTTTTCCAATTATTTCATTAAATTTAGATTATTTTTAAAATAGTAAAAATTACTTTTTTTAAAAAATTTATGGAGTTCATTATTTTTTCAAATTTACACTATTTATTATTTTACATAAAAAAATACTCCTTCCATCTCATTACTTTTATGTGTAAAGTGGTGAAAACTCAATAAACAATAAAGACTAACTTTCTAATAGTAAAATATTTCTTTTTTAAAAACAAATTATTATTATTAAAATAATATAATGTAATAAATGTGTTATGAATAATGTGACAGAAGTTTGATGCTGAAAGAACGGTCAATGGCAACAACATAAAGGAATGGGTCCATGTAGTTGCTTCGCCTGCCCTCTTCTCAATGTGGCACAACATGTTCGATATCTACTACTCCCTCCGTCCCATTACATTAGACACATTTGGTTTCGGATCGGAAACCAATATTTGCTTTATATTTGCTTTTGGTAAGTATGGCCCACATCACTCTTAAGTTATAAAAGTTACCAAAAATAGAAATGTGTCTAATCTAGTGGGACGTCCCAAAAAGGAAAATGCGTCTAATCTAGCGGGACGGAGGGAGTACAAAAGAAAGAATTCACTTAACCACGCCTCTGCCGGGCAGCGTGTGGAATGGCCATGATATATATAATGATAGCGAGGGAGTAGATAATAAAAGGTTGCGGAGGAGTAAAAAGAAAAAGGAAAACTAAAAGTAAAAGCAGCGATGCGATGGTGGGCCATACTTTGGACCACGTACTCCACCAGAAATTTGATGAGGTAGACCAGGCCTCTCTTTATCTTTCATTTGTTTTGATTACCTTAAATGTAACGATTTCCTTCATCACCATCTCTTCATTATGATCTTTATAAATATGCATCATACTCCAAATGCCTCTCCTCCATTTCCAAGTATTATCACGTAAATCCAGGTTCATAAGAGAGAGATCTATTAATTGAATTCCTCTCTCTCACTAGAAAATTAAGAAATCATGGTACAAAGCAAAAGCAAGAAGTTTCGTGGTGTCAGACAACGCCACTGGGGTTCTTGGGTGTCAGAGATTCGCCACCCACTGCTGTAATTACACCGTCTCTTCTAGTTCTAGCTACCTTTTCTCACATTCTTCTTCACTCCCACTACTACTTGTGTATTTATAACTCCACTCAACTCCACTGCAACAAAACCCTAGCTACCTAGCTACTTTCTTTTCTCGATCGTTTTCATGATTTCTTTTGTCTGATATATATAGGAAGAGGAGGGTGTGGCTGGGGACGTTCGAGACGGCGGAGGAGGCGGCGAGGGCCTACGACGAGGCGGCCATTCTAATGAGCGGCCGCAACGCCAAGACCAACTTCCCCGTTCCGCCCACTCAAGACATATCATCACCCTCGTCTTCTTCCTCCCCGAATAGCTCACGAGCAGCTTCGCTCTCCTCCATTCTCAGCGCCAAGCTTCGCAAATGCTGCAAATCACCCTCCCCCTCTCTCACTTGCCTCAGGCTCGACACAGAGAACTCCCACATTGGGGTGTGGCAGAAGCGGGCCGGGTCTCGATCCGATTCCAGCTGGGTAATGACGGTGGAGCTCGGCAAGAAGAAGCAGACCACCGATCAGGGTGGTGCGGCGGGGGCGGACCACCCTCCTCCTCCACCACCTACTACCGAGTCCAGAGGTGGAATCGACGAGGAGGAAAGGATCGCGCTTCAAATGATTGAGGAGCTTCTCAACAGGAATTAATTAAGTAATTCTTCTTCATAATATTAATCATCCAATTCCATTGCCATATATAAATAAATATATATATATATGCATGCACATTTTCAGTCAACAACTTAATTCGTTGTTATTATTGTTTGTCATTTTGCATCATCATAATTTCATTAGTGTCCAAAATGTGATAAGGAGAAAAGTCGAGGAGAAAAAGGGTTGGAGACTTTGTCCAAATTGAGTACAGTATTTCATCTAGAATGTGAAGGTGGATATTAATGCTGTGCTATTATATATATATATAACGTACGTTGTACTAATACACCATATATTATGAAGTACTCTATTATTTCATGTAGATTTTGATCTAGATTTAGGCTTGAAAAGTCAATTTTCTATATGAAATTGCTGGTGTTTCTTCTGTTGTACTATACATATACATAAATTTATAATAATTTGTCCTGTGGAAAGTCCCAACGGTTTTTTTATTGATAATTTAATTCTGTATTTGGTGATTATGTATGCATATGCAGCTGTCTATTTTTTTGTTTTGACGTACGCTAACTCATTATGTTGTGCATGGACATGGGCTCCATTTTTTTGTGGAACAAAAGAGTTATACGTTTAGCTGAGATTCAGACGTACCACACACTTTTTATGCTTCATTAAATCCATTTATTTTGACTTTTCTTTTTCTACTCTTTTACCCTTAAATTATATAGTATATAGTTTTATTGTTATGAATTAATGGCATGATCATGATATTTGGGGCCAGTTCCTTCTTGTTCTTACTTTTTTTTACCGTGATTAAAAGTGGTTGATATAATTTTGTTGAGAAATAATTACTACTTCCATCCGTCCCAACTAGTTTGGGTCGTTTTCCTTTTCGAACTGTCTCGACTAGCATGAGTCGTTTCTATATATGGAAATAATTAAGAAAAAATAAGGAATATTAATACTGATTTAAACCAACTAATTCGGCCTTAATTAAGTTGTTTAGGTTGGGATTTCTAGACTTGGGTTTGGGTTGGGGTTCCTAGACTTCTACCTAACGACTAAATCATTTCACCCCAGCCCAAATTTCTCTAACCCTACCCTCTGTATATTGCTCTAGTTTCTTCGTCGCATTCTCCGAAACCCTACTCGCTCTCTCTATTGATTATGTTCTCAGAGCTCTATCGATTATGTTCTCAGAGCTCTATCGATTATTCATCTATGGCTTCTCCCTCAGAAAATGACCCTCCAAACCCAAATTTGGGTTGGGTTGATCCACGCCGCCCCCTCACCGCGATGATTTGTTTGAGCGGTGGGTTCGCTGGCGGCGTGGAGTCTCAGTCCTGAACAGCCCAACGCGATGGAGTCTCAGTCTCTATGGCTTCATTTATCGGTAGTCATGCTCGCTACGAGAATCTCTGAAGGCCCAAACGACCCACCGCGATGATATCTTTGAGCGGTGGGGTGGATGAGGGCAGATCTGCTACACCCACCCACTTAGACACAAAATGGCTTCACTTCCTCCGTATCCACCCTCGCTATGACCCCACTATCACCGATCCATACTGGATTAGAGGTGGTCTTCAACCATTCAATCTTGAAAAGCTCTTTGACGACGAAGATGGGGCATGTTCTAGCGAGCACGCTGGCGGCTCAGAGGGAGCAGAGCGTTCTGAGACTCAGTCCAGCTCCGAGATTGGTTCTCTACCCCCATTTCCTTTCAATCCCACCACTGATGAGTGGGCTTCAGCTTGTGCTGCGGCAGATCTCAGCGCGAGTATGATTGTTGTGATATGTTGTGAAATTTAATTGGTGCTATGATTTGTGCGATGATTGACATGATATATTGTGAAATTTAATTGTTATGATATGTTGTGAAGTTTAATTGGTGCGATGATTTGTTTGGAGGCTGATTGCTATGAGCACTAGGGGTGAGAATTTGGGACCGGGATTCGGGAAATTCCCGTCCCGACCCGAGTCCCGGCGGGAATCGGGACCCCGAGTCCCGAAATTTTCGGGACCGGGACCGGGACCCATAAATGTTGAAATTTCGGGTATCGGGACTCCCGAGTCCCGATCGGGACTACCCGAAGTCCCAATTGAATTAAAAAATTACAATATGCAAGTTTCCCTCTACAGTCTACACTACTCATTCACTCTCTCCCTCAGACCTCACCTCAGTCGTCCCTCATTTCTGTTTGTTTCTTCCTTTCCTTTCAGACCTCAGTCCCGATCGGGTATCAGACCTCAGTCGTCCCTTTCACTCCTCCATTTCTGTTTGTTTCTTCCTTTCGTTCCTCTTCTCGTTAAACCCTAACTCAGCAGGTAGATTATCTATTGTTGTTTTCTCTTTTCTATTGTTGTTTTCTCTTTTCTATTGATGTTTCTTCCTTTCGTTCCTCACCTCTATTTTAGGCTTGGGACTGTTTGTTTGAATTGTTTCTGTATGTTGTGTTAGATATGTGTGTTTGTTGGATTAAGCTTTGGTTTTGCTGTTGCGGTTGATTGGATTTGAGATTTCGATCGAGTTTTGGCAATCTGATTAGAAATTTCAATGAGAAATGAGGGTTCATGTGTTGGGACAGAAGTCACAGAACTCCAATGGCTTCCTCAGATGACTCCTTTGCCATTTCTTCTCTCTGCAAAATTTCAGATTTTTTTTTCATCACTCAAAATTCAAAATTAATTAACTCAATGATGCAGGATATGGAATTATGGATTATAATTATTGTTATTTCTTTGATTTACTATTGTATTTTGGGGCAATCAATATTAATTAATTGTATGAGCCATGAGGTAGAATATTTAATTATGGGATTGGATTTGGGGGCAGTCGGTGGTGGTCACAGAACAGAAGCAACACCTCAGCGGCCGCTGGGTTCCCAGCGACCGCTGAGTGCATAGGCTGGACGAGACAGAACAGCACCCCAGCGGGCGCTGGGGTGCAGCGGCCGCTGACCAGTCTCACGTTTTTTTTTCTGTTTTTTTTCTTTCTATTGCTTTTATTCTACCTCGTATTTCCTCTTCTTATATAATGTATTGATTTATTTAGTAAACATAGTGACGAACTTAACTAAGCATAGACTGTCTACGTTTTAATGCTATTATTTTTCATTTTTTTAACAAACATTATATTTGATTTGATTTTCTATTTTGTTTAGATGGACAGTTCTCGATCTCAAACACAAGAACCATTACAAGATAGTAATGTGGTGTGTGATGAAGTAAATGTGGAAATCCTACAAGATGTGGTTGTAGAAGAAATAGGAGAAGATGTGGTCCAACCCGATCCAAAGAAACAAAAAACAACAACCATTTCCAAAAGGTCAAAATATTGGGAGGGATTTAGTGTTGTTACTTATCAAGAAGGAGATCCCCCCAAAACAGTTACAAAGGGAAAATGTAAGACGTGTGGGAAATTAATTGCAGCGGATTCTGCAAAGTGTGGGACGAATGGACTGAAAAAGCATACAGAATCATGCCAGAAAAACAAAGCTGTGGAAGGTGGTCAGTCGATGCTAAACTACCAAGTTAACATTGATGGGACGGGAACAAGCTCGTTGACAAATTGGAAGTTCGACCAACAAAGATGCAGAATTAAGTTGTGCGAGATGATAATCCGTGATGAGTTGCCCTTCACACACGTGGAGAGAGTGGGGTTTAGGGGTTACTCAGAAGCCTTATGTCCTCAATTCAAGATTCCGGGTAGACACACAATTAGAGCTGACTGTGTGAAGATGTTTTTGGAGCGCAAGATGTCATTAAAGTCATTTTTTCAATCAAAGGGCATGGGAAAAGTGTCTATAACCACAGATTGTTGGACATCGATTAATAACACAAATTTCATTTGTGTTACTGCACATTTTATCGATAAAGATTGGCAGTTGCACAAGAAGATCATCAGCTTTTGCAAGATTCTCGGCCACAAAGGAGATGATATTGGTGCTGCAATCATATCTTCGTTGGAGGATTGGGGTTTGCAGAAAGCTCTTTGTTGCACAATGGACAATGCTTCGGCAAATGATGTTGCAATCAAGTTCATGAAGCCGATCTTTGAGAGTTGGGGTACAAACCTTGCAAGTGGAAAGTATATGCATATGCGATGCGTTGCACACATCATTAATTTGATTGTGTCTGATGGGTTAGAAGATATTGGCAAGTCTGTGAGACGAGTTAGAGAGACCGTGAAGTGGATAAAAGCTTCACCAGCTAGAACTCAAGAGTTCATGAAGACAGTGAAAGTTTTAAATGTTGATTGCTCGAAGACCTTGTGCTTGGATGTGCCAACAAGGTGGAACTCTACATACTTGATGCTAGAGACGGCCCAGCCATATGAGAAGGCATTGCTTGTCTTTGGATACAGTAATAGAGAATTTACAATTGATATGAATCAGAAGAAGTATAAAGATGGAATTCTTGGAGTTCTAGAAGATGCTGATTTCCTCCACGTGTCCAAGTTGTGTGATTATTTGTGGAAATTTTATGATTTGACCCTACTCGTCTCCGGCACCACATATCCCACATCACATTTATTTTTTAAAGAGATGTGTGAGTTATTTGATCTCATCAGTGGATTAGAGTTGGATGAGGATGATGAAGTTAGTAGCATGGCCAAGAGGATGAAGACGAAACTTGGGAAATATTGGTTGGAAGACATGGACTTGAATCCGAGGATGAACAAGATTTTTTATATTGCTGCAGTATTAGATCCCAGACAAAAACTGATGCATGTAGAAAAGTGCTTGAATGCGGTGTATGACGAAAATTGGGCAAACTTACTGGCGGGAGAGGTCAAAAGCTCATTGGATGAGCTGTTTGAGATTTATAAGAAGAATATGATTACAACCTTATCACCAGTAGTCAATACATCTCCCATAGGGCCTCCTCGTACATGTACGGCTCGACCTAATCGTCGCGGACTTCGATCTAAGTCTTCGTTAAGCCAACTACTGGTTGGAGAAACACTACCTAATGCTACTACTTCAGAGATTGATCTCTATCTATCAGAGAGTCAATACGTGATGTCTTCAACGGAAGTAGATTCTTTTGACATACTTCAGTGGTGGTCGAAAAATAGCCCACGCTTTCCAATCATGTCTGAGATAGCTAGAGATGTTTTGGCCATCCCTATATCTAGTGTTGCATCTGAGTGTGCATTTAGCACAGGGGGTCGAGTTCTCTCTCAATTCCGAAGTTCGTTGACTTGCAATATGGTTGAGGCTCTTATATGTGCCCAAGATTGGCTGAGATCAAGTTCGATTGACAAAATTCTCAATGATGAAGAAGATGTGCCTGAAGCTGAAATGGAAAAGGAGTATGATAATGGTAAGTACTTGCTTTTAATTATAATAATCTAATGTAAATAATTAACTTATGTTTTATTTATTTTTTATAGTTCTGATTGAACTTGGGATTATTGATGGAGCTGGACAAAGCATTGACATTGTGCCCAACAATCAACCGACGACGGGATTAGAAACAGATAGTGCTCGTGGGAGTCATGCATGACATTTGTTGGTGGTTTATTGCTTTGTTGGTGTTTATTTTATAGCTAGTTTGTGTTGACACTTGACAATGATGGATTTATGTTTAAGTTTCATGATTTTTGATGGACATTTTTGTATGAATTTGGATTTCATGATATTTAGTATTTGTGTGATTTGTCTATGTTGGTATTTGTCATTGAATGGTTATTTGTGAAACAGGTTCAACTAACAAAAGCAAACATTACTAAGTGAAGCAAAAGTGTCTTTTTTTTTAAACACGGTTTCATAAATAAAACTCAATATATTAAATATCTCATATATATATTATATTTGGAAGGCCCCTTCTTTCAATAATATATATTCCACTAGTAGAATCAATATATTCCACCATCTTAAAGAAAATGTCAAAAAGGTACGGATCAAGTTTCGGCGCTATTAAATCTTATCGTAATTGAAGTATAATTTATAAAAATAATTAATAATATGTACCAAAATAATATACAAATAATATGTACCAAATAATATACAAATAATTGAAGTATAATTTCGGGACATTTCGGGTAATTTCGGGTAATTTCGGGACTTTCGGGACTTTCGGGACATTTCGGGATATTTCGGGACATTTCAATTCGGGACCGGGACTAAAATTTTTCGCGCTTCGGGATTCGGGACTCCCGAAGTCCCGATCGGGACCGGGACCGGGACCCAAAAATGTGAAAATTTCAGGACCGGGACTTCGGGACCGGGACCGGGACTCCCGGTCCCGTCCCGATTCTCACCCCTAATGAGCACCATTACTATGAGGTGTAATCTGTTAGGTAATTAATGTACTAAATATGTGGTTGATTGTTGTCATCCAGTTCCAATTATATGTGATCTTTACATTTAGCCAAAAAGCCTACCAAAAAAGCCTTCATAATGTGATCTTTACATTAGCCAAACAGCCTACCAAAAAAGCCTTCAAAAAAGCATTCAAAATGTGATCTTTAATCTGCACAAAAGGCCAACAAAAAAAGTCTACCACTGCCCTAAACCATCCTAAGCATGCTGCCCTTCAATTATGTTCAGCCCCACATTTTGACAAATATCTCCAATGCCTCCAAAGCTACCCATTTCTTTGTGGAAGTTGAAATATTCTATCACCAATTCTAATGGAACTTCTAGGCTTATTGGGAGCTGATATGACCTTCTTAATGCACTTTTTGCCATGTGAGGAATTTTGTAGCAGTTCTGTCCCTTGAATCTCGTTATCTCTATCATACAACTCTGCAAACTTAGGAAAACATTGTTTAGTTTCATAGGTGATAATTCATTAAGGGATGTTGACACTGCATTTAAAAGTTCAACCATGGTTTTGCATGCTGTCTCAACTTGTAATGACTGGATGTCCCTAAACCATCCTAAATCATTCACATTCGTGTTCGGGGAGTTTGGCGGATGTTGTATCAACTTCATGTTGAAGCCTGATTGCATTGATGCTGCCCTCCATTCAGGATCAATATCCAAAATATGCGACCTTGCATTATCTTGCTGGATCTTAATGTTTTTGTGTGCTCCTTCTGGCCATTTTGCTATAATTGATGGTATAATATGTTTCACATTTATAGCTTAGTTGTTGTGCATTCATGTGAACTTAAATGTAGGTAAGTGCATTTATGTGAACTGATATGAACAGATATGAGCTGATATGAACATATATGAACTGATATGAACTTACACACATTAAATGGGTAGAGAAAAAGGTTGTTGGATATGTGATGATGAGAAATTGAAGCTCATTCCGAGATCATTTACATTAACAATAAGCTGAGAAACATAAATGATGCTCTACTCTATGACTTCTACCTCATTGATTAAAGATGCTTTAATAATTTTCTTTGTGATTGATGTGATGGGTTTAGTTTTCAATGTGCCTGCTGGCCTGTTTCTGCTGTTCCTTTTTGCTGGTTCTTGTGTTGTGAATGGAAAAATTCTAATTTTTCCATCAAATATGACTTCCCTATTATCTGCAAACAATATTCTGCTTACAGCACACATGAACATTATTTTTCCAATGAATTTCTTACTCTTGCATGTTCTATGTGACTCAGGTTCATCCGGGGCTAAGTAAAACCTGTGTGAACCTCTCGTTATATAAAACCATTTTCATCGATATGCACCGTATCATGCATATTTTTAAACTTGATTTTATTGAGAATCCTATCCAACTCTATGGCTTTGAGAGAGAATCTTAGCCTTAACAGTTTGTTAGGGGCTGTGAGATCCGATATTATGGTTGACGTATGTGACCTAATTCTGCCACCAAGCACTCACCTACCAACTGTACTCTTACTTATTCCTAGACCAATGACTAACCTTCTAATTGAGCTTCTTTTTGTGTATTCCAGGCTCGATAGCAAGGTGATATCCAAAAAAACCTCTTCTCTTCTTTGGTAATTGATCTTACCGCTCTTTAGATGAACCATCTCACCATTTGCTTGTTGTTTTTATGCAGCTCCCCACAGCCGAGTAACAGTCTGCCGAGAGATGCCGAATTTCAGTTGAGCTTCTTTCAATTTGCCTCGTGGTGGTTAATTTTCCGTCGATGCATCCTTGAAGTATAAATTGGACAACCTGATTTCTCTCTGTAGTTGATAGATTTTTCCTTCTCATTTTGTCTTCCAACAATTTAAGTGTGTTTTGAGCAACTGTGAGTGAGAATAAATTTATAGAACTTCAGACTTTTTATTTTTTGAGCTTCAATGTGGTGCCTAATTTTTGCTGAAAAATGTATTGTGGCGTCTAATTTTGGATAGATTACATAATGAAAAATGTTTGGTTGTCACTTGTTTCTTGCTTAAGCGTTCCTTTTTTTTTATTAAATCATTCCTAATTTTCGTAGACAACATTAATATTTAATTAAAGAAAAAAGATTAATTTACTAAGAAAATTAAATTAATGATAACATCGGTAAGTATAAAAAAATCAATAAATCAAAAAAAATATAAAACGAAAAAAGAGAATAGATGGACTACAATTACAGACAAGTCAACTTTATTACAAATACACTTTAACCCTTAAACACACTCTCCTTATTTTCCGTGCCGAAAAGAAACGACACATGCTAGTTGGGACGGAGGGAGTACTTCCTATCTCTGACCTACATAGCTAATTCCTCCGTCCACAAATTTTTTTCATTTTTTATTATTTGATTAGAACTTATTTACATTTGAAATTTGTCATTATTACTATATTCAACCTACACTTTTGACACACTTTTCCACAAATATCAAACTACTTCAATACGCACTCAATCTCTCATGTAAAATTAAAGCACTATATATATATATAGGGGATAGTTCATATGAGATGTAATCCTAGTGTGAGAATTAGGAACTAATCTCATCCATTCATTATTTATAGATCTAAGGTTATAATTTATTAGTTAAATAATTAGTTGAGACTAAACTTGTCAAATTATTATTACTAATACGTTATTCCTACAATTAAGGGAGTTCTACGCCAATGAATAAGTTAATTGTGGATTTTTCTTTTATAAATCCAAAATATTTTAGTTATTTTATAATATTAATTTAATTCATGTTTTTAATTTTGTTATTTATTAATCAATGAATGATATGGTTGATATAATGCAAATTTTTGGTTTAATTTTACTAAAAATTATGCTTTAACAATTATATTGTCATGCCTTTTAATTTATCAATTGATGCTTTTAATATCTTATTTTATAATACTATTGTTTTAAGATGTATAAATGTACTTTTTATTAATATATCCATGTTTTTTTGTTTATCAAATTATTTTTTGATATTACTTTCAATATTATTGTAGAGTATATGGGCTTTTTTAATCAATATTACATGTATATTTGTTTATCTCATTATGTTTTTCCACGTATTTTCAATATTATTGCATGATGTAAGGTTATGCTCTTTAGTAGTATAATCATGCTTAATTATTAATGTAACAATGCTTTTTTTTCATATTTAAATGAATGTCGTGATTCTTATTTAATCTAAGTTAATAGATAGAGTAATTATGGTAAAAAAAAAAAGAGAGGAAAATTGTAAAGGAGAAATATAAAATATAAAAATAAATTAATACAACTAATTCCATAATTATATGGAATTGGTGGGAACAAGCTCCCAAAAGTGCCCTTCAAAACTTCTAAAATATAAAGTAACATTAAAGCTAGCTAAATAGAAAATTAAATCACAATAATTAATTCTAATAAGATTAATTCTTAGTTCCCATATAAGGAATAGTTCTCGTAATAACCTATCCCTATATATATATATATTCACTTTAAGACATGACTCTATAGTATATAACAAGACGTAGATCTCTTTCTCTATTAAAACACTTTAATTATATATATATTATTAAAATCGTTATTACCACCAAATAATGCATCACACTTATCCGAATAGAGAGTATTAATTCGGTTGCTATTTGACTATAGATGAAGATTATGTATTTTCTAACTTTTCATATTGGGTAGTTTGTTCAAGATTCTTTGTGCATCATCTGGTAGGTATGTTGATCGTGTCAATCCGTTAATTTTGAGTCAATGCTATTAAATTAATCTAGTTGTATTTTTCAAATTAAAAATTTACAATTATAATCTTGATAATTTTCGGCTAATTAGAAATTTTACGAAAATATGCAACACACACACATATATATATATATATATTTATGATTCTATATTTTTATAATAATTATATATTTGTATAAACAAACATGTAGTACAAGATAACAAATAAAAGAATAGATCAAAACTGAATATATATATATATATATATATATATATATAATATTCAAAATTTTAAAAAATGATGCAATAACAAAAAAAATGTCACAATTACTTTAATTAATCGATTTATTATATGTTGGAGACGATGAGTACGATTTTTGTATAGAAAATAAAATATATTTCACAAATAATTTTTATTGGTTAATAAACTAGCCTATTCGATTTTCGAGTTAATCATATCAGATTTTTGAATTTTTTTATCTATCGTACTTGGACTAAAAAAAAAAATTAATTATAAAATTTCGATCATAACTCTATTTGATTTCGAGTAGGTTCTGTTCAACTCGTAGATTTTTGATTAAATTGATATCTCTATCATTCAGTATTTGATTTAATTATTGGGTATTGAATAGAAAAGCATAAATATAATAAATTGGTGGGAACAATAATATAACGAGGGAGAAGCTAGCTAGTACGACTTATTAAAAAGTCTAGCTAGTGTAAGCTATAACTAGCTGTGGATTCCATCAGTTGTACCAGTCCCATGTTTAGCCACTGATAATAAATAAAGTGTTAATAGGTAAATATACCCACTTTCCAAAAAATAGATACAGAAAATAACCATTTCCAAACTTATATATGAAATCTACCCACTTTATTAAATAAAGTGTTATAGTTCACATCTTATGAGAGAATTGGTCCAAGATTCTCTTACATACACAACTTACGAGACAAAAATGGTGGTAGGTGAGTTGTTATATTTTACATCATTGAACCATTATTAGATTTCTAACACCACAGCACACTCTCTTACCTCTATCTCACTACATATCATAACATTTTGCTCTCTCTTAATCACCTTGAAGTCATCTAATTGGAGACATTTAGGAGTTAACAATCAGGTAATTACCTAATTCTAGTCATTTTGTTCGGTAGAATTTCAATTCCTCTCGTTTTTAGACAACTACCGTATGTGTAATTAATTGCGGTATTTATGTATTTAGCATATTTGTCTGCGGTATTTACATGTTTACACATAATATATGTCTACATGCACAAATACCTCCATATCGCCCCTACATGAAAGGGGCGGTATTTCTATTTACGGTATATACGGGGGCGGTATTCATCCAATCAAGATAAGAAATACATAACAAGTCATATTTTGTAAATAACGTACATGCATAAAATAGCCAAAAATATAATATAGTACATGTTAAAAATACCTACTTTTTGTAAAAAGTTTAAATTTGTCTTACACATTGCATTGAAATCAACAAATGTTTGTTGTTATATATGAATGATTACTTCATTATTAACTCATAATTTGTCCAACAATTTAATTTATCTCTAATTAAATAGTAAATGTGAAATAAAAAATTATTGGAAGTAAAAGAAATTTTAGTATACAAATTAAATGTTATTCTATAAAGAAAATTATAGAAAATGGATAACAATAGCGTGTAAATAAATGATCAAATGATCAACAAACTATATATTAATATAAATACGTTCAACATGATATACAATAAATATAAAATTTACTTAACATAAAAAATATACAAAATATATTAAAATTTAAATAATAATATTAAAATATTATTTTGGTTCCCAAATTATACTAATTCAGTATTGAGTTATATTGTTCGAATATTATTCAATTAATTTATATTCAATCTAAAAGTTATATAATTCTGCAGTATTTAATCACCGATTGTCAGTTAAATATGCTTCAAAAAATATACTATCATCACATATACAACAACCGGTGGCTATATCCCACCAGAACACACCCACCGGTGGTGGATGTTCAGCGCCGGTGGATGCTATAATGCATAAACACTACAACCTATGCTATAATGCATCCACCGGCGGCTAGGCATCACCGCCGGTGGATCATATTTTGCCGCCGCTTATACAACATTCAACAATCTAATATGATTTCATACTAAATTATGTAAATTACAGAGGAAAACAATCAACATATTATTGTGAAACAAAATCAATATATATACGTAGGAATCAACATATACAATCAAACATATCACATCCGAAGTATGAATTGTTGTGAATTACCTGAATATGTTGGGGAATTTCGTCGTCGGAGTTGGCCATCGGAACTTGGGGAGGGGAACTTGGGGAGGTGCTCTGCAGAGGAATGGAGGCAGTGTTATGTTCTCCACCTTGTTGGGTGGTTGTTCTTCGCGGTGTAGAGAGCAGAGGAATGAAGTCAGTGTGGAGAAACCGGCGATGGAGAGAGGTGCGGAGGAGAGTGCACCGATGATGATGGTGATGGGCGATCAAAAGAGGAAGACCACCCAACCTCCGCCACTGTCACCGCCACTTCCACCACTTCATCGTCAACTTTGTAGATGTAGAACTATTTATCTATCTTAATTTCTGTCTTATCTTATCTCTAATCTCTCTCGTTTACTTCCATTGTCGCTGCCACCTCATCATAGCAGTAGCCGCAACTTTCTAACCTGGAAACAATTATTGTAATATTTGAAAATTTGTGATGTGGTATTATTATGTGAATTCAGAATGAACGAAGTTCGGCGTGTCATGTTGATGTTCATACCAATGTCCCCTGTTTGATTTGTCCTTAGTAAAGACTTATGTATGGTCATAATTTATACTCATGCAACTTAGATTTATAGATCGGTTTCAATAGTGTCAGTTGAAAAAACGCGTATATTTCCACCTTGATAGAGTTGGATAACTCTATTAACGTTTTCCTTTAAGATAATTATTAACTAACATTCATATCTTATCAGTTTTGCTTTCTTCATCTTTGCTACAAGTGTACGTGTCCTTGAAATTGAAAGATGTACTGTTGGATTTTAAGAATAGAAGTTGAAGACTATGTTAAACGTGGTGTCCTTGAAATTGAAAGAAGTGCTGCTGGATTTTAGGAATAGAAGTTGAAGACTATGTCAAACCATGTTTGAACGTGTGGAGAAACAGTGTCTGGAGCTGATCGTGAGATTGGTTGTTGGCATGATCGTCGCAACAACATCTTGTCGCAGAAGAGTGGAGCGACAATACTTGGACGCTACTCCATCTAGCGTGACCACTATTTCACTTCTTGGATTGGTTGAGAATCTTTTAAGGAGCTGAAGTCTATAAATAGGAGAACTCCATCAGTTTTACATCTGCGCTTTTTGAAAAGAGAAAATCCAATCTTTGTCTAGTCATTTATTCTCTTTGTTCATTTCAATCTCAAGTGTTAGTTAGACTGCTGAGATTGTGTTGTCGTGAAGTAGTTACTAGAATAGTTAGAGACCTTCTACTATCTGTAACTACTGTTGTTTTCATTTTTTTTAATAACATTTTTAGTTGTGAGACTCGCATGGTAAATAACTTAACCCACGCAAAAATCCTTCGTGTGTCCTCTGCTTCTTTACTGTTTCCTTAATTGTTTTTACAACACAAACACAATATTGTTGGAGAATTGTGTTGTTAAGTGGAGAAACTGACTTGCAGTTATCGTAGTTGTTGTTACAACATACACGCATACAGTTGAGATACACTTTCACACCTCATGCTCCCTCCTATTCATTTTAATTGATGTTCAAAACTTCTGCATGAGTAATAATTTTTTTTTTACCTTTATTCAAATTAACCTTACTAATTTACCTTTAATTAAGAATAGGAATGATGTGAAGCCACGCACACAGGTGCATGTAAAGAAGAGGGCCATGATCTTTCTCCTCAGCCTTTTTCTGCATACATATACACTTGGCTAATATTGAGATTGGTACGTACCACATTTCAATCAACGTCCTCTGCAGTTATGATCGCAGACAACATTTATCGTGATCTCTACGTGTATGAGGTCTCTTATGTTCTTTGAGATGTCCACGTCTTCTTCTTCTGGAGTCATTTAAAGCATCATCAGTGTCCTCTCCTCCATTCATTTCAAAATTTATGAATTTGTCCTCTCCCCAATTATCATAACATAACCAAGTTTATGCTCTCTGGTTCAGGTATGGGTTCTTCACATAGTAAGAGCGTGAAGTTTGAATAGATTCTCTGAGCAGCAGCCTCGCCACACCTTCATCATCTGAAAAATCGATGAAAGTACATGTTATAAGATCATGATCAGATGATAAACGAACAATAATGTTAATTAATAAAGGTAATAAAGAAAACACTTGAATGGTGGTGCTAAAGACATGTCGAGAGAACATATCTACAAACTGTTCAATATGAAGATCAGATTGTGACTGATAGTCTATTAAATGAAAAGTACAGTCAGCTGAGGCTTGCAAGCAATCTGCAATCATATACTATAGAATTCTATTGTAAGAATTTTCGCCATAAATGAAAAGTACAGTCAGCTGAGGCTTGCAAGCAAACTGTTCAATATGTTCGTGCTGCAATACATGTCGAAATTTCAAATACAAAGAGTTATATCCAAAAAGGGTGCAATTTCGATTGTAAGAATTTTCGCCATAAGAAGAGCTAAAACTATTAGACTAAGGTCACGGCTGGCAAGAGTAGAAATCACAACATTACAATTCTGACTTGTTTTCTGAAGATAGAGAATATTACTGCTTGATAAAATAGGTTCACAAGTATGAAGAGTAAGAGATGGAAAATGTGAACTCCCTCAAAGTGTACAGTCAAAAATTAGATCAGAATGGCTGAATGCAAAAGATAAAAGCAGAACTATATATGATTCCACAATCAGCATGAATCAGACAATGCCAACAATGCATAACGTAGTACTTGGTTTGGCAGTATTGCTAGATGGAAATTCTGACACATTTTGATTCGGCTCAACAAAGTTTAGTCTTATTTAAAAATAAATTATCTATTAATATGCATATATAAAACATCGATACAATATCCTTTACCACCCAAAAAAATGTCGAACAAATCATGTTACACAATTTCCTGCCCTTTTCTTCTTCTCGTCATTTCCTATAATCTAACAGTGCTGCACTACTTGCCTCTAGTTTCTTGTTACCATAAACTCATCTATTCCTCATATAGTCATAAATCAATTCAATACTTCAAAGTCAATGTCAATCCATCAGGGAAGCAATTTCCAGTTAACCATCACCAAAAAGTACCATCATTGATCAAACCAGTGCTAGAAACAGATTCAACGAACAAGAAAGACATAATCTTACTAAGAATGAATTATCTCATCCATTGAGAATCAACCAACGGAAATATATAACTCGACGTATATATATATCATCTATATATAAAAGAACTTATATATGGATAGCACAAAGACAATATACAGAAGCACCAAAACGCAGTTACCTATTGCAATAAAGAGCGATGACTACGATTCCATCGAGCCTGAGCTTTTGCTTCCGCCGAGATCAAAACCGGCGTCACGTTGGGGTAATTCACAGTCGCAAGCCCATTTCAGAGGCCCGAGCCCGAAGAGACCTTTCCGAGGACCAGCCTCTCAAGAGTGGTGCAGTACAACAAATGAGAAACGGCGTCGTTCCTTCGGTATATAATCGCTCCTTCCCAAGGGAATCTCTCGTCTTCGTCGTCTTCAATTTCTTCGTTCCCGAGTTCCCAGTCACTTCCGGTTCCGGAATTTACATCAATGTGCGGGGATGCTGCAGCTCCAGCTCAATTTTGGATTCGATGGGGCGAATCGTTTCCTTATGATTGTGTTGGCCGGGAAATGGGAGGGGAGGGCAGCGAAGGGGAGGCGGAAGCGGAAGCGATGGGGCGGAGCATTCCGGCTTCCTAAAGCTGGATGGTTTAAGGTTGATTTGAGAAAAGATTACTGTGTCATCATTCTTGATTTTATATAAATAAAAATAAATCAAATTAAATCAAATCAAATCAATCCAGTTTCAGGTATTTATCTATCTCAGAAATTCAATATTCAAGTAAATATTATTTTATCATTACTATTTTTAATTTTGAACAAGTGAGAAGAGCAGTGTGAGTAAAGGTGAGCAAAAATCCAAAATATGCAGAATAGAGAGAATTGAAAGCGAAGGAGGATCGTTGTTGTTTCGCCACCAAATCTGGGACGTGGCTATCGCTAAATTCATAACAAACCAAACCATCTTAATCCACCGATACTTCGATTTCCTCATCGAAATCTTTCTATATCTTTCTCTTCAACCATCGCCAACTGCGGCTTCTTCCTCGCAATATTCTCAGATTAAGGTTTTCGATGGCAATCATGAAACCCATCCTTTTCATGCTAATGCTTCTTCTCGTCTTCGGTTGGGCACAATCCAGATCCATCATCCCACGCCCTCATCCTCATCCATCTCTCAAAATCAACACAATCCAGGTTTCCAGAAATTTCTGCTTTAAAAAAAATGTTGCTAGGCATTGTAAATCTCACTTCGTTAGTAGGATTTTTCGTGCGAAAACCTGAATTCATTGGGGTTATGGCAGAATGCAGGAATCTGTACTTTTACTGTAAGCATTAGGACCAGTTGCTCTTCTACTCGATTTACTCGTGATAAAATCAGCCTTGCCTTCGGCGATGCCTATGGAAATCAGGTTCTGGTTTCTGCTTCAATTACTTCATCGGTTACTAGTTTGTTGGGGACTTGTATTTGATGAAAATGAGTGCTCAGTGTTTGTGAACTTACCTCTGCTTTTGCCTTAATACTAAGAATAAAACTTTCTTGTCTATCTGCTTAATGAAAAGAAAATTCAAATTGCACATATTAGTTAGCAGGTTTAAATCAATGTAAATGGTTTTTTTGCCTGTCTTTGTTTGATACAAATAGTATATGGCTGTTTAATTTCAGAATAGACTTTCTCTTGATCGCCCACACTCTGTATGTTAACTTTTCTGCATATTCGAAGACTAGCTAGCCCATCTCAGTTTGTCTTGTGTTAACAGAAAAGAATTAGAATAACCAAAATATAGAAAAGAGAAAGATAATGAAAAGAAGCAATTAATATAAACATTAGGCTCTGTTTGTCACCAGCGTTTAGTATCTGAGTCTTTGATGTACATGTACTGTAGGTGTATGCTCCACATCTAGATGAAACGTCTTCGAGGACGTTTGAGAGTTGCTCGACTGATACATTTCAGATCAGCGGAGCGTGTACATACCAAGTATGCTACTTGTACCTGTATAGAAGTGGGTATGATGGTTGGATGCCATATGATGTAACGGTGTACGGGTATAACGCGAAGCCCGCCACATTCTACTACAATGCTAATATACCTACAGATGTTTGGTACGGATTTAACTACTGTTCTGGTGCGAGAGCTACTTGATTAGCGATGAAGTAATAAGTTGGCGTAAGTTGTTGGTTATGTACCACGTCTTGAATAAGATTAGGATGTTGATGTTGATGTTGGTTGCTTCTTTGTTGATTTGGTTCATCAAAATCCAACTTCTTCTATCTGAATGGGAAATATGTTGATCTATTATGCTATAGCTTCTTTATCTGACTTGTATATTAGTCTATTAGGCACTGCTGCAAAGGTTCATCGCTAAAACCCCTCTCTAGGTGATGAATATATAGTAAATAAAAAGGATATGGCTTACGTATTCATTTATTCAAGTGAGAATTGTGAAATCTACCCACTTTGATTTTTTGTATTAACAAAATACCCAAAACATTGAAACACATGTAGAAAATACCCATTTTCATTAAAAAATATATATATCTTACACACTCTTACACATTCTTACACAATTCTTGCACATTTTTTGAGAAATAATTGTGCACTTGATTACAATATAAGTTTTGGACTATTATGTTTGTTTGATATATATAACAACATATGGTGCTTTGAATAAAAGAAATATTGTTTGATATATATAGCATAAGATTCCATTGTATGATTAATATTCAAAACATTCCAAACCAAATTCAAAACACTCTCAAACAAAGCAAGAGGTTGTTGAAACCATTCTCCTTGAATTATCTCGTATCTGGCATCAAAAAGAGTGATCTCGAAGATAAAAATCTGGTAATTGCATTTAAATGTTGCTATTGTTCACATAAACCTTGAACCGCTAGATGAAGTACCATGGACCGCTCGGACCTCTCGTAGGCACTCTAGCGGTCCATGGTACTTCATCTAGCGGTTCATGATGGATCTTGTAGTCTATGATATTTGTGAATGTTTTAGTATATTGGTTTAGGAAAATTCAATATTATTACTATGTTTACATGAAAATGTTATTTTGATATTTGTAATAGATTATATGAGTTTCATGTTGCTTAATTTAACTTAATATTATGATTTTCGTGTACTATAATGATAAATGAAGTCATTTACGGTTGAACCGCTAGATGAATGTGCATGGACCGCCAGGGACATACCCAAAATACCCCTAGCGGTCCATACCTTTCCATCTAGCGGTTCATGCATAAATGGTTTTATATCATGTATGTTATTGTTTATCAATATCTTATATGTTGAAAAATTACCTACAATAAAATGAAATCGGGCAGTAGCTACATCATATCCAAACCAAATTTCACATATTTGTGCAGTCATTTTGTAAAAATCGTAGAAAATTGAAATCACAACCAAATCAAACGATTCAAATCGGAAATTACTCCTAACTCGATATAGTATTTTAATATATGAAGAAACGCAAAAAACGGATACTCGTGCATTCCATAATTGAAAAAAACGAAACCGGGCAGTAGCTACATCATATCCAAACCAAATTTCACATATTTGCGCAGTCATTTTGTAAAAATCGTAGAAAATTGAAATCACAACCAAATCAAACGATTCAAATCGGATATTACTCCTAACTCGATGTAGTATTTTAATATACGAAGAAACACAAAAAACGGATACTCGTGCATTCCATAATTGCAAAAAACGAAACCGGGCAGTAGCTACATCATATCCAAACCAAATTTCACATAACTTACCGTAGTTGCTTTCCACCAGGGCAAGCAGGTCGACCCAAATCCACGAGCATGGATAACATCACATAATGAGTCATGTGGCTTGTAGTTGCTCTTGATGTACTCCCTTATCGCTTCCCATCCTACCAAGTTCAACTTATTGCATTCCTCAAGCATCACGTTATAATCTGATTCCAATCGGCACTTCAAAAACAAGTTACAAAAAAATTAGTACTTACAAAACAATTCAAATATAACATAGAGTTTAAAAAAAACATTACGTAAAAATCGCATCTGCATATCACAGTGCGTCCTCCGGTGTGGGCAGGGTGTACATCGTCACTATGCATCAGTCTTGACTGGAGTGACATCATATACAGATCAATAGTCTGCACAAAAATGAATTTAAGGTTTAGCAAAACATTTTGTTAAACATATATTCAATATTTTATTTGCTAATGACATAAATTACCTCCGTGTAAAAATCTTGATCCACGTCCAAAATTTGCTTGAAGGCAGCAAGGGTCATTCGATACTCACTCTCAGTGACTGTGACATAGTCTATGTACTTTTTCTTCATGAAAGCTTTCCACTTGTTCAATATTTCTTCACCAACATTGTCTGGCTTATCTTTCGGGACATATACACGTACTGGCTGAGGACGAAAGACACCATGAAACTCTGCCGATGAGTCATCATGCGAAGTCGACGCGCCCGGAATTGATGCCACATTGCCTGGCGGAGAGTTAACTTGCCAAGGAAATGATGTCTACACAAAAAAATGAAAAATTAGTTAACTATAAATAGAAGAATTAGTTAATCAAAAATAATATTGGAAATAATAAACTTACAGATCCAATATATGGTCTGTGGCTCGTGGCGTCAAAATCAGAAGCCCGGGGTGACTGCATGGAAGGCCTATGTGCCTGCATCGGAGGCCTGTGTGCCTGCATCGACGGCCTAGCTGACTGCGGCATAGGGGGGCGTTGTGGCTGTGTACGAATGATCGTATCAGCACGTCGAGAAGGACCACAACTAATGGCTGTCAAAAGATCTCCCATCCATTTCTTTAGCGTATCCTTTAGATCATCGTGCCTCTGCATGATCCGTGCCTCCAACTGATCGTGCCTCTCTGTCATCCGTTGCTCAAAAGCACTCATTTCGCTACGTATCTGATTAAGTGCGCGCTCAGTCCTGCCACCACTGCTACTAGAGGATGACTCACGCAACGGTGCCCTAGCACGCTTTGCCTTGTCTCTACGATGACGCGGAGGACGCTCTGATGGCTCCGGCTCGGGCTCGGGCTGATCACCATGATCTGATGGCTCCGGGTGATCAATAATAGGTGGCCCAACATTCCTAGTAGCTCGCCGACTGCTCAATGGCTCTATCGCCTCAACTTTGTGCCTCGATGAACGCTGCTCAGTTGTCAAGCCAAACTTGCCAATGGGATTTGACAGGGACACGTATCTCACGGCAAGAGGATAGTCACACCATATGGACTGGTGATATCTCACGGCAAGAGGATAGGCAAAAAGAGAAACAAATGTATTAAAATCAAGTCACAATCAATCAAATAATTTAATTTAATAAAAATTAATGAAATATCATAAAACTTACATCGGTGTCAAAACACTCGTATAGATCCTGCACTGATGTGATATCGAGAGTCTTCCGGAAGTTCCATCTCACACATCGAGGATATGCTAAGTCCATCTCCCTCTGCCTACCTGCTATCGCCTCGAATCCGGGAATGACCTCAAGTCCCCACACCATCAATGCCCAAGCCGGACCATAGAAGTGGTATTTCACACTATCTGGAATTTTCCTAATATAGTTTCTAAGAATTTTATAGGAGTACGCACCCCAAGGAAAAGTATAGAAAGAGTCTAGGTCCTCTACCAAATCCCACAGCCATGGAAATACAGTCTTTTGTGAATCATGCCCAAATACAAATACGTATGCCATGAGAACGTGGGCAACACGAAAGTGAATCTCTCCCTCAGGATCGTCTATATTATTTCGGGGATTGCTAAAGCGTGCCAACAAATCAGCACCAATCATATGAACTCCGTTGCACGCAGACCTAAATGTTGGCGACCTACTGGGATCTAATGGGGCAGTAGTGTCGAAGTCAGAATAACCAAAACGTAACCCCGTGATCAATGCATGATCCTCAATGCTATACTCAACATCCCCCCCGCAGATGTGAAACCATATCTCACGCTGCGTATGGATAGACCTACAGATGATACTGTGGAGGGCCTGACTGGCAAGGAATCCCGGACCCTACCCAATGAAATGCCCAAATGGCCCTTGCTGAAATCGGGATAGCAAAGACATCCCACCAACAGCTAACAATCTACCCCTTATTTCTTCTACAATCCCTACTTTATAATACGTATTTGGTTTGGATTTTCGGTTGATGGTGTTCGGTCTACGGTACCAAGGACGAGGTGATTCCTACAACATTCAATCAATAATTAACAATTATCACTTAACAATTCATTAACAATTAATAAATTGAATAACAATGACATATTATAATTCAAACTTACTTTACTCGTTACTTAGGTAGACTTTCAATTAAAATTAGATTTGTTAATTGTCAATATTAAATTGTAATTAGTTAACAATTCTATTTTTTTTAATTAGATTTGATAATTGTTAATTTATTGTTAATTGATTGTTAATTGTTGATATTAATTAATGGTTAATTGTTAATATTATGTAATTGTTAATGCTTAATTTAATTACTTAACAATTCAAATTTTTAATTAGATTTTTTAATTATTGATTCTTATTATTTAATCGTACGAATAAATTAATTATTAATTGTTCATATTAATTAATGGTTAATTGTTTATATTAATTAATTGCTCATGATTAATTTAATTACTTATCAATTCTAATTTTTAATTAGCTTTTTAAATTATTGATTCTTAATAATTAATCGTAGGAATGAATTGATTATTAATTGTTGATAATAATTAACGGTTAATTATTTATATTAATTAATTGATATTATTAATAATTAGTTGTTAATTGATAATTGTTAACATTTTTAATTGTTTGTTAATTGTTAATCACATCTACTTACTTAACAATTATAATTCATTGTTAATTAGAGTTAGGATCTATAATCAACATTATGTCAAGATCAATTATCAAAATCATGTCACAAAAATACATAGACCTCTCGCATACCTGAACCGCTAGATGAAACGTCTTGGACCGCCCGGGCTATGTGCCGAAAGCTCCGGGCGGTTCAGCATACCTATTCTAGCGGTTCAGGTATCAAATTTCACCAAATATTACGTTCAATTCAATTACAATACATGATATTCTAAAACACGTATAAATCAATCCCAGAAATTACCTATGAAATGCAATTCAAATTAAATACAAACAATCATTTAGAGGTACTTAATCATATCATAAATAATAAAAACGAGGTCACAAAATTGCATAAATCATTCGCGTATATGAACCGCTAGATAAACCTATATGGACCGCCCGACAGTGTCGGAGAAGTGTCGAGCGGTCCATAGGGTACCATCTAGCGGTTCAGGTATTTTTGGCTTGAGGAGATGATTATATACCTGTATATGATGAGGAATGTCTTCATCCGTGTCTCCCATGGCTTCCACCGAGCTTCGAGGCCTCCGACGTAAATTGAATGAGCACCACAGCGGCAGCGGTCCAACGAGCCTCCAAGCAGTCTCTCCGAGCACTCCTCCGGCGTTCGAGTGTACAATGGTGGTGTAAAATTGGAGAAATAGAGAAGGGAGATGTAGAAGGGTTGCTACAGTTCAAAATTAAGAAAATGGAGGTAGTGGGCGATCCAGGAGAAAGAGGAAAGAAGGAGGGAGGGGGCGGTCCAAGATGCCCTATTTTTCAGAAAAATTGTTGACTTTCCCCACCTTTTTTGACCCAATTAATTACTTTTAACCTACTTTCACAATTCCCAAATTACTTTTTTCACCTGGGCACGATTTTATATGTAAAATGGGTATTTTCTACATGAAGACAAAGATTTTGGGTATTTTCTTCATGTGTTTTTTGAAAGTGGGTATTATTAATTTCCTCCCTCAATTAAATCTTGTAAGTGCTGCATTTTGCTTGTTTTTATTTTATATTATGCCAATAGCTGGAATTGTTTTCATTCATTTTCAATCATATGTCATCCGTATATTATATTAACTCGTTTGTGCACCCGTGCTATGCATGTGATTATTTATTTACAAATAATTTATGCCTAAAGATATTTAAAAAAATAAAAAATGTTGTAACCGGATCCTAATCAGTAGTTTTAGAACCGTAATCGTAATCAATAGTTTTATTCTCAATTGTGACTATGTTGAGGATAATTCAGTCAACGTTTCAAAAATTGAGAACCGTGATTAGCGATGTGAAATAATAACTTCGATTTATTTTACATGATTCAATTTATTTCTTATTTTATAAAGGGTCATTTTTTATTAATTTATAGCAACACATTAAAATTTATGAATATATAAATAATAAAAAAAATATTAAATTTATATTTTAATTTTGAATTTGGAGTCCAATAACACTTTGTGATTTTATAAAATAATATAAAAATATTTTATTTTTATTTTGTAATCATTATAGTCTTAAAATCAATATAAAATGTAGTGAGTGGAGTTTGAGTTCCACTTATAATAATTATTAATTGAGATGTGTGTAGAAAAATAGAATTAGTGGAGTTTGAGTCCCACATGATTTATAATTTTTAATTTGATTGTGTGTATAGAATAGTTAATATAAATGGATATTTGAAGTGTTAAATACTTTCGTGGACAGATCAAAAAGGAAATACGTTAAACACTTTCGCGGACGGAGGGAGTATATGGTAGTGTTAAATTTATCAACTATACAAATTAATTAATTATTATTAAATATTAAAAAACAATTAAATACCCAGATCAAATTAATTGGACAAGTTTTTAGTACTAAATAAAAGATTAAACTAAGATATAAGAAAATAAAATTAAGAAAACATATTAGAAAATATTGGAGTTTTATAGTAAAAATAGAGTGAGACACTATATATAATTCGATCTTCCCGTTTAGTTTTGAAACATATTATCAAGAGTATTCACCTTTATAATTAAAAACATTATATGTATAGATATAATTCTTTTTAATTTATTGATGTATAATAATTTTTTTATATTAAATTTATATTTTATATAACATATATCAAATTAAAGGTCTTGTCTAGATCTTTAATTTAATATGCATATTGCAAATATTTTCATGATTCGAATAAAATGATTTTAGGAGAAAAATATTATAGGAGAGAAAAACTAATTATTTTTTTAAAGTTTAAAAAATATTTAATTTAATAGTTATATTATCTTTGCTATTAAAATTGAAATTATCTACAAAATTATTATTGAAATTGATTGCAATTGATTTGCTATTGATGTTAGGTATTAGTATGAAATCAGTTGCAAAATAAAGGCCCAAAGTGACGATATTTGGGCCTTTATGGCGAGTTTCCTTGGGCTCTCGTTTTTTTATCTCCAATTTTATTACTAATACTTTTTATTTATTTATATTCACAATAAATTTTATTAAAAAATGGAAATACGTAAACAAAAAGAATAATATTAATTAAAATAAAGTTTAAAAATATCACAATCGTATGAATTGAGTTGCTTCTAAAATACTCCGATACCGACGAGGCATCCACACATAAAAAAGAGTTTACATTGTAAATACGATAATTACAACAAGATAATAAAAATAATAAATAGAAACACTTCAAATAAAAAATTTAATCTAGTTCATTTAACCAAAAGATTTCCAAATATATAAGTTAAAATAAAAAAGGGTTCACATAATGTAGTAAATAAAAATAAAATCATAATTGATGAGAATTATTTTACAATTCAAAAGCTCTAACTTAGCATGTTTAATTCCTTCATTGAAAAGCTTCAATTGGGAAATTGGCGTAATCGTAACACAATAGAAAATATCACATGCGGACGGATTGGATTGTACGTAACAAAAATTTTCAAGTAACGAATTAATTAGTAGAGTAGAGTGTTGTTTAATATTAGTATTAATATTAATTAAGGGAGCTGCATGCATACTTCGTACATTCGTACATCAACATTTAATTAATTACATATATATGTATCCAATTACTTTTACTTTGTAAAATTAATTGATGAATTCAAACCAAAGTATTAGAAAACAGCCCTCCTTCCACTGAGGCACGTGTAACCACTAGTGGCACTATTCATTCTAAATCACACATACTTTAATTTGGCAAGATAATTGTACTATATAATTTAGTCTATGAATTTAAAATAAATATAATTAGAATTTGTTGATAAAACATTAATCAAAATCTTAAGGCACAAACAACGCCTTCAATTCGTGCCATGTGTTTGCATGTGATAGTTTCCAAGTCTTAATCACGAGCTAATTAGCTATGCAGATTGACAATTTCGTTATTTAGCGTAACTGCGTAGTTTTAATTTATAATACTAACTAATTAATTATCTTCTCCCACTACTTAAAGTGAAAATCGAATTCCATCAAACCGTTTTCGCACTTATTTAATTAAATGACAAAAATTGGCATCGAAACATACTTTCATAAATGAAATTAGCATCACTATCAATATATATATGATCGAATCATATATTCATATAAACTTCAATAAATTAAAATCACAAGTGTAAAATAAAATATGAAACCAATTAAATACGGGAATATATAAAAATGGGTACGTGGATAGAGAAACGTCGTTGTTCTTACTTCAGATTAGGGAAACAAGAAAACAGTTAAATACTCATGTAATTAATGTAGAACAGTAGAAGCCACGCTAATCAAATATTTAATATGATTATATGTGCCTCATCATTTTAGTTTTTCTTTATATATAAGGGGTCTTTTCAACATCAAAAAATCGTAGCAAGATTGTAGAAAAAAGTTGTGGTTCTTGAAGCTACAATGGTGAGTTCTTTAATTTCATCTCCCTACACTTTGTTTAATATCTATATATAATTAAATTAATTAATTAGTCGTTGTGCAGGATTATCATGTCAGCATATTGTTGTTATTAATATGGAGCATTGCATCCTCTGCATTTGGAGCAACCAATATTTTCAACGTTTTGAGTTACGGAGCAGTTGGGAATGGAAGGACCGATGATTCTCAAGTAATTAATTATATAACATCTTTCAAATTATAATGAATTGAAGTGAATGTATAATAATAGATAATATAATAGCTATAAAAAAAGAAAAGAAGTTGCTTCTTAATTACAGTAATTATTATTATTTGCAGGCGTTTTTGAAGGCATGGAATGCAGCTTGCCAAGTGCAGGGTAAACCTGGTATTATACCTGTGGTATATGCACCTGCAAAGAAGACCTTTCTTTTGGACCCTTTGACCTTCAAAGGCCCTTGCAAGTCTTCTCGTATTTATATGCTGGTATTTCTTTCTTTCCTTTTATTAATTCTATTTTTTTTAACATTAATAATACGTACACTATAATTAATACAGTAAGTACTCCATAAACCACTAAAGCATGTGCATATGGATTTCTTAACTTATATTAATTGTGTACTTAACTAATTATGTTGTCCATTATTACCTATGATCATATACATAATTAACGATAGAACATTGAGAATCTTGTTTATTCAATACAATCAATGTGATGATGCGATATCCCTAGATAGAATTTTAAAAGAATATGTATAATAGTAATTTCCCATATTATATATAACATGAAATAATACCATATTATTTATATAAATATAATCAATTTTTGCCTCCTAAGTCAAAAGCGCCACTGTCTTTGGATGTACTTATTGAATTAGTTTCTCTTTATCCCATTCAAATACATAATAATAAATTTAATTAAAGTGGACCGATTATCAATATTTTGTTGTTTAATTATGATTTCATGTGTTTGTTATATATATTGCTTGTCTGTTACATAAAATGCATGCAAGGTCTACTAGGTTTTGTAGGCCAGAGTTATTGATTGAGTAGGAATTAATCTTAATCCACTAGTTAATTAATAATCAACTAGCAAGCTAAGCTAGGGAACGTTTTTAATTTCTGTATTCATCAATTTATCTGATAAAATACTCAAGCGTAAGACTGCGACTCCATTTTTTCATTAGACAAACATCCCCCTCCATTACGGAAATCAAGCTCTTTTCGAGACCTGTAATTTATTTTTAAAAAAAAAGTAAAATAGAAAATTAATTTAATAACGAAAAAGAGAAAGAAAATAAAAATGCATGGTGCAGGTGTCTGGAAATTTTGTAGCGCCAGTAAAGAAAGCATGGAGTGGGAAGCAAGTAGAAGGATGGATCATATTCAGTAATGTAAAAGGACTTATTTTAAAAGGAAAAGGCGTTTTTAACGGCCAAGGTGCTTCTTGGTGGCCTTCTAGGCCTTGCTTCAACGATCCTGCTCATGTAACCCTTTCTCTTTTTCTTTACAATTTTATGAGTATAAAACTAGTACTACTTATTACAACATATGATGACATATGTCCTTTTATTATTATGCGCAGGGTGTTTTCTGCAAGGGACCAACCGTAAGTCAATCTTAATTAATCTTATTGTTTGTTAGTTAGTTAAATTATATATTTTGTTCTATGTATATTTTGTTGGTGTAGGGTATGATATTTCGGAGATGTAATGGGCTTAGATTGGACGGATTTTCCAAAACTAACGGACCCGGTAGCCATATCGTCATTCTATCCACAAACGACGCCGTTTTATCAAATCTTCGTATAATCGCACCTGGAGATAGCCCTAATACAGATGCTATCGACGTTTCTGGCTCCACTGGAATCCAAATTAGAAATTCTTTCATTGCAACAGGTGAATGCACACTTCAATAAAAAACTTAGATTGTTGATTTAGTTTGTTGAATGAGGAGGTGATGGCAATTAAGAAATGTGGATGTAGGTGATGACTGTGTTGCTATAACTGCCGGCTCTTCTAACATTGATATTAGTGGAATAACATGTGGGCCCGGTCATGGTATCAGGTCCCTTATTATCCTTTTCTTCTTTAATTGAATAGTTTAGTAATTTTTTATTACAATTTTTGAATGTGTGTTGATGTTTCATTCAGCATTGGATCATTAGGAGGGGGTGGAGGATTCGATGTGGTGGAGAATGTACGTGTCCGAAATTGCACTCTCAAAAACACCATAACTGGAGTACGAATTAAGACTGCACAGGTATGGATCGAGTATATAATTAATTAATCTCAACTCAATTACTCAATTCATTTAGTATTTATTTAGACACTACTAATTAATTAACTCTGAATTAAGAAGTTGCAACAATCAATTTAAAGTCATTCAATTATGAATCAAGTATATACATGTGGGGTGGTGCAGGGAGGCAACGGATATGCAAGAAAAATATCATTTCATGGAATAAAGTTAGAGGCTGTGGATAACCCCATTCAGATAGAGCAATTTTACTGTCCTCTCAAAAACAACTGCCAAAATTCTGTAAGTAACATACTTCCCCATCTTTCTACATACATATGGAGTATTATTTTTATGTTCTTTTATATGACTTTGATTTGCATGTGGGTGTTTGAATTTGAAACTGAGGCAGACATCATCGGTGGCCATTAGCGATGTAACGTTCAGTGGAATAAGTGGGACATCAATTGCAGAAAATGTGATTAATTTGAGGTGCAGCAATGCAAGTCCCTGCAGAAACATCAAATTAGATCAAGTTTACATAACATCGACCACTCCCAACAAGAAAGTTTCTGCACTTTGTTTCAATGCTCATGGAGCAGCCACTCACACCAAGCCATCTGTCAAATGCCTTCTTCCTTAATTACAAGCGAAAAACTCAAAGAGCAACTCAATATTACTTATTACTAAAGGAGTATAGTCTATTCTACATACTATTATTATTGTTACGGTGTGGCATTGAAGCATATATATAAATGCATGTCTGCCTACGTATTCCCTCTTAATTGTACAATCGGAATATTACTAGCCCACCTCTCAATTCTCTAGAGAAATAAATATTTCATTAGCTTTTAATATATAAGACTTAATTATATTGGTTGGAATTTTGAAATACTAGCTAGGGACATTTTTAGTTTTCATTTTTTTTCTCCCAATTACAACATGCAATATATTGCTAATCTTAGGTCTACATGTGTATTATCCCAACCCAAAAATGTTGATGGGCTCAAATGCATAGCCTATTATTTTTAAAATTTGTTCGCATCACCAATTAGATTAAGCATATAAATAAGAGGAACACATTTTATTTAGCATCACAGTTTAATTAGAAACTCACTCTTTGGTTTCATTCCACAAATATCATTCGTGTTATGTGCACTGACATGTTGAAATATTCCTAATTCTGGTAATAATTAATCATCTCATCACTTCTCGTGGAAATTAATTATCGGTCAAATTCATACTCAAATTAAGAGAAGTTTTTATTTCTCCTCTCCTACATTTGTCGAGTTAAAATTTCTTTTAGTTGACAAAAATAAAAATAAGAAGAGACTCAATTTTCCTTTCCCCCACGTTGGAGAAATTTTAGTGGAGTTACCACTAATTAAACTACTAGTTTCGTTCAAAAACAAATACTCAACTTCTACGTCAAATACGTACGCTTGAGGTTACAAGTCAATTTTATTTTATTTTTTGTTTCTTATTTCCAGAAAATTGATAGCCATCCATTTTCGGCCGATTTAATTATAATCTAATGCACTGGTTTACAACTTTTATTTATGTGCCAATGTTTTCGGTGTGTCACATTTAATTATTTAATTAAAGTCTTTATTTCATAATAATTAGTTAATTACTGTAGAAATAATAGTTAATTCCTATAATATAATAAAGGGGTAAATGCTAAAATACCCATTTTGATAAGTAAAAAATAAAAAATACCCACTTAAAAATAAAAGATAAAAAATACCCACTTTTTACAATAGCATGATGAAATTGATCATGTGTTCATGTTATTCAAATTTAAAATAATTTAAATAACATGATCACATGATGAAATTCATCATGTTATTGTAAAAATAACATGATCACATGATGAAATTCATCATGTTATTGTAAAAAATGAGTATTTTTTATCTTTTATTTTTAATTGGATATTTTTTATTTTTATTTTATAAAAGTGGGTAATTTTACCTATTACTCCTATAATAAATCCTATATTAACTTTAATGAATTGTATGTTGTGCGTATAAAATAAGTAGCCCTAACAATCATTAATTACATAGAAATGTTAGCAACTTTTAATATTAATAAATGATTAAATAATATTTACAAAACTAAAGTAAAATATGGGCAATAATCCTACTGCAGCAGTTAATATCATTTTCCTATTGACTCAAACTGGTAATTAATTATGTATTTAGGTTTGGATTACAAGTATCATATATTTATATATTTTTCCTGAATACTTCTGATGGTGGATTAGGTTAGCCATTTATATTCTATCGTACTTTCAGGTTCAAATTTTTATTGCAACATTTTCAATTGTACTGGAATATCTATGGGCCCGTAAAATTAATACTCAATATTGTATAATAATTAAAGAAATCACCATACTAATACATGATTCTTAATGTTCACATGCTGATTATATTAATGACTTGGATACAGTTCTATGTTGCAAAAGTAACAAATTTTCAACATCCCAGAATTAAAGTTCATAAATAACAGATATTACAAGACCAAGTCTTTTAATTCTGCAGATCAACCAAATGATGATGCATTAGTCAAGTCTGCGATTACAATATCGAATTAGTGTGGCATTACCTAATGATGAGAAAGGTTAAGAAAATTAAATATTTCAGCATTAGATTCACATAATTGTAACCAACAATTTTCATATAAATAGGTCATCGCCATCCCTACTAGTGTACCACCACTTACCAAGAAATTAACTAGTTATTTTATAGAAAGATTAAGGCTTCTCGCCTCACAAAGTTCCATCAAATTATGGTACGGTACCCATACAATTGGGAATTATATATGCCCTATCTATCTTTTATTTATTTATTCTTGTATGATTATGTCGTTTCCTTTATATAGTTACGGCTGAGAATCGGGACGGGATCGGGTACCCGCCCTGATGTCCCGATCTCGAAAAAACTAATTTTTTGGTCATGGTTTCGGTCCCATTTGATAGTGTCGAGTTCCGAAATTGAAAAATTTTGAGTCTCGGTTTTGGTCCTGGATAAAAATATCTCGAATGGTCCTGAAGTCCTGAACATGACCAAAATCTTCCAAATTTAAAAATTAATTTCGAAAAATCGAGAGTCTAAAAATTTTTCTATTTCTCAATCACGATCCCGGCCCGATCCCGTAAAATTTGGGAATTGGGATCCCGAATCTCGTCGAGATTTAGGTCGGGACCGAGAAAGTCCCAAATTAAATCCTAAATTTTCACCCCTATAAATAGGGGTGTCAATCCGTAACCGGTTCTCGGAAATAACCGGTACCGGACCGAGAACCGGTTACCGAGTACGGGGTTTTCTGGTAAATAAGCCAATAACCGGTTCTTAGATTTAGAAAATAAACGATATCCGGTTAACCGTACCGAACCGGTTACCAGTTTTTTTATTTTAGTTATTAAAAATAATATATTTTATATTTGATTTATATTTATATAAAATATTTACCATGTTTAATTTAAATATATTTATATCAAATTATTGTTAGAATATATATATATATATATATGAATTATTATTAATTTAAATATTAATAATTTATAAATATTAATTAAATAAATAGAATATTATAAAAAAAATTTCTAAAAATCGGTTTCTTAATTAACCGGTTCTCAGGAATAACCGGTACCAAACCGGTGAACTGAAATTATAAACGCTTCGGTAATCGGTACCCGAAAATCTACTTATCCGATTCCCGGGTAATCGGTTAACCGATTTTGGATAATCGATTAACCGGTTAACCGGTACCGGACCGATTGACACCCCTACTTATTATATATAGTATTAACTACAAAAATCAGAATAATAAACCCTTACCTTCGAGTATATATACACTAGTAACCAAAATTAATTAAATCTCTTTTTTTTTATTGCAAGGACATGACTTTTAGACATATGATGTTGATATTTTTATGTTGGGGCTTATGGACATCATCATCAAGCAAGAGTGTAAACGCTGCCCGTTCAAGCCCACAAGATTATTACGATGTCGTAAAATTTGGAGCTGCTGGTGACGGAATTACTGATGATGCAAAAGTAATTACTCCTACTATTTTCACACATATATATATATATATTCTAGATTATTACTTTAACAACATTTTCTAATGAATGCCTCCTAAATTTCTTCTTTTACATTCTTTTATCACATGAAATATTTTGTATATGTGTATTTATATCCGAATCAACCATTGCTCGTTTTTAATTTAGATTTTGTTCGGTACTTAAGTTATAATATCTAATTTCATGTTAATTACACTATAATTAAGATAATTATAGAATAATTTATAACATGAGATGAGATATCAACTTAGATACCAAACGAAATCTTAATTTATTACAATTACCGAATGATATTTACCTTCTTCGGATTACATACCATTGTAATATTTGAGAAATAAGATGAGACACTATTTAATAAAAAGATATATTATGTGCATGCAAAAGTAACTTTATGTCGTAAAAACCCATAATAAATGTACCATTAGTGCTATGTATCTTTATATACTAGCTAATTACTATTAAAAAAAAAACTATTTAATTACTTTTGTAACAATTACTAGTTTGTCTTATTTATGGCATGCATAAATAAATTCGATTTTAGGCATTTAAGTCAGCGTGGGATGCGGCTTGTGGAGGAAAAAGAGAAAATACGAAGATAAGAGTAGGCAGTGGGAAGACATTTGTGGTGTCTCAAATTGAATTTGAGGGCCCATGCAACTCCACCTCTATTACCTTTGAGGTAAACATCCTTAACCTTACTTCACACTAATTCACATTAGGAATATTATACATTTAATAAATAATAATAATCACAAATATTAACCAATACAAACAGATACTAGGAAACATAATGGCACCTCCAAGATCAGCATGGAAGAAAGGCGCCGATGAGTGGCTCTACTTTCACAGGGTCGACGGCCTTACTTTGGTCGGGAATGGCAAAGGACTCATCGATGGCCGTGGGGAGACTTGGTGGAAAAAGGTGCGCCTCTTTACTTCCCCTAAACCATTCTCTTTTCTCATTTTACTATCGAAATTTCTCCATTCACCAAACTTCTGCTTTGTGTGTTTCAGAGTGAGGGAAAATCGCCTCCCACTGTAAGTATATTCACCCCATAGCTCTCCTTTCCTTCAACAGTATGTATACAAACTTATGTTTATGGTGTTCCTTGTGAAGGCAATGCGGTTTTCTAACTGCAGCAATCTCCAAATCAGGGGACTGAAACATGTCAACAGCCAAAAGAACCATGTTTCTATAAACGGATGCAACCACACCACCATTTCAGAACTAATGTTAACTGCCCCAGATAAGAGTCCCAATACAGATGGAATTGACATCAGTAAATCCAACAATCTTACCATACTTAACTCTGTCATGGAAACTGGTACAAATTTCATATTAATTTCTTGATTTTACTTTAGTCCTATATCATCAAGGGATTTTCTTGTGTGTATACACACAATCTATATACATATGCTAATGGCTGGTCTGTTTTCCTGTTGTGTATCATAAAAGGGGACGACTGTATTGCTATTAATGGAGGCACTTCTAATGTCATCATATCCAATATAAAATGCGGTCCTGGACATGGAATAAGGTCTCTCTTTCTTTCATCAGATGCTGTTTTTACAAAATCCAAACATTATAGTACAGTCATAAGGAGCTAAATATGTTGGTTATAATGTCTTTGGCAGTATTGGGAGTTTAGGAAAGACGGGGCAGTATGACGAAGTTGAAGCAATAAGCATAAGCAATTGCACTTTTAGAAGAAGTGATAATGGCGTGAGGATCAAAACGTGGCAGGTAACAACTCAAAAACTGAGCAGAATCAAATCAAAGAGTTTCAGGAAGTATAAACACAAACCTGTGGTTTTCTTTTCTGTTCCTGTGTAGGGAGGGTCTGGATTTGCCAGGAACATCAACTTCTCCCAGATAACCTTCATTGAGACTAAAAACCCTGTCATCATCGACCAGTACTACTGCCCACACAAAAAATGCACTGAAAAAGTAAGTAATCAAGCACTTGATGTACGTTGAAAAACATATTCCTGGTAAAAGATTATATGCGACAATTTGATATGTGCTTCTGCCTTGGTCGCGCACTAATTCATTGCTTCTCTACAGAAATCTGCAGTCAAAGTGAGTAATGTGGGATATTATGGACTCCGTGGTTCATCCATCTCCAAGAATGCTGCTATTAACTTTAACTGCAGCAAGACAGTACCTTGCACTAATATCATCGTGGAGGATGTGGACATAGAATCGGCTATTTCGAATAGACCGGCAAAATCCCACTGCGCTAATGCTTACGGAAGAGCTCATGCAGTTAGTCCACCATTGGATTGCCTAATGAAGGAAAGAAATGGACTACTGATATAAGGCATGTGCATTACAGGCTTCTGTTTAGCACATTTAATATATATCTATTAAGTTCAGATAGGAATGCGCTAAAAGTAGCTAGAACCAGAGCAATACTTTGTGCTCCATTTTGTCTGTAGTATTCATGTAATCCACATTTGAGAACCTTTTCACATGATTTTATATAAAGGTTGTGAGAAAATTGTTGTACTCATATCTGAGTGAAAATTCTCCTTTGTGTTTGCATAACCTAAATGGTAGCTTCAGTTGAACATAATGCTATATGAAAGACACTGCAATACAGCACAAGCCACAAGGTAACTCCAACATAACATCTCAGAGGAATAATAATCAAAGTATGCAACATTAATAAATTTGAGATCATCTGGCAAATTGCCCGAACTAACAGCAAAATGCCACTTGAAAACGGTAATGTACGTCTGTGTGTGTAAGGTCATTGAGAAAATCCATATACATTGTTCATCCTAAGAGACATAAAAGTCTCGCTTCTCTTCTCCATACAAGTGCAGATGAAGAAAATTCTATATTTCACAAGAATCGGTGCGACCAAAAATATTGTATCTGTTATCTGCAATATTTTCATATACAAAATCACGTACAAATCTGAAAAAGAAACAAGAAGAGTGAAATAAGACAAGGTAGATCATTTTATATTTCCTTTTATATATTATTAGAGCAGCAAACGAATATTGGCTTACAATGGTACAAATTGGAGAAACAAGGCCAGCTGAGGAAAGGGCAAATCAATGTACTCCATGATCTTTAATACAGCTTCTGATTTGATATAAGACCTGAAATGATCAAAGAAAGATCATGTTAAATCTTCTTACATATTTTCCAACATTTATTCAGAATATAAATGAATGTTCAGGTTCTGTCTTTTCCAACACAATCTGCAAGAAAATCAGATATAAATGAATGTTCAAAGAAGATTCTTGCAAAAATTTCCAATTTGCTATCATTTTCAAGTCTATAATGGATGTATCAGTCTGCTGATGAAATGTGAGAAATTCCGCCATTCAATTTTGTACAGTTGCCTTAATTCACTATGGTATCTAACTTTGGTCTTTTGCCTCTGTAGTCCTCTGAAACACCAAATAATTTGATGCAAGGAGTACGTCATTTTCTAATCCAACATCTACAGAGAAAATATACCTATCTTTTTCAACAAGAACAACACTTGAAATATCATCAGGAGCTCTTCCTGATCTCAGCAATAGCTTTTTGCCTGATTCACTTTGTAGAGCTTCAAATCTAATATTCCTGGAAACCAAATGCTAAATCAGAAGAATAAACTAATAGCAAGCTCATAAATATCTAAGTTGCATTATAAAGGAAATTATCACAAAGCCAACAAAAAGTTCTGGGGGAATACAAGATTAGTTAAATGTTCTCAACTTTCAAGAAAATCCATCTTAAAAATCAAGAAACCGTACAAACCTTCGCCGATCATTATCTCGTACAAACTTCACGCCTCCATTACACAAGTTGCAAACACCTATCACGCAAGCCATATATATTTTACAAGAAAGAGGAACATATCATCAGCTTTAATTTTCCAATATGTTTTACCAAAAAATGTTAATTTGTTCGAACTGCTTCCATAAATCTCAGATGCAAAATCAAATAAAGTTGTGTATCGTTTGCGAAATTGAAGGTGCGGAATTTGTAAATAAAAAGTGGAAGAGGAATGGTACCGTCGAAGAGCATGATTGGTCGCGAATCCTGGTCGAAGAAGCTCGCAGTTTCCTTGGCCCAGTCGACCGGCGGCGTTGATAAAGCGGCGGAAACGTGAAATTGGCGGCGACTGCTAACGCAGGCGGGGAATGGGGCGGGGGAGCACTTTAGTGGAAGTATGAAGGCCATTTGGAAAAACAGGAACCGTACAAGTGATCAAACTAGATTCTTTAACTGAATGAAGCAAATATATCTGAAAATTAATTAGATATTCTGTCAGAAGAGAAAGGAAATAATTGCTTAATCACGTCCAATAGTTGGAATATTCGGGGGTAAGATGGGAATTTTATGGTTTCTAACTTGGCTGTGTTTGTAATTTACTAATTTGCCACGCGAGTTTTAAGCAACTCGTATGTTAATAATAATTTTATAATAATAAGATATACTCCGTCCCACCAATTTAGTCCATCTTTCCCGATTGTGACTTCCACGAAAGTAGTCTTATTTTCTTTTTTGACAAATTTATAACTGAAAAGCAAAGAGTATTAAGGTAAATCTGAAAAAGTAAAAGGGAATAAAATAAGATATTTATTTTCTTGTAGAAAATAAGGGGACTATTTTCGTGGGACGGATGAAGTATAATATACTCTTCCATCTCGTCTTAAGTATTACGTTTTTCTCTTCAGGTTGTCCAAAACAGTTGTTATATTTTCTTTTTAAAACAACTTTATTACTCATACAATTTTAAATTTCTATCGTCATTTATATTATTTTATAACTATCTTTAAATCTCGTGTCCAAAATCAAATCTAATACTTCATACGGAGGAATATAATTTTATGGAAGATTGACAAAACAAAACGAAAAAGAAAATCTTATTCGTAGATTGACAATAATAGAAATATTGATATTGTTAAAACCTTATTTTAGAAACAAACTAGAACTTATTCCG
Source organism: Leonotis leonurus (assembly GCA_026898415.1). Lineage (NCBI taxonomy): Eukaryota > Viridiplantae > Streptophyta > Magnoliopsida > Lamiales > Lamiaceae > Leonotis > Leonotis leonurus. Next base: position 1,209,917 of record JAPKLX010000029.1, read on the forward strand.
GTACGATGCACGGTTGAAATTATTTTTAGGATCGTAAAATAATATTATTAATATCACAAAAGGTACATATTAAATATGTATAACTATAAACATGCACAAAATGTTTATATAAAAAGTATAAATATGGAGAGAAAATTATTATATATTTTTATAATAATATTATTAATTCAAACAATGTTATGTTTGCTTATATGCGACACATTTTATCTATATTCCCTTTCCATCCCGCAAGTAACCGGCAATAAAAAATATTACTAATATGTTATATGTTTTTTGGATAAATTTCATAATAATTTAATTAGTAAACTATAAAATGTATTCATAATATTTGCGTATCCAAATATCATGTATCCATTATGAAAATATACTATCATATCAGTTTCATTTATTTAGACACATGACTTTTATGAGTATGTTTTATTGACCAAATATATTTAAATGAGTGAGATAAAGTGAATATAAAAATGAAATTGAAATGTATGTTAGATAATATAAGAAGAATTTGTAAAAAGGATTCATTTTCCTTATAAATAAGTACTTCTTGCATATCAATTAATTTGACAAACTCTTTATTCAACTAAATCTATTAATTAAAATAATAAAATGTATCAAATCCAACATAACTAAGGCAGTAGAAAACTGACAAGAACATCACAATTACCATAATATGATTAACTTAATCCCAATATCCATATATATTAAAAAGGCTAAGGAGAAACTAATACAAATCTCCATATTTAACCCAGTTATTGCTTACCTTGGCCAACTCCATTGAGTTGCTGTAATTCCTCACAGCTTGAGCAATGTCTTGAACAATAGCATGCGTCTGCAAGACTGCAATGCAAGCATGGTGGGTGTTCTATGAAGAAGTTCTCCAGATCATATTGTAGCCAAACGGCTAAGATTAGTTACTTACTTACTAATAGAAGCGTTCGACTTCTTCTTCTTCAATGAATGAGAATTATCTTTCTCTCCCGACCTGCATATTATGTTATGGATTCGTACACACTCACACATCTATGCACACTACGCACACCTACTCTACACAATGACTCGAATCTTCTTATACCAATCATCGGAGTCGAAGACCTCTGCCCTGAGAACATTGCATCACATCCCATATGGATCCGTGAGTTGTATTCATTTTTCTGTGGGAACATAAAACCCGAGACTAAACCGATGTAGCCTGCGACGTCTTCTTTAGCAGTAAGCAGACAAATTAATACAATTTTCACCATTAGGCATCTCCATTCGTGCAATCTACTACTTTTAGAAACCATATTTATAACATTTTCTATTGGTGCAACAACTAATCTTACTGCTCCCATGCAATTTATTGTTCTTCACCTCATTTCCCTATTCACGAACAACCATACAAATTTGTACTATAAGTAGTAAGATTCTTGAAAAGGTTAAAAGAAGAACAATATATATACATTTCATGTTAAGAGAACATGCTAAATTTATGTACAAATCAAGTCCACCTGGTTGATGTTCAGTCATTAAACTTCTATTACACGATCATGTATATGCACTACATGGAATACATTATTCTTTTCAATGAGATGTTTCCTAATACCCAATTTTAGGGATATGCGAAAATTAAAGACCAATTACACGAGGATACTTGGGAGACATGAGTGAGGCAAATGCACAATTGGAATAGACGAAGAGATTGTTGGACGCGATTATGATAGTTTTCTGTTGCATGACATATGTGATGTAGGAGAGGTCTAATTTCATAGTGAAAGAGAAACACATGAAGAAGCAGGAGGGTGAGGCCACGACTGAATGGGCGACGTGGACGGAATATTTGCCTCCGTTCTCTATATCCCCACACGAATCTCACCTTGTGGCCTAGAATTTGATGGTGAAGTTGGGGGCATATTAGAGTAGAATATATGCAGTGTTTCTGATTTCAAAGTGACTTTTCGCAGATGGACATGTTCATTTACTAAATCTATTGAAAGAAAAACTGCTTCCTAAAAAACCGTCAAAAACCTTCTTTTCATATATAGATATATATTGATGATCTATTTTTCTGTTTTATACAGTATCAATAAAATGTATTTAAAATGACGCACAAATTTGAGATATTAAAATATTTGTGATTATAAAAATCTGAATGCCACGTAGGTGTCGAAAACTGGCGGTATGAGTCATAGGCAGCCAATCACAATTCGCCGCATCTACTAATACTCCCGACCGCAGTTAACTTGATTATCGGTTAGTACTTGGTAGTTAGTACTTAGTACTGCATAGTATTTGCAAGATTTTCAGTTAAATGAAAAATGGGGTGGATTGGAGACACCGTTGCTTCTGCTAAATCTTTCCAATTGCGGCAGGCCCTTCATCAGTCAATCAGCATCGGTTTCTTTCTTTCTTTTTCCCCTTCCTTCTTACTTGGTCTTTCTTGATATCAGAATCGTTTGTATAGATGCTTGAATACTTTCCTTAGTCTGCAATCCTTTTGCATTTCAGTATTGGCGGTTGGGACTGCCACAGGGTTAAATAAATGGCTTTTACTGTCATTATATTTCGTTCAACTCTATGAGAACATTTTCTTATAAAGTCCTTTTTTTTTATCGTTTTGGATTTCTGGAGTTGGGAGGTTTAAAGTTATAAGATTTAAGTTAATGTTTAATGGCTATGTTTAGGGTGATTGTTCTTGGACTTGCAAACTTGTTAATGTTGGTAAAACTTTAATCTCTGCATCCATAAGCTTGTATGTAATTAATATATTTCTTGGGCAGCGAGTTTAAGCTAATAGATCAAAACCTTTTTGGAACTAAGGATTAGATATTTTCTGCTCCGTGCTAGGAAGTTTATGAGTTCAAAGGTGTCCCAAAAACAATCTGGTTATCTTATCTTCTTTTGACTTCAGGTTTGATTGTCACATCTGCATTGATGATATGGAAGGCCTTGATGTGTGTAACTGGAAGTGAATCCCCCCGTTGTTGTTGTTCTTTCTGAAAGCATGGAACCTGGGTTCGCTAGGGTAAGACTAAATCATATATTGCTATTTTACGAATAACCTAATCCTCATAAGCCGAAGACTATGTTTTGATCTATCTAAAGTGAAAGTAGTGAATGAACTATATTCATCCTTTTCTCTTTCCTTTATTTTTCATTACACATACATACAGGTTGCTAAAAATGTTTGCTCTCTTACTTCTGTCTCAATAAAAACGACCCTCTTTCTTATTTGGGTTGTCGTAATAAACTTTGCCCCTTCCCATTTTGGACTAAAACATTGCCCATTAAACCCACTTGTAAGGGATATTTTGGACTCCTTAGTGCATGCTCCTTGTTCCACATGCTGAAAAGAAGGGACCAAGATTAATGGGACGAAGGGAATTTGATTTTTCTTGATACACTGAATATATACTGATGATCATATATATTGACAATTGTTATCTGCAGGGTGACATTTTGTTCTTGCGTATGAGCAAAGATCCAATAAGAGTAGGCGAGATTGTTGTCTATAATATTAATGTAAGAGTTTATTTTATATACTGCCGCAATTTTCAGTGCTGTGCATCAGTAATTGTTAGCATGAGTTGCTTATATCTTTCATAAGGTTCGGGGAAACAGAATGGTAGTGATTATTTTTGGGGCAGGTTTGCAGCACTGATTGAGTAGTATTAAGATAAACTCAGCAGTATAATTTTGAAAGAAAGAGAGAAAACTATCTATGATTTTATGTGAGAAGTGAATATGAATTTCATTGAATAATCTGAGAGTGAACCTCTCCTTCTCATGTTTCTGTTGGAAAAAATTGATTTCGAGTTTGTAGGACTCTTAATTAATTTAAATTAATTTTGAACTCGTAGGGTTCTTAATTAATTTGGTGGTGGATATTTAATTCTATTTGAATTAAATAATTGAAAATTATCTACATCTTATGTAGACGATTGTAGCATTTTATATTTCTCAAGAGGAGGTGTGGCATTGTTTCAAATACACCAACAAGAATTTCATATTCTTCTCCTTTTCTCTTCTTACACTCTAGTTTGCATTTTAGGAGCATTGTTTTGCTCGGTTCTCTAGTCTCGTCAAGTTCGTCGGAGCCTTGAGAGTTTGTGGTGCTACTACTCTAAAGGACGAAGCCGTTTCATCTTTGGGGGCGATACGTCAATCCGTGAGCACTACCGGGGCGTATTTCGTCTTGCGGAGAGAGGACTCCTCGACTCGGCTAAATAGTTTGTATTTATTTTAATTGTCAATATAATTTTATTTCACGATCTATTTTCCTTGTATTTAGCAACGTGTATTCAACAATCGCAAGACGAAATAAGGCACGTTGCTATTCCGGTTCTTGATCGTGGGAGGATTAAAATATTGACATAAAATCTTGCTTGGAGATGTCGACCCCTGCCGATTCCAATGTAGTTACATCTGTTGTTGATGCTTCTTCAACTGGCGTTGTTTCTGATCCCACTAATGTGGTCACCACATTTGTGGGAACGATTCCAATCTCCATCCCGGTGGTAGCCACGAACATGTCAACCACCGTTACGTTGACGGTCTCCCACCATGGTGTATCAAGCAGGCCTTTGAATGCTTCGGCACCCCCGTTCAACCCGACGTCGTTCCCGCCGTTCGTGCCTCCAATCATGATGGTGACTCTGCCCTTGACTTCATCAAGTGCGCTGCTTTTCACGGCTTCCCAACAACCCACGATGCCAAAGGCAAATCCTCCTCCCTTGTTCTCGGGGAAGGATTTCAAAAGGTGGCAACAAAAGATGGAGTTCTACATCACCACGTTGGGGCTCGCGAGTTGGTTGACCGAGGATGGTCCTTCCCTTCCAAGGGAGGACGTGGTCGATTTTGGGGCCCGTGTGATATATGATCAATGGAAAACTTATGATTATATATGTAAAAACTCAATCTTGAGTGGTTTAGAGGATACTCTGTATTCTGTCTATTCGAGTGTCCCTACCTCTAAAGAGTTGTGGGGGGCACTTGAGAAAAAGTATATGGCGGATAATGCCGGGATGAAGAAATTCGTGGTAGCCAAAATGTTGGACTACAAGATGGTTGATCATCGACCTGTGATGGAACAAGTGGAGGAGTTTCAACTCATCATCCACCAAGTTCTAGCCGAGGGCATGAAAATGTGTGATAACCTTATAACGACGGTTTTGATCGAGAAACTTCCTCCAAGTTGGAAGGAATTCAAGAAAGGGATCAAACACAAGATTAAGGATATCACACTTGAGCAACTAATTGTGAGGCTTCGCATTGAGGCCGACAATATTGTTCTTGAAAGGGGCAAGGCCCCAATGGATGCAAAAGCTAATTTGTTGGAGAGAGTTGGTCCGTCCAACAAGCGTGCTCGCCCAAGTGCTAAAGACAAAGGAAAGAGTAAAGTGGTGGTGCGCAAGTTCGAAGGAAATTGCTATAATTGTGATAAACCCGGTCACATGACTAAGGATTGCAATGCACCAAAGAAAAAGAAGTTCAAGAAAACGGCACATGTTGTTGAGAGGGACTTCAACGATGATGATTTATGTGCCATGATCGACCAAACAAACCACGTGGAAAATCCGAAGTCGTGGTTTATCGACACCGGTGCTTCTTGTCATGTGTGCTTTGACAAGAATAGTTTCTCAACCTATAAGGAGGTTGAAGGAAGGAAACTCCACATGGGCAACCAAGCTTCATCCGATGTGGTTGGAATTGGGAACGTGGTGTTGAAGTTAACCTCCGGGAGAGAGCTAACTTTGAAGGATGTGTTGCATGTTCCCGACATCCGTAAAAATTTAGTCTCGGGATCACTACTAGTGGCGAATGGTTTCAAACTAGTTTTTGTTTCCGATAAATTTATTTTGTCTAAGTTTGGAACTCCTATAGGTAGGCGATTCATTTGTGGTGGCTTATTCAAAATGAATGTAATGGCCAAGGGCCGTGTAACCAAGAATGATGATAATAAGAATGTTTCTACTTCTTCTTACTTGGTTGAGTGTTCTAATTTATGGCATTATAGATTAGGACATGTTAATCTTAATGCTATAAAAAGATTAGTAAATTTAGATTTACTAAAGGTGAATGAGTTTAAAACTCAAGACAAATGTCAAATTTGTGTAGAGGCTAAAATGGCTAAGTTACCATTTCATTCGGTAGAAAGAAACACTATGCCTTTAGAATTAATTCATACCGATGTGTGTGATTTAAAGTTTGTGCAAACAAGAGGTGGTAAAAAGTATTTTATTACTTTTATCGATGATTGCACAAGGTATTGTTATCTATATCTCTTGAGAGGTAAAGATGAAGCTATTGAAGCCTTCAAGAACTTCAAAAATGAAGCCGAAAATCAACTTAATTCTAGAATTAAGATAGTTCGAAGTGATAGAGGTGGAGAATATGTAGCACCGTTTGAAGAGTTATGCAACGAAAGTGGTATAATTCATCAAACAACGGCTCCATACTCACCTCAATCAAATGGCATTGCGGAACGAAAGAATCAAACTCTAAAAGAGATGATGAATACTTTTTTGATTAGTTCGGGATTACCCCAAAATTTGTGGGGGGAAGCTGTCTTAACGGCTAATTACATTTTGAACAAAATTTCACTTAAAAGTAAGGATGTGACTCCTTATGAATTGTGGAAAGGAAGGAAACCTTTTTATAAATACCTTAAAGTGTGGGGGTGTTTAGGGAAGGTAGAAGTGCCATTTCCTAAACAAGTTACAAGTGGTCCTAAAACGGTTGATTGTATCTTTATAGGATATGCACTAAATAGCAGTGCTTATCGGTTCTTAGTTCATAAGTCGGAGATTCCCGATGTGAATGAAGGAACAACGATAGAATCAAGGAATGCTATATTCTTTGAAAATATTTATCCGTGTAAGGATAAAGGAAACAATTTTGAAGATAGAATTGTAGTTGAAGCCGATGGCTCAAATCCAACAGGATCGAGACATGGTAAGAGAAAGAGAACCACGAGTCCTGACCTAGAGGATATTGAACCTAGACGTGGTAATAGAGTGAGAAAACCTAAGACTTATGGACCAGAGTTCATCACACTCATGTTGAATGAGGATCCTAAGTCAGTGAAGGAAGCTCTTGCTGGTCCAGATGCACCATTCTGGAAAGAAGCTATTAATAGCGAGATTGATTCCATCATGCAGAATCACACTTGGGTGTTGACTGATCTTCCAGAAGGTTTCAAGCCTTTAGGATGCAAGTGGATTCTTAAAAGGAAGTATAAAGCTGATGGAACAATTGATAAGTTTAAAGCTCGACTTATTGTTAAGGGTTTTAAACAAAAAGAAGGTTTTGACTTCTTTGACACCTACTCACCAGTTACAAAGATTACCTCCATTAGGATGCTCATCGCGATTGCTGCTTTGCAGAATCTAGAGATTCATCAAATGGATGTAAAAACTGCGTTTCTTAATGGGGAGTTGCGTGATGAAATTTACATGGAACAACCTGAAGGGTATATAGTACCCGGTCAGGAAAAGAAAGTATGCAAATTACAACGTTCGTTGTATGGTTTAAAACAAGCGCCTCTACAATGACACTTGAAATTTGATAGTGTAATGCTGTCAAATGGATTTAGGATCAACGAGTGTGACAAGTGTGTATATGTAAAGGGAAATTCTAACGAGTATGTTATTGTTTGTCTTTATGTAGACGACATGTTCATTATGGGAAATAATCAACGCGTGATCGTTGATACTAAAAATATGTTGAAAAGAAATTTTCAAATGCAAGATTTAGGTGTGGCGGACGTTATTCTTGGAATAAGAATTAAAAGAATATCCGAAGGACTTGTATTGACACAATCTCATTATATTGAGAAAGTGCTCAAGAAGTTCAATGCTTATGACCGTCCACCAGCTAAGACTCCTTTTGAGCTTAATGTGCACTTGAGCAAGAATAGGGATGAACCTGTAGCTCAAGAGGAATATGCCAAAATCATTGGGAGTTTGATGTATATCACTAACTGTACTCGCCCCGATTTAGCGTGTCCGGTCAATAAGTTGAGCCGATATACGAGCAATCCAAATGAAGAACATTGGAAAGCTTTAGTAAGAGTTTTGAGATACTTGAAGTATACTCTTAACTTCGGGTTGCATTACTCGAGAGACCCCCCAGTACTTGAAGGGTACTGTGATGCTAATTGGATATCCGATACTAAGGACTCATTTTCAACGAGTGGGTATGTGTTTACTATAGGGGGTGGAGCTATTTCGTGGAGGTCCGCGAAGCAAACTTGCATAGCCCGATCTACTATGGAATCCGAGTTTGTAGCTTTGGATAAAGTTGGAGAAGAAGCCGAATGGCTTAGAAATTTTCTTGAAGATATTCCTTGTTGGAATAAACCTGTGCCGTCAGTGATGATTCCCTGTGATAGCCAAGCAGCTATTGGTAGAGCACAAAATGAGATGTATAATGGTAAGTCTCGACATATTCGTCGACGACATAATACTGTGAGGCAATTGATCTCTAGTGGTGTTATAACTATTGATTATGTGAAATCAATAGATAACCTTGCGGATCCGCTAACAAAAGGGTTAAATCGAGATCAAATGTATAAGTTGCTAAAGGGAATGGGATTAAAATTCACATCTTAAAGGATGATTATAGTGGTAACCCAACCATGAAAACTGGAGATCCCAAGAACTTGGTTCAATGGGAAAACCAAGCTATAAGAATCTAGTGTTAGAACACTCTTGAAGGTTAAGTCTTCATCCATTTCCTAGAAAGCAAGAGAGTGTTGTTTCCTGCACATGGTGAGGTTAAGCCTTTAGACTTTTAATGACTCTTAGAGATAAGTACTGCAGGATACTTGATAAGAGAGTCACCTATATAAGTGAGAAGTGTTGGCCGCTTTAAAAAGAACATTTATGAATCCAAAGAGGTGTCCACGGCCAGAAATGGACACAAAACGTGAGAACTGATCAGATTGATATGATATTGCGTTAATGCTATTGACTCGGTATACACCAAGGAGGAATAGTTCAAGGCATCGCGTCCACTAGTCCGCCGGTATGCCCGATAGTGTTAACTAAGGAAAGTTCAAAACCACAAGTTACTTTTCCTAATGCAATACTAATTCTTGAGAACTGAGTTGTGTCTGCATTCATGCATATGCATTTTTCACTCATGTGGGGGATTGTTGGAAAAAATGGATTTCGAGTTTGTAGGACTCTTAATTAATTTAAATTAATTTTGAACTCGTAGGGTTCTTAATTAATTTGGTGGTGGATATTTAATTCTATTTGAATTAAATAATTGAAAATTATCTACATCTTATGTAGACGATTGTAGCATTTTATATTTCTCAAAATCGATTATTTTCAGTGAGTGAGAAATGATATGCTTAATAAATAAAATGGATATTGGGTTTGATCCTAATTAATTGAGTTAATCTTAATTATATTTGGAAAACAATAGTCCATTAGTTAAATTGGACTTAATATATTTATAAGTCCATTAACATGGCCCATCATTATGTGACTTAGTCAATTCATTAAGAATTGAGAACGTATGATAAGGCATTACACTATTGCTAACTAATGCTATACATAATGTTGGCATTTGAAAAACCACCAGAAACGGTAATGGCATATAATTGTCATAGATGTTGGATGACCAAATTAAATATTATCATTATGATAATATTAATGTGATCCCTCCATGAACCACTATATAAAGAGGAGGTGTGGCATTGTTTCAAATACACCAACAAGAATTTCATATTCTTCTCCTTTTCTCTTCTTACACTCTAGTTTGCATTTTAGGAGCATTGTTTTGCTCGGTTCTCTAGTCTCGTCAAGTTCGTCGGAGCCTTGAGAGTTTGTGGTGCTACTACTCTAAAGGACGAAGCCGTTTCATCTTTGGGGGCGATACGTCAATCCGTGAGCACTACTGGGGCGTATTTCGTCTTGCGGAGAGAGGACTCCTCGACTCGGCTATATAGTTTGTATTTATTTTAATTGTCAATATAATTTTATTTCACGATCTATTTTCCTTGTATTTAGCAACGTGTATTCAACAGTTTCAGCCTCTTTTATCAGCTAAAGCAAATACCAATCTGATAGTAGAGTGCTTCACTACTGGACTAAATGTTTCCACAAAGTCCACATCAGCCATTTGTTCAAACCCTCTAGCTACCAATCTTGCCTTTAGCTTGTCAAGTGAGTGATCTGGATTCAATTTTACCCCAAAAACCCACTTACTAATGTGGAGGAACCAACGTCCATTTTCCCTTCTGTGTGATTCCATCAAACTCCTTCACCATAGACTGATGCCACCCTTCATGAACTAAAGCCTCATCTAAAGATAATGGTTAAGTAGGGATGATTTTAGAGCTTTGATCTTTAGAGACAGAATAGATCTTGGCTTAAAGATTCCATTCTATGATCTGGTTTGCATATGATGTGTATTGCTATGTGAATGACTTTGAGTTTCTGGAGAGTGAGGCAGGTTAGGTAGAGATAATGAAGGTAATGATGTTTCAGAAAGTTGAATGGCTTACTTAAATATGCACGGGTGTATCCATACAAGCTCATAGATAGTGATTAGACACCTTTATAGTCTTTGAAATCAAATAGATTCTAATTTGGCATATGCCTATGTCTCCAAAATTGTGGGCAGATGTATATTTAATATTTAGTAAAGTGTTTGGCATTTTCAATGAGTAAATCTTACTTCTCCATAAGAAGAGCAGCATATCCATGTATGTAACTGTTTGATGAAACCGTAAGCAACTCAAGTAGTATCAAATAGTTAGTTCATTCTTCTTCTTCTTGCTTTCTCAATGACATCTTGCTACATAATTTTCAGGGTCGTGATATTCCAATTGTGCATCGTGTGATCAAGGTAAGTATCACTACATCACATCATTATGCTTATAAACTTCTGTTCTGGTGGTTATTGTTGTTGCTTTCTAGACATATAGTTTGCTAGGATTCTGCCTGCTAAGCAATGCACTTCCCATATACTTCACTGCTAAAACTTCTCTTTACCAAACACCAACTCTAATAAATAAATATCCTTGAACATGCTTATATTATCTTCCACTTTTGAAGGTTCATGAAAGGAAGGATACAGGAGAAGTTGATATCCTCACAAAAGGTATCTCAAGACTCAGGCTATATAAATATCTTGAACATGCTTATATTATAATCCTCTTTTGAAGCAACTGTGCTGATCACTATTTTCCAATGATTTAAAAATATAGAGAATTTTCACTGTGTTTTACCAGTTAATCTTGATATGTAAACTTTTAGCCCTTTGTTCAGTCACCATTGATGCTGATAGTGAAATTTTGACTCTCTTTCGTCTCAGGGGATAATAATTTTGAGGATGACATAAGTTTATATGCTCCTGGTCAACGCTGGCTTCAGCGAAAACACATCATGGGAAGAGCTGTTGGGTAAGTCATGTGTACTTAGTATTCAATATTTTCAACTTTTCTTGGCTACAATTCTATATGTTTCTGAATCAAAGCAGTCGCTTCTGTTCAATAAAATACGAATTCATTGAACTTTGCTCGTATAACAAATAATTCACAGGAGTGGATCAATCTCTTAATAGCTCGTTGCAAGTGTAAATGCTTTGATTTCAAAATCTTGAATCAGCTTACTGTGCTGGCTTATACCTGATCATCTTAGAGCACAATATACAGGAAGTAGTTAATACAAACTTTAAATTTTTGTGCTCTTTAACAATTATCTTCTGGAGTAGTAAAAATGATTAATTCTCCAATTGAGGACGAAAACTAACACAATCTTTGTCATTGCAGCTTCTTACCACACGTTGGCTGGGCGACCATCATCATGACGGAAAAGCCCCTGATAAAGGTTCATAAATCATCTCTTTAATCTATCCAATCATTTTCTTCTTCAGTTCTTCTCATTCTTAATGATGTTAACTTAGTTCTACTCCTCTTGCAGTACATTCTTATCGGTGGACTGGGATTCCTCGTCATTACATCGAAGGACTAGCAAGACGAAGCTCGGTGAAGGGATCCATTGAGATTTAAGATTGACTAAAGCCCTCTGCTCAACTGTTTCCATCCTTCAGCATGAGGGTTAATTTCTTGTATAGCTGACAGTTGGTGGATAATATGTAGGTTTAGAAGTAGTTAGTATGAAACTATTACATATTTGTCTCAGTTTTAGAGAATCCAGATAAAATATCATTAATTTACTATCTCAAATCTTCTCATACAGCATTTATATAGACTTGAGCAATATGGTTGAAAATATTCATAAAAAACGAAACTACTCTTGCTTGAAATTTTAATTTTATTTTGATACATATCTAGATTTTGCTAGTTTTTCATTGGGAGTTCTTAAATAAAATATTTAGCTAATTATTTCAAAACTTTACACGAATATCAGTATTTCACAAAATAAAAATACTAAACCTACAAAACTAACCCCAACGAAGAGGAAATCAATTCAACTTAAAATATATTGGATAGAGAGAACATGGAAAATAGTTTGGATACAACAAATGTAGATTACAAAATTCTTCTAACAAATTTCAAATAAAAAGAATGCTTCAACTACAACGAATCAATGGAACAAAACCTTTACCTCATAATTTGAATTCGCAGAAACAATCGGGCAAAGCAGATCCTACTCCCATCACATAATCATCTCTGTGAACCTTCCACAGCGCTTCCCTTAACGAATTCCCCTCGAGCCCCTGTGCAGTTAGAACAGAAAAACCCCTCCGACTCAAGAAAAGTGTTCTGTATAGTCCCTTGTAAGCCCGCATAGCTGCAACCATCTTATCCATATTGCCAAAATACGTTGCTACATACGAATCACTATTTATAGATACATAGTAATCCAATGCAGCTTTGGTGTTCCCATGCATGTTTCTGAAATCCTCACCATCTAAAAGGCTGGATTTGGTATAGACATTACGATATACTGAAGTTAGACCTTCGAGTTCCATTATACCATCCCCAGCTGCCAAGTATATATTTGTGTCTGTCGGTATAGAAAGTGCTTTAAGGATGATTGCAGTTTCATTTGGCGTGAGTGGACACTTCCCTCTGCTTCGCCATAGACGAGCTTGCTCTCCAGTCCAGGGTTTCCTATCTCCTCGTGCAGCCTCTATTGCTTGGACAGAGGCAGGAGAAAGGCTGGCGTACTCACATTGGCTGTAAGCTACCATGTCCGGTTCAAACCGCAGGTGAAGTGCGAGGAAGGGTTTTGGTATAGCTTCTAGAAGGTCATAACCTTTCTTCTCCAATTTTTCAGTTAACCGCAGAGCACTATAGCAAGCCTGACAAAGAGCAGCTTTAGCAGAGGACGGATACCTGCAAGTAGAGTGATGATAAGGTACAAGGAAATTTTGTTTGCAATAATCTGTTTACAATACAAGCTCAAGGATTTTAGATACTTCTATTTAAGCAAACATGCTGATGCCAAAGAAGATCTTCAAATGAATGGAACCTGTCTCTTCTTTGACTCATTGCAGGAGTAATTGAGATGTAGCGATGCTCCAAGAGTGATGGAAGCACAGTTTCCACATAATCAAACAAGCCCTTACGCTTGCTACAATCAACTCTAACAGGCTCTTTCGATACAAGTTCGGCAGGCAACTCTTTGACCACATGAACAAAGCCATTCATTCTTTCGATGAAGTAATCCACATTAAATACATCTCCAAATCCACTGCATTGTAAGGAAATATGAGTCAGGAAATGTTCTTGATGGACAGGGTAATGATTCAGATTCGAAGATCTGGTTGTATCACATCTTTCCATAGAAATAGAGAAGTCAAAACAAAATTTGAGTTTAAGTCGCCCATTAAAGTACTAAAATATATCATAGTGCATTCTTGTTGTTTTTTGTCCTGAGAACCAAATCCCATCATAATAGTTATTAAAGGAATTGGAAGGGACAATAAGTACAACGACATGGGTTATTCAAAACATTTAGAACATAAGTAGTTCGTAAGGCACTGCTTCACTTGCAGGATGCAGCCCACATTGAATTTATCTTTGAGGTTTGATGTTCAGGACCAATTAAATTAGTATATATTGACTAGAGGCTGGCAAACCTATGTTATACAACAATAACTGACATGTCACAAAACACTTAGACGTAATAAATGAAACAATTAAAGGCACGCTCATAGAGTTCATTCAACTCAATATTCCATATCTCACCTAGATTCATTCCAATATGCAGCAACCTCAAATTTTGGTAAAACTAGAGTGGCATTCAGCAAGCGAGCAATACCAACACCATCACAGAACTGCAATCATCCCCATTAAAAAAGTAATTGCACAATAAGGATGCACAATACAAAAATATGAAGTGAAGTACTTACATCCCTCCTCATCTGATTGAGCCCACCATAGCAATCAACTCTAATATACCCATTGCTCTTTTCTGGCAGAGCTGCAGCAAAAACCAATGCAAATGTCTGCATTTGATGCCAGTCAATTTTAACTTTAGAAAAAAAACTAAATTTACCATAACCTAAGCTTATGATAGATTATCTGTTCTTGAGAAACACATGCGTCGGGTGATCAGTTTTAGTAGGAATTCCCTAAACCATCTTGGATGATCATCCGCCCAATCGTATGGCAACAACCCGATTTTATTGATCTAAGAAGCACTTATAGTTTGCCTAACCAGCATATTTAACCCAAAAAGAGAAGCAAACATAATTATTCTACACTAGATCCATAAACAGAGAAAAAAAAAACTAACCAGCAAGATGGCCTTGAAACCACCAACTGCAAGGGCGCCATTCGATTACTCTCCTCAAACTCCATATCTCAGCTCGCTCTGACCTGTTCCGCAAATCAGATCAGATTAGAATAAGTACGGATATAGGGACGTCCAAAACTCCGATTTCGCAATCAGAAAAGAAAACGCATAAATGAGTACTTACGGCGGAGAAGCGGGGAACGTTTGAGAAAATTGGAAGGAAGGTGAGAACAAGACTAGGGCTAAAGATATAGAGATGAAGATAACTGTTGAGATGAGTAGGGTTTTCCCTACCGTCGGAGAAGTCATGGAAGCCACTCTCTAAATTCGTGAGGGAGGGAGGGAGGGAGAGATCTATCCTCTTTTGATTGGCCGTGGCCGGAAGAAGTAGGATGCTGGAACAATAATATTTAGATCGTATTCTGTTTTTTAATTATTTTTTATATTACAACTACCTTAATAAAGTTTGTAGCAACTTCCAGATCTATAACTGTAATTAATTCTTCTTCTTTTTTGTACTTTATTTTATGAATATTTGTATGCATCTCTGCTTCTTCAATTTGTGTTTTTAAAACACTAAATCTCTAATTTACCTTTTGGTTAAAGAAAAATGAAATATATTTTTCTCATTAAATTATGAGAATGGTTATATTTAAATCTAAATTTACAAAATCTATTAATAGTATTGATTCATTGAGCTAGTAAGTAGTAAAGGAGCATTGAAAATTTAAAAGAAACAAGAAAGAATAATGAAAGCATTTCACACCTATGGTACTATTGGTATTGGTATAGGTATATGGTCTATGGGCCATGGTTCAAGACTATTATGTATTATTGTATTTTTCTATTTCGGGCCTAAGTGCTGGGCTTCTGATTCATTCCCCTTCATACACAACACTATTAAATATTCCCTTGCTCGAATGCTCTATTCATAGACTCTATTGATTCATTGAGTAACGTCACATGTTATACGAAATATATTAATTCGTTGATCATTTTTTAGCAAGTGTTTATTGAACGGCGTAAATTTTTATACTAATTAAATATTTTTAAAATAAAAATAACAATAATTATGATTATTTATCTACTTATGTCACACATGAGTTCTGAACACTTTAAATATGTGCATTGATAAATTGAAGTATCTTCATAAAACAATAAGATTTAAAAAGAATAACATAAAATTACAATTTTTATTGAGTTAGGAGTAAATTATAAGAAAATATGGGACTACAAATAGAAAGTATCCAATGAATATTTATGTCCAACGCTCTTATCCATGGTGACAAGCTAATAAGTATACTATGGAAATTTCAAATTCATATCATTCGATAATTTTGAGAATATATAAAAATTAAATTATAGTATTAGAAAATTACGAAAATAACTTTTAATTAACATGTAGTAAATTATTTTTTGCATGTATTCATTTTACGCTCATGCATGCATATTATATAAAATATGCTACATCGATAACTTTTATTAGTGCCTTTAATATACTACATTAACAAATATATAGGTGCCGACATAAAAAAACTATACTAGTATGTATATATATACGTGTCTCTGTCCAATTATTTAATTTTCTTGTCGTCACGTTTTTCTGCACTCTAAATACTTGGTACTTGTAATTTTTAAAAGAAAAATATTTTCTTAATTAATATTTCATATTCTGCATTCCAGCCAATTCCCAACTGTACAACGTGGGGGAATATATAAATATATACTCAATTAAAATAGACAATTCCAAATACAAAACGATTTATAATATTAATTAATCTAAATGGCACATTCGTTCTTTATTTCACAGTGAAATTAGTAGTACTATATTCTAATTACAGGTCACTTAACCGATTTGTTGAGCTGATCTTTCTTAGTTTATTAATTAGACTATAGACAGCTATAATCATATTATATATATATATATATATATATATATATATATATAGCCCTGTGAATATGATGTGTGCTAATTTCTCATCAATAAATTGACGAATTTGTGATTAAAATGTTGTGAACTCTGAATTTGGATAAGAATGTAGTTTGAATCACATGCATAAACATGTACCGCGGTTTCTATGTCCTAATACTCCATTTATTGTTTTAATATACTTATTATTAAATAAAATATATATGCTAGTGCAACTGACATAATTGATATTTATTTATGTAGGATCAAGCGCTTGCCACTAGACCAAAAGTCCGGACTTGTGGTGAGGTGCTACTTTATTTCCCTTAACCCATATCTAGCTACAGGCGCACACAGGCGGCACGCAACTATGCCTTTAATCGAGCGAACGGACAGACTTGAACGCAACTCGCTGAAAGGCAGGAGACTGCTAGGATTTCTCCCAACAATTTATTTAAAATTCTATAAAGCTTAAAGAAATATGCGTGTGTATATATATACTCTAATTAATGGAAAAATAGTCAACATCTACAAAGCAATTATTATTAAAAATAAAATTGAATACTAACAATATTATTACATAGCTAGCACTTAGCTAGATTGGGTACAACAAACCTGATTAATAATCACAAAAATGGACTAAATAACTAAGATTGAAACCATACAACAATTTAAAAAGAAGAATGAAAGTTATGCACACAAAGTGAAACATGATATCTTAGTGCCAAGTTAAATAATTAATTCACAAATCACACATATAACCTGAATCAAAGCATATATATATATATAGGGTAGCATATATATATATATATATATATATAGGGTAGATCATATATAAAGTTATTTTTGAATAGAAAATTTTGGCAGTTAATTTTAGTAGATCAACGGTTATGATCTATCCGAATTTATTAATTTTTAAATAAATTAAAATACTCCATAAATATTATAATAATGGCTTTTATGTAATTATAACATAATAGATAAAATAACAAATCCCAGTAATTAAGATAATTATATTGAGGAGAGATAAAAATATATATTTAAATTCATCTACACATCACACGAACCCTTAATTTGCACCAAGAAAAATTCTCTTCCTTCTCCGATTTTCTCTCCGTCTCCTCTCACTTTGGCGTCGGAACAATAGATAACTATGCCGGAGTTCAATCGAAACGGAGACGTTCCGGCCGACAATTTAGAGGAAGCTGCATTCTTTCACCACCACCGTTGCTGCGTTTGGGCACTACCCTGCAACAACCTACGAAAAACAAAGGATTGGGAGCGGATCTCGACATCGGATGTGCTCCTCCACGATGAGGGCATGGTCCGGCGGTGGAATGCGGCAAACATTATCGCAGGAATTTGCACAACGTGGGTTTGAGAGGGCGTGGTCGGAAGCGGCGGGAGCGACAACGACGACTTTGCATCGTTCACAAAATATTATTGCAAAATTGACTGTTGTTGCTCTCTTTGCGTTGCACATACATGTAGATTGCATTGTCATATACATGTAAACTGCAATGTTATTTCATTTTTGTACTGTTTAATAATACTATATTGCACCACACATACATCTGAATTGCTCTGATATATATGTACACTGCATTGTCATTTAAATTAAAATTTAGTCACAACGGAGTTATAATTTGTATAGACTGGAATGTATCAATAAATATAATGTAATGCATTAAACGTTTGATTGGAATGAAAACGGCGTAAATCGGTATTGCATGGGGTGAAGTGATTTCCGATTGCGTTTTCCAATTAAAATTCTCGTATTTCAAAATTATGGATAATTTTCAAATATTTGGAACATGATCCTATATCAATTGGTAAGACATTTTCCTTTCAATAGAATGGAGGTTCGCTTGTATATATGGGTGTGTAGGAGAATATTAATTAATTAAATATAACTATATAAAATATAAACAAGAGTATAAATGTGTACATAAACCCTCACTTTACTAGTAGGCGGAGAAAGGTAAAAATCTTGGGTACTAGTAGGCGGAGAAAGGTAAATTCACCCAAGATTTGGAGTAATATAAGTTGGATTTAAAGTTTATATACATCGTATTTTGACCTATAATCATTTTATATTTGTCATCCATTTTGGGGTTCATTGATCTTGTCGAAATACATCAAGTAATTAAGCCAATGATAGCTACATCATTAATTAGGTTTTTTTGGCATAAATCTCGTCCTTACGCCTAACTAATTCATTAACTATTGCATCATATAAACCACTCTCTAACATTACTAAAAATGGGTTGAATTGGAAATACCTATTGTACTGAAATTCATAATGAGAACTAATTAATACATAAGCATATATAAAAATAGTACGTACGCAGAAGAAGAAGACTTTGATGTCAACATTTCGGAGTTACCAACTTATAAAGCATCACTCCTTAATTTACTCAATTTCATCTGTTTACAAAACTTAATATCTTTTCTATATATTCTTTAAATATGAGCTATCTTTTATAAATATATATATATATATTAGAGCTATATATCTTTTCATTAATAAAGCATTTTTATAAATAATTAGATTTAATATCCAATTCTAATTATATTGTTAAAGTTGCATGTCATGGTCTCATAATTAATTGGATCCACCACATAAATTAAATTAGCTCTTCTCTTCATCATGTAGCGGACAATTATTATCGAAAGCACAACCTTTTCAACGGTTGAAATTAAAGATTCATATATTATATATAATATTAATTATCTGGATCAATTATTTCATTTTCGAATATAAACGTAGCATGTTAATTATCATATGTTTCAATTAAATTAGTTGACTTTGTAGCCTATAGAATGATTAATTATATATTTAGGAATAACCATATTTTCCCATTAATTAGTTATATTATATGAATTATAATGTTACGTTACTAATTTCACAAATTCTGTTGATTCAAAATTTCCAACAAAACAATTGGATGTTACTATTATGTCGTTTTCAAAACAGAAATTTTTTTCGCCACGCGGATTAACAAATTTTTACTTAAATTTCAATGTGTGTAATAATCCAAAGAACAAAAAAAATAAGGGTGCAATTAGTGTTTATTAAATATACATTTATTATCATTTAGCACCACTTATTTTTTTTTCATTTTAAGAAATACCTCTCTTTGGAAAAGACATCCAAATAGAATATTGTCTCTTTTTGGAGAGGAAGGAATGGTATTTTATTGTGACAAAGTTGGTAAAAACAACCTGGTACATTGATCCAGTTTAATAAAGTTGATCTATATATATATATTGTAAAATTGAACTTTAATTTGCAACAAATTACAAACCTATAATACTAACTAAAAAGTTCTACTATAAATGAAAACCTAATTTAAACTTCACTTTTTAAGACGAGCAATCCAATCACTGTTTTAATGTTTCTTAAGTGATCAAATAGAGCAAGGGAAGCTATATATTTGATATTCAAAATTAGAACATAAAATGAGATGAATTTGAATGATGTATATATGCATATATGAGATTATATTGAAGGAAAATTTACATGATTTGATTTGATATTGAGTATTCAACTAATTTCAAGTTGCGTCTTACTTTTTGTTAATCATTCCATTGAAGTCTTAAAATAAGTGTGGTTGAATTTTAAAATAGGGAAAACTACCATATCCGCCCTTAGCTTAGAGGCTCCTATGGCGGATCACTCCTTATGATTCGGTTTTGTTCAAATAGTCCTTGAAGTCAATAAGTTGTTGCAACTTTACCCTCCCTTCTAACGGCCGTTTAACGTCGTTAAGTAATTTTTATTTACTTAACGATAATTTTACCCTCCCTTATGGTCCAATTTTTGTTCAAATAGGTCCCTGAATTTGATAAGTTGCAGAAATAAAAAATTAATTTACTTAACGATATTAAACGACCGTTAGAAGGAAAGGTTAAGTTGCAACAACTTATCGACTTCAGGAGCCCATTTAAACAAAATCGGATAGAGATTTCTACCCCAGAGACGGATATGCTACTTTTCCCTTTAAAATATAATGAATACGATGGAGTGATAACAAAAGGCGATTGAAAAGGTATGATTAGGGATGGGCATTTTGCCCGGCCCAGCCCAGTCCGGGCCAAGCCCGACGGCAATGGGCCGGCCCAAGCCCGGCCCAAAGATCAAATGGGCGGGCTTGGGATAAATTTTTTGGCCCATGGGCCGGGCTTGGGCCGATTTCTGAGCCCGAGCTACCCGGCCTGGCCCAAGCCCGGCCCAATACTCTTTGTATATTACTATATTATATTTATAATTTTGTATATGTAATTACATTTGTAATTACATTTATATTTATAATATACTATTATATTTATAATTTTGTATATGTAATTATATTTATAATTTTGTATATGTAATTACATTTAAAAATTTATATTTTTTTAGAAAAAAAAAACCGTAGTGGGCCGGCCCAGGCACGCCCGGCCCATGTCGGGCTGGGCTTGGGCTTGATATTTTGGCCCGCCCGGGCCACGGGCCTGGGCAGGTAGAAACCCGGCCCAGCCCGGCCCATGCCCATCCCTAGGTATGATAGGTTGGTAGGTCATTACAATATATGGCTTATGGAGCTCGCGAAAATCCATTAGCTTTTGTTTTTTTGTTCGGATGCAACTCTTTCTTCTTTTTTTGTTATTTTTCTTCGGATGCATCGATGCAGTGAGGAGAAGACACTTGATTGAAACGCAAAGGAATGAAAGACACATGCATAAGGTTAATTAATTATGATTAGGATTAGCTAGTTAAAACTTTAAAGTGTTAATCATTTGTTTTTATTACGAGCTTTCTTTTGCTAGCTGATTCTGGTTTTCTTTTCTGCAAGTCATTTTCGAGCCGCCCACCGCTACTTTATTTTTCATGTGCATGTATTTTAGGAAAATATGCCTCTCAACTAGGGATTACCCGATGCTAATAGGGATAGGTTTGAGAGACATTTAGTATTCGTTTACTTTGTGAGTATGAGTATGAGTACAGATATTAACTATCCATACTCACGAAACTTATATACCTGCAAAAATTTAACCACGAAATACCCATGAAATACCCGTACAATATCCGCAAAAAATCTCGCATGCTCACCTAATATTAATCATACTTATCTATTTTTTATATAAAATTATATATGATTCTCATCAAAAATTATATCTACTATATCTTAAAAATATTAAAATTATATATTTTAGGCATGATAGATATCCACGAGTGGTGGGTGGCGCGTACCCGATGGGTGGTGGATATCCGCGCGGGTGGTGGGTTTAAGTAAATTTAATATTCATTTAGTTCGTGGGTATAGGTATAGATAGTTACTATCCATACCTACCGTGCTCGATTGTCACCCCTACTCTTGACTCATACACATATATATTAATATATACTATATATATGTATGTATATATATTTGTATAATATATGTATTTATTAATTAAAAAATCCAATAACCTTTCAAGATTAATTAAATAAATTATCATTAATTAAACTCAACTACGTATATAGTTTTCTCACTCTACACGAAATTTATAAATTAAATGATGTAGGTATATTAAATACTATTATACTTAATGTTAATTGTAAGAATATGAAAACATATAGGAGAAAATTTACTAGATTGTCCTATAATTACAATATATACGACACACGCATCGCAAGATATCATGGAATTTGTCAAGATTAAGCTGGAATATATGCATGCGCACATTTTATTAATTAACATGCATATTATTATTGTGGGAATCTGATATAATTTGAATAACTCAAAATTAAAGAAATATCAAGGAACTACGTGAAATTATAAACTTAATTAAGACTTAATTAGTTTGCATGATCATCTTTTCTATTTGTTTTACTATTATTAAATATCCAATTAATTCTTTGAAAGAACAAGAAATTTGCCTAAATTAAAAATTAATTTAATTGAGCTCGAATTCTTTATATACTATAGAAACATATTCAAATTTATAATAAAATGATGCTCTGCAGGTTCTTTTTGCACTTTTTTCTCAAATGGGACAACGATGGAATTGCCTCTTAATTTAAGAAGATCCTGCCAAAAGGTCATGAAATCAAACAAATAAACTTTATTAAATAAAGTGCATGCATGGCAAAAAAAAAAAAGAATAGCCTAACACAGTATTTGACATATATATATGAATTGAGTAATATATTTTTAAAGTTAAATTAAACTATTTATTTATTTTTTATATTGAACATCATAATTTACTTTTTTACGTATTGAAATAACTATTTTACTATTAACACTTAACAGAAGTGCACAGGACTTGTTTATAAGGGTATTTAACTAAACTTATTTTAAAGGGTTTATAAGCTATTATAAGAATTTATAAGTTGGAGTGAAGCTACTTATTTTTTGAAGAACTTATAAACTTCAAGAGCTTATTTTTAACTTATAAGCTTTTAAAGAGTTTAATTTGTCAAACACTTTTAATGAGCTTATAGACTTAGTCAAACACCCCATATGTCTGTTGTGAAAAATGTCATATAAGCATGTGAATATTCACTATGATTTTTATTTTTTAGAATTTTTATATTAAATAAATACTAAATTATACCATAATTAATAAATTTTAATCAAAATAAAATTTTAATGAATTCTTACTTTTTATTATTGATCAATTACATTATTAACGAACATATTAAATTATACTTGTTGCAGCAGGCGATTTTTTTTTAACACTTAAATAAATGGGTGGGGACAAAAATATAACTATTAATTAATTACAGTATATATTAAAATGTTAATGCCACACTGTCCCAATTTTCGACGGTGCATGTGAGATCCGATCCTCGTATCATATTCAATTATTTGCATGAATAATGTAAAGTCGATAGCACAAGTAACCTTGTCTTTAATTTTTCTTCTTCTATAAATGGAAAAGGTACCAGAAATTAAGGAACCTCAAACAGATAGATTACCTCAAGGCCTAAAACCCATCTCCAGAATCTTCCCCAAAATTAATCCTAGTATGATAGAATTAATTAATATCTAGTCCAGCAAAAATTGGTGTGTGCAAACAAGAAAAGAAGGATTAATTGCATCATTTAACGGCTTTTACTTCTTAATCTACCAAAAAAAAATACTTGCACCACAAACATAATCTTTATATATTTAATGTAATTTATAACAGTTGGTCGAATTTTTAATTACCTATTAGACCAAAACTGTGGCGGCATAATAATATTTTAGTGTTAAGAAATGAAAGACAAAATGGAGAATAAATTTGATATCGATTTACACCACGCACGCCACTTGACTTAATTGAAAACTACAGTAGAATTGATGTTATAGATGCAATTCATCCGGAAAAAGAAAAGAACAAACCATAATGAACTTTTTTGTTTTTGTTGTGCTTTCTCAAACCAATCAAAAATCATATTCCATCTCTATTTTATTTCATGTTCTATGTTGATTTTTTTTTCATTTATTTAAAGATTCCGAACGAATAAAAGTAATTTAAAATGTTTTAGTATTTATTAGTTAAAATTATATTTCTAAAGTATTTTAAAATTCGTTATTAAAATTACAATAAAAGTATAGTTACTCGCTAATTTAATTTTAAATCAATTTTAATTACTTTTACAATTTTGTCCTTGAAGGACTAATATCATGCATATTGTTAGTCTCATCTCATGTTCAAGGTAAAACATATACCTTGGGATTAATAATACTAATGAGAGTTGTTTGTCTCTTTTGTATTATCATACTATGACCTCTATGATATATGTATTATCGATATAAATGGAGTTCTTTCATCTTGTTAGCACATCGTCATAAATTTTTATATTTGATTTGACCTTTCATCTTGGTAATGAATGACAGTTGTAATGATACAGTCGGTAATCGGAAAAGATTATTGAACAAGTAGATGAAAGGGCAAAATAGAAGAAGAGGGAATTAAGTGAATTTAAATTAATGTGAATTAAATTTTTATTAAAATTATTTGCATACTTACCCCTAAAAGCCTATATAAAAAAAAAGTAGTCTTACATAATCGGAGTTAAAAATGAAAATCCAAGTTGTCATCGAAAAACAATCCATAATAAATTGGACAATCTCTGAGTCAGCAACGTGGGATCTACGTGGCATATGTGTAAAATAGGCGACACCTGTACAAAGCAAATACCTCAAACTCTTGTCTATAAATTATGTTGCAATATTCCTACATTTCTGCCGATCCATCGCTTCTCTTTCTCCCTCTCTTTAATCCTTATCTATTTCTATCTCTCTCTACACCCACATCCAACCCGTAATAGTCTCCCATCTTTCTTCTTTCTTTCTTAGATCATCCCAAAATCTTCTTGGAGTTCATTTTCGCATTTCACAAAGATTTTGGGTTCATCCACTTCTTCTTTTATATATATATATTAATTTCCAATATCCACTCAGATTAGAATTAGAATTATATTATTTGATTTTTCTGCTCTTATTTCTTGAAAAAAGAAAAGGAGAAATTAATTAATCAAGATGAAGGATAACAAGGGAAACCCATTGCATCTCTCCTCTTTGAATCACATCTCACTTGTTTGCAATTCAGTAGAGGAATCCACCGACTTTTACCACAATGTTCTTGGTTTTGTTCCTGTTAGGAGGCCCGGTTCATTTAACTTTGATGGAGCTTGGTAATTAATTAATAAACTTACATATCCTTTTCCAATCAGAGGTTGATGATGATGATTGGTGGTGTGGTTTGATTAATTTGTTGATCAAATCAATTTTTGTAATTTATTTTTTGGCAGGTTGTTTGGACATGGGATTGGGATACATCTGCTGCAATCAGAAGATCCAGAAAAAATGCCAAAGAAAACTGTGATCAACCCCAAAGATAATCATATTTCTTTCCAGGTAGCTATTTAAACATTTCATTAATTTTGACATCTGTAATGATTATTCATTAATTAAAATGATGATATACAGTGCGAGAACATGATAATGGTGGAGAGGAAGCTGGGGGAAATGGGAATTAATCTGGTGCGGCAGAGGGTGGAGGAAGGCGGGGTGTACGTGGACCAGCTGTTCTTCCACGATCCGGATGGGTTCATGATCGAGATATGCAACTGCGACAACATCCCCGTAATACCTTTGGCTGGGGAAGTTGTACGTTCGTGCTCCAGGCTCAACCTCCAAATGGTGCAGCAGCAGCCCCAGCCGCAGCAGATTCTCCCCATGGTACAACCTTAGAAAGCACCATGCTATCGATCTCATGATATAAAAATTAGGTGGAGTTGTACGTCATCAAATCCAATGTGGCCAACCCCTCTTTTGTCTTCTTCTAATCCTTCTTCACTTTTGTTCTTGTTGTTTTTTCTTAATTCGGTACTTAAGGCTGTAATAATTAATAAGATGCTTTTGCCCTAACTTTGTTTCTCTCCGCCTTTGATTTATTTATTACTTGCATCATAGTATATATTTTCTTTTACTTCTAGCTTTTCTACTTTTAACCTTTTCTTTATTTTTAGGCGCAATTAATTAAATCCACTCCAAACTACTCCACAGTTCTTCTTCCTATATACATTTAACAAAAAAAATGTTTTAAGTCTGAGACTTTTTTGTGCATGAAAATTAGCTTATGAATTTTTATGAATAAATTTATATAATTTTGCAATGATGGTTTTCATGCGACTGACCGACTGTTGTGATTTTATTTCGTGAATGTATTCATCAACTATTTTGTGATTAGTTTCGTCCATATATATATATATATATATATATATATATCTAGAAAGTGACATAATTATAAAATAGCGCCAAGCATAGCAAAGATATGTGTTGTTTATGGCGGTACTTACCAAATTAGACAAAAACAGTCAACAGAGATGACAAGAATAATATACTGTCTCGATTATAAAAGAATTCATTTGTTTCTCAATTTTAGGAAAAATCACACCTTAATTACTTGTTGCTATATATCCTGACGTGTTAGGTAATATACATGCATTGCTAGAGGTAAAATTGTCATACTTTATACTTTATATTTATTTTTAGTGTAGAAAATTTCATACCATTATCTTACTATATTTTTCGTTATACCTTACTTTTGATATGCTATTTTTACATACATATACGTTACCTTATTTTCGATATACCTTACCTTACTTCGGTATACCTTTTTTTTGGTATACTAAAAACTTATTTATTTAAAATATATACATACATAAAACATAATGAACGACACTTTAAATAACATCCAACATATAAAAAAAAATACTAAATCTTATTTTTATAATAACATAATTTTTTAGATTAATCATTAATATCAGATAATTAATTACTAAAATATTAACTAATTATATTATTATATAACTACTAGATTTAAATGTTTGAATCATAACCTTACTAATTTGATCATATATGCATGATATATTATAACAAATTAAATATATTTTCATTAATTATATATTAAAATTGATAATATATTTAAAATCAAGTAGACATAGATATGATCAAGTAAAATACTTATATTTTTAAAGTAAACTTTTGGATTATAATTATCTTTATTTTATTGTAATTAGTTATATAATTATTTATATTGATATGTTGGTTTTAGAAAATAATTTAGTATAATTATATCATAACTCTTTATTTATATAACAAAAAAATATGTCTTGTTCAATATTCTCAATTAACAACAAACTCACATATTTTATAATTTGTAACTAATATTTATTAACTATAATTCATAATTCCTAAATAAACTATTTCTTTTATAATTAATATTGAATATATATGTACAAATAATTATATATATATTGATATATATATGAAAATAACAGTATATACTATTTTTTTTAGTATATATTGTGGTAAGGTATATGATGGTATACTTCGGTATTTGAAAAACTTACACATTTATCTTACCGAAAAGTTCGATAAAGTATCATACCAAACCAACTTATATACGATAAGTACGGTATACCGTTTTTTCGATATATTTTAACAGCATTATGCATCACTAGAGTTTGTCTCAAAGATTACCATCTCTCATTTAATATGTTCTACTATATCAAAGAATTAAAATATAAAAAGTGTGCAAGTCCCATTATTTATGAATAATTAATTATTTTATTTTTTTATATAAAAAAAATAAGTGGAACATATTAAATAAGATAGATATAGAATACAAAAAAGTACATAAAAATTCGTTTATATTTTAAAGTGGAAATAATCGTTATATTTTTTGTACTACCTCCATCCCACCAGATCAAAGGCATTTTATATTCAAATAAATGTAGTATTTTAATCAAATGTCTTTAATCTTGTGGGATAGAGGGGAGTATTATAAAATACTCTACATATTGCTACGGAAGAACCACACTTTATACAAGATTTTTGAATTCTAAGAGGAGCTGTAAAATTATACATGCGTCTTTTAAATAATTATACTTTGGAATGCATAAGAGGGTTGTCCAAAATTTATTACATTGTGCTCAAATTTTTTAATATATCAAATCAAGCGATGTACAATGTAAACTAATTATCTCTCCCTATCACTCCTATTAATTAAATGCTGACTTTTTAATTTGTTTCTTGTAATCTTGCTCATAGATGAGCAATAAAACTATGAAAGAGAAGCGGAGTGTTTAGTTACTTATGGGTTATTGCTCATTCACAAACTGGATCGGATTAAGCCCAATTGTGTACTCACTTCAGAGATAGATCACAATTTACGATTGTAACTAGTTTTTATAATGATTTGATTATTATAATTAAAATAAAACATCCATCTCTTCCATTATTATCCTGGTCATGACTTCATATATATCAAGAATAAGTTGGCTTGAAACCAACCAAATAAACAGAAAAAAATAGTGGAAATACATTATCCAAGTAGAAATATGTATATGATTTAATTATAATTAAGTTGGAGCAAACCTCATCAATCAATAATAAGGACAATTAATTAAGTACCCCTCTTGAGCATTTGCTCATAATTTTCCATAGACTCAAGCCTCTGAAGAAGCAGCTGCTGCTTGAATTTCTGTATGAATGCTTCTGCACTTTGGTTTATATCTTCCGTTGTCTTCCTCTCGAGCTTGCTCTCCGGTGGCGGAGCCGCCACCTCTTTCACCGCCTCCTCCGCCGTTGCACCACCGAGTGCTATCTCTCTGAACTCCATGCTTCTGCCATCATTGTTTTTTCCTCCACTTGCAGTGTTGGTTTTTGGGTTGGGAAAGGGTGGTTTCATGGAGCTACTATTCATTTTGAGCTGTATTTTTCTTTGGAGAGATGATTTTTGAATTCTTGAGTAATGGTTGACCTCAATTGGGATGATGGAGTGTGTGATATTTATAGAAGATAAATTGAAGCGTACGCGGTCGCGTAGGAGGGAATAACTGAAACTGATTTTTTCATTCTCTTTATCCTTTATTTTTATTGGATTATTAATATTTCAAAAGATATATATAAAGTTTTTTTTATCCTTGTTGAGGAGAATTAGACTATGTGGCATGCATCAATGATTTACAATTATTAGTCATTCCATAATTGATTTCCCTGAGAAGTTGGCATATATAAGGCGTACTAACGTGGAGTTATTAATTAGTATTCTATTCTCGTAATTGAAGAGTGCTTTGTGTGTACGATTGTAATACATATATATTATTAGGCGTTTACTAATACAAAACATCATAAATCATCATCTACTTAATCTAACATATTAGCTGGTCTTCTATGCAGATTAAGTGCTTTTATTGGTGAAAATAACTTCACAAGTGATCGTTCAATTCACCGTTATTTAGATTTTTTAATTATTTCCTAAAGGCCAAGGCCATACATATAAGTGAATTTTTTACAACAGTATTGTATGATAAATAAGGATTTACTGTTGAGTAGACATCATTTCCTCATATATGGATACGATTTTTTTATTATTTTGAAAAGAAAAGGATAACAGTCACAGAGTCTACTATACGTATTTCGATGTTAGACCGCTTCCTTACCCGCGGCAAATATAATTTAATGTGTACGTATCTACTGATATGACAATTCCACTTAATTAATATTTTATATATAATTAATTCTTCGTATAAACATACAAATTACTATAATTTTTATTATTTTTTATATAATTAATATTAAATTATACTACAAATAAGAAATTATGGTCAAAAATAAAAAATTAATAAATTTTTATAAAAATTATTATTTATCTACATAATTTATTACATTGATCACGAACACGTTAAGTGATATCTGATGGACCTAAGGATGGAAGAATAGTTTTATTAGCAAGATATAAAAGTCAAAGAAGTTGACTAATGAGTAGTTACTGAAATGTGATCATAGAAAGTGAGAAAAGTAAAAGCTTTCGGCTTAAGACATGGTAAGTAACCGAAAGCTGCACACTTATCACCTTATTTACGTGTATTTCCATGCAATCATTTTCATTTATGGATTTTAGGTTGACGTTGTAGGAAGATTCGTGGTATTGGAATATATTTTCGTTTTGAAATATTAATTAATTAGATTAGTCCAGCTTTGATATTTTTATACTCCTATTATCGAAACTTACACATGTCTATCACATAAAAGTCAAATTACATCAAATATATCACAAGCAACCCATAATTGTATATGGAACAATCTTATATTTTGGTTGCGTACCAATATTTTGTTGTGGATGAATTGGATTGAATAATAGGAGTGAGAAGTATAATAATTAGATAAAATTGAAGAACATCCATGCATAATATCCACCTAAAAGAAGGAGAGAAAATGGGTAAAGGTTGGGTGTGTAGGGCTCGTTAATTAGGTTAGGTATATACATACACTGTATACAGCTGTTCCATCTCCATATACATTGCTCGTTACTTGCATTTCCGACTTTCTTATTAATGCTGCATTACCATATAAATATGTGCAATAACTTTGCACTCTATCATTTTAACTTTGGGGGCTATAAAATAACATTGCAGTTTTTTATATTATTATAACTGTCTACTACTATATATTACACGAAAATCAATAAACACAAGTCAAATTATTGGAATGGCGAGAGTAGTTTAAAATTATAATTAATGGCGATATAATGATACATTTGTTATTAATTTTATAATTATTTTAAATAGGGGTGTATGATACATTTGTTATTAATTTTATAATTATTTTAAATAGGGGTGTATGGTGAATGGTTGGGTGACTGTATTTAAAAAAACCCGTACCCATATGTTTATATCTTAGAATAAAACAACTAAAACTTCGAACGCAGAATTATATATGTAGTTAGCCCATACATTAATGGGCTTTGATTTCAAAGTAGAAGCCCACGATTTTAGATTTTAGTAGCCATTGGCCAATTGTCATCCTTATTTAAATAAAATAAAATGGAAATGGAAATGGAAAAGCTTCAGACATGGCAATGGAAAGCGTTCAAAAGTTCACTCACCGTATCCTTCCCTTAACCTTAACCTTCAACTTCAAAATCATATCAAGAACTCCCACTCTGACCCGACCCATTCATCGACCTGCATTCGGACGCATTATTGTAGCGCCTCAGAGAAGAAACCGCAGCTCCGTTTCGACACCCAAGGCCGGATGGTTTCTGGGCAAGAGCGACAGGAAGAATACACTACCAGAAATAGTGAAAGCCGGCGACCCGGTTCTTCACGAACCGGCCGAGGAGGTGAGACCCGAAGAAATCGGGTCGGAGCGGATCCAGAAGATTATAGATGATATGGTGAATGTAATGAGGAAGACACCCGGGGTTGGCCTTGCTGCTCCACAAATTGGCATTCCTTTGAGGGTCAGTGCCGTAAACCTTCTAGTTGAATATCAAATTTGGGTTAAGTTGATTGTTTTGCCAATTTACAAATTGCTACTTTGGTCAGAATTATTAAGCTTTAGAAACGCAATGAATTTGTTGATAAGGTACCTTCGTTTCGATTAGACTTGAGCTATATGTCTTGCCACACACAAAAAGAACTTGTTTTTATCATTTTCTTTTGTATGAGATTAGCTTAATTATTTGTTTAAACTGCTACAAATTGCTTAAATCCTAGCTAAATTGACGACTTTTAAATTCTTGCCTGCAATTGCAAATTCATGCCGAATCTTGCTGTCCTGCTACATATCATATCTATTTAATTTAACAGTTTGTTCTTTTTCTTAGAATTAGTATACATTTTACAGAAATGAATGTAGAGATCACCTTAGCAAGAAATTTATATTGGACTCATTGTATTTTATATATGTGGGTGCTCAGAAACAGATTTAGATCCCACGGCTGGTTTAATGTGGTGGATGACATGATAAATGTTCATTTTTATCAATCACGTTTGCGTTTGCTTCTTTTTTTTTCTTTTTTTTTTTTAACTTTGCAGAGATAGTTGAGGTCCTTTGGTTCCAAATCGAGCTTCAACTCTTGCGCCGACTATTTATAGTGGCCATGCATATTTATAAATCCTATGTTTGGCTAGTCATGGTGGCAGCAAGAAGTAGTTATTTATAGATTTTGTTATATAGAAATAGAAATATGTCAAGAATAAATACCAGGTCGTGTAGAAACTCTGTTTGGTTTCATCTTACAATTGCGCTAGTAAGTTCACCAAGCTTCATCCATGTATCTGCATTTGATTAATCCAAACAGTATCAGATAAAAAATCACAGATTAATGAATGAATTAGCAAACTTTCCTTTACTTCTCAATTAAGGAGTTTGAAATGGTGGGAAGTGTCAAGTCCCATTGAACTAGTTATAACAAGTTTATTAAAATTCTACTTTGTGAGCAGTGATTAAGTGGAGATCTTTCTGGTGTGCCCTATTGTTCTTTAGCTTTTATGCATCACTTTAGCCAACATTTGGAAAGGTCTCGTTGGCGCTTAGGACATGCTTTTGAACTTAGCAAAAACAAAAGATTCAGTGTGAACCATTAGACCATAATCAGTTTGAACAGCACAGGTTGATTTGGAGCATAAGTTGCACCTCTTTCACAAATTAGGCTTACCATTCAAACTGATTATACATAGTAGTAAATCATCAGAACGCATCAATTACATTCACTTCTCTTATATATAAAAGAAATCTAATACTCTTTTTGACACTACATATATCTTTTACTCTTTATAAGAGGCGGAAGCCATATAATATAAGCCCCAACGAGGATTCAACTCTTGTAATCTTGTTTAAGTATGAAGTTTTTATTCATTGTTGATATTACACCTTCCGTTGTTGTATTGTTGTGATTTCAAGATCCTACCCTTACTAATTTTGAATTTTGATGGCTTTTGTTGAATTGGTAGAGTAAATGATCATTTGTCTAATTGTCTGTGTTCGGGACACTAACAGATAATTGTTCTCGAAGATAAAGTAGAGTATATGAGATATTCGACAAAGGCAGAGATTAAGGCACAAGACAGGCAACCTTTTGATCTTTTGGTATGTAAATATCAAAATGAACATATAATTTTTATTTATAACACGAATTCGTTTTAGGGTGAAGTCGATGCTTTTTTTAGTGCAGGTTGTGATAAACCCGAAGTTGAAAAAGAAGGGCAGCCGAACTGCCTTCTTCTTCGAAGGTTGCTTGAGGTAAGATTGAGGGAACTATATAAATCATTTGTATGTTTGTCCCTCTCTTGTTAAGTGGCATCAGAGAAAACATTATAACTTTGTTGTCACAGTGTTGATGGGTTCAGAGCGATAGTGGAACGACACTCGGAGGTTGAGGTTACGGGTCTTGACCGGTCGGGCCAAGAAATCAAAGTTGATGCTAAGGGATGGCAAGCTCGAATTTTTCAGCACGAATACGATCATCTTGACGGGACACTCTACGTTGACAAGATGGAGCCACGAACATTCCGAACAATAGAAAATGTGGATTTGCCGCTTGCTGCTGGTTGCCCTAAATTGGGCGCTCGCTAGCCATTTTTCTTGAAGAAGAGAAGCTCAATTGAGATTGAGAAATATGGTTTTCCTTTTTAAGATTTCTTGTAATGCGAATGGCCGAATACGATGCTCTCGAGGGAAGTTCATTTGTACACTCATATTAATGGAGTACTATATATATGTATTTCGATGGAGGTTCTATTAAAAATAAAGAGTAATTTAATTTAATTAGTTCAACAAAGATTAGGTCGTCATATAGTAATTGATCATTTCAAACAAAAGAACTGGTTACATAACTAACATTAAAAAGTAATTTTTGGCAGAATCCATTGTGAAGACCGTCATGCATCATAATTGCATTCATTGTCTTAGTAATGATACTATATTATTAAAGGTCATTCATTTTGTGCACGTCACAACCATCCATTTTCACCGATTTCATCAAAAGATCCTAGGTTTTTGTTTGAAATCTAATTTTCTCATAAGAAAAAAAAAAGTGTCTTTAAATTGGACTGACAATAATAATCTTCTTATAAGAAACGTGCGAATAAAGGTTGGAGATGAAATTAAATGCTCGTTTTGATAGGGTAAAAATGACAACTGTTCACTTTATAAAAATAAATGAAAATGTTTCAAAAATAGATAGGTGAAGAGAATAAATTACTTTTAGATCCAATTTGGTTTACATTGTTTATTGCGTGAGTCTTCTTGCGACATGCTAATTATATATTTCCACAAATAAAATCACAAAGCATGCATGTATGCATGCTAAGCATAATAAAATCAGCTCATTCCTAATCAGAATCCTCTCACTAGTATTTTTATCTTCATCACGTAACAAAATAGTTAAATATTAAGAAAATCATAATCAACCTCCAATTGTTAAATCCTCTCGATCCTAAAAATTCAAAATTTCTCTATCAAAAACTCTCGTGTAAAAGAGAATATGCACAATTTTCAATGATTTTGATCATCAATTTCAAAAATAGTACTTGTAATAACCTGTATTTTTGGCTCAATGTTGATTTATGTTGAACATTTGAGGGTTTTTTTGGGTAATGTGGACATTTTTCGCACAGCTTCTTTAATTTAATTTATTTATAAGTTATGAAAGGGGATATTTTTCGCCTTTTTTGTTTCACGTAGTGTTGCTTTATCCTATTAATTAAATTTAATTCTTGACAAATTTCTATTAAATTGACTGCACGTAACTTTGTATAGAAAATTCTAGTTCAAGGTCATTGGCCCATTGATAACCACTAAGATCCAAAAGAAGCAACTTATATTTAATAATAGTGTAAGAATACAAGAAAATTGCGTTATATCTTTGTTCTCAAATCTTCCTAAAGCTATTACTTGAAAAATATATGTTCTTTAAACGATAATCGAGCCTCTTCGTCTTAATTAATTATCATAGTTGATAGATGATATGTTTCCAACAATATCCCTTCGCAACAATTCATCTTAATTAACTAATTAATCTACTCAAACAATTTCGAACCCGGCAGCAAAGCATAAATATTTAGCAATAACTCTAAACCGATGCCGATTTTAAATTTTGATAAAAGAATGCGAACCAATAATGTATATTTTCGATCTTAGTTCATCAAAGTTTCGAATGATAAGCTAAATAAGCGAAGAAGAAAGATATCTAGAGAGAGAGAGAGAGAGAGAGTATAAACGAGTATTAAATGTCCAAAGATAACAGCATATTATACATACGTAAACTGAGTAAACATTCAACCCTAAAATCTGACCAATAAAAAACAGAGAGAAAACCGTACGTGATGAGATCCTCCGGTTCTTCTGAAGATCCCAAAATCGTTCGACCTCAATTTAATGGAGATGAGGTTTTGAAGAAACATGTAAACGGTACACCGCCGGCCCACCTCCTATCGCCAGAAAAGCACAATCAAACAACGCGCCTGCCGGACTTGGGCGGGCGGCGGCGCGGCTTGTTGCTGTTCCCAAAGGCAGAGCAAAGTCCGCAGCCGGAAACCCTAGGTGATGGCGGCTCCAGCGCCGCCGAAACTCTCCCCGTGCGGTGGGCGGTGGATCGGCTTCTCTCGATGGACGGGTTAAGGTTTTGAGATTTTTTGTTTGCGTAGTCTTCTTTTTGTTGATCGACGAGCTTATTGATCTCTCCAGAGAGGAATTTGTCGTTCCATACAAATCCCGAGGATCCTTGCCTCCTGAATGATACATCAGATCTCTGCAACCCTGCCATATATCAATCCCAATTCTCGATCCCCCCACTCTCTCTTTCTCTGTCTCTCTGGTGATGGAGGAAGAAACCCTGTGAATTATGGGGAAGGATTTTAGGCAGATGTTTAGAGGCTATGCCTTTTTTTGTTTCCGTTTCTGTATTAGACTGTTATATATAAATGTGCGTGTGTTATGTTGTGTGTTTGTATTTATATGTTTGTGGTGCGCATATATCATGAAACACCAACATGTGAAGAGTATATTTTATATTCCATTTCAGCCCCTCATATTTACTTTCCTTTCTTTTCTCACTTCTCTTTTTTATTTGTAAGTTGTAATTAAATAAACCGATCAATTTATTTAATTTAACATCTCAATTAATTCCCAATAACTCATGAAAACATTATTCATTAATGACAAGTTGAAAGAGAAGCCAAAGTTACCTAACATTTTTGGGCTAATAGTAATCAACAATTTCGAGTTACGTGCCTGCTTAATTTGGGGTTGACCAAACAACTCCTCACAATTAGTCCAAAAATTACATCATTATGAACCTAAACCCGAATTAAATATATATAATTACTAGGGAAACTAAATTTTTGGCACTACTAACAAAAAACATGCTTGTTTGTAGAATTTTAATAACAAAATTGCGTGAACTAAATAATTAAATACTAACGCCGTTAAAACAAATGGCGGGAACCAAAATCGGCATTTGGCAACTAGAAGAACTAATTATGATTGGCCAAAATTTCCTAAATCTGATAATACGTGAACAATATTTTACAGAATTAGGGTTTCACTATAATTAAATCACGATCCGAAAATTGGGCTCCTTATTTTGTTTAAGCTATATTCTGAAATTAAAATAACAATATTTGCGTTATATTATTTTACTGTATCCTTTTGTTATAAAATGAATGAGAGAATGTTATGTAGATGAATTAAATCTGGTTGATATTATTGCAAATAAAAAAGATCTGGTAGCTGTTAGTTTTTTAAAACCATTTGGTTGTTGTTAGTTAGATGTAGGTAATTTGGAGAATATTTGATTGAAGGAAATCGTGAGAAAATTAATTAGGAGAATCTCTCACACACACACATATCTAATCCACATATTCCGTGGTAGATCCTTACATATTTGTAATATTCTATTATATTTAAAAGCAAGTATGAGGGAATTAATTAATATTAATCAATAAATATTAAACCATCTCAGCATTTAATTATTTGGAGTCAGTGGCGTCTCTTGTAACTACCCTAGACAACCATCTAAGACCGTTTGTGTATTCCGATAGCTTTAAATAATTACAAACCATAAAATCGTGACTAAACATCCTAAAAGAAAATTCTCCAACTTTTTCGCGTTCGAACTTTGTGAAAAGTCTAAGCATTGATTATTACAGACATGCAATAAGAAACTATACATTATTCAAAAGAACATAACACCATTAAACAATCCAAATTTATAAAAGACAATTTACATTATTCAATTCAATGTGCTGCATCAATAATACTCTGATTTGTTGACTAGATTTTCTTTTTGATATTTTCAATGAAAATACCTCCCAAAAACTTGATTGTTTCCAAATTTATTGTTTTACGTGGTCGTTGTCAACGTTGATCATACATTAATATTATTGATTAATATATCCCACTTAACGGAGGAGGCGTATGAGTAATTATCCTCGCAATCAACGTTGCTTAGGACATATTAAAATAATGTATTTAATTTTCCTTTCAAAAATGGCAACTAATTAATTCTATAGTTGAGAATGAGTCAAAACGACTGGGAAAATTGAAAGGGAGAGATATTAATCAGACATAATATACAGACAGCTGTGACAACAATGATTTAGTTTAGTTGCCGCCTTTTATGATCGGCTTTTGAATTTTGTTGATTGCTTAATTCGAATCTATATAGATTATAAAACATGATCCGAAATTATAGCTTCTGTTGTCCAAATTAGAGATCGATCAAATGTCATCATCGCCTTATCACATTTGTCTTTCAGCAGTGACAATACACTAATTGTCACTTTTCTTTATTTACATCGTAATTTATGAAAGTGGGTACCCGCCACTTTCAATAGTGATATTTTATTTGATTTAATGTTAATATTAGTTCATCTTAATTTTCAATCTTAAACATTTATATTAAAATAGCATGTACAGTTTTTTGTGGTAAGTTGTTATTGTAATGAAAAATAGGTCGTGGTTTAATATCCAAAACACCGGACTTGTATTAGATGCAAAATTAATGATTGGACACACATTATTTTTCATAAACAAATTTCTTTTTAATTTTCATGCATAACAATTTTATATCAAGCGATGATCAAGTAAAAAATACGCACATTGAAATGAAAATGATGAGTACAGTGTTGCTTTCATGAATCAAAATAAATTCTACAAATACATCATTATAGATGATAAGCAAAATAATGGTTAGTCTGGTCAATCCTGTTGGGCTCAACTATTACTAGTTTCGAATAAATCAACCTAAATTATATTTTCAAACTACTTGGTGCAATCAGACCACCTCTTTGCACATTTATAAGCTATTAAACTGTAAATTTCAACTTATGGGACTTTTGAGCAAAACTCATATAAATAGCATACTTGTGAATATGTTCGTCCAATAAACTCAATTATGTATGAAGTTGAGCATGTTCCCAAGTCTAGTGAGTCTCGCAGCATAAGGTTCGATAAAATTATCGAACTCATTCTCAGACTCACGTTCAGTTCTTTCAATATTGAGTCAAGTTTGGAACGATTTTCGAATCTTACAAATTATTACATTCGTTTGCACATCTTATAGTCTCCACATAGACAAATGTATAATTGTGGACTGTTATGTTAAACTTGCATTAAATAGAAAGAGAGGGAGGAGTTGAAAGAGAGGAAGTGAAACAAGTTGGATTGAGAGAACGTTACATGTGGAGTGATCAAATAAATTCACTTGCACAAGCAAAAAACCAACATATCGAATGTATGCTATATTAGTCACTTCGTCCTCTGCCTATTCGAATGTTAATGGCTCTCGAAGCCATAGCCCTCAAATTAGCTCTTGCAGTTGCAGGTGAGGTTCTACGCTCGTTGGCCACGGGCACCGTAAAAGCCTGCCTGAATTCTTCCCTCTGCAACCTCAAAGCAATTGCAGCATCCCTATTTTGCCTCAGCAATTCTTCCCTCCTTAGACTTCTGACTCTTTCGTTATTTCTTCCCCTCTCTGCACCGTTTCTGTTGCCATCACTCGAATCTAGACCACGCAAGTCCTCAACAGCTCTGCTTCGTGTGATATGACGATGATGGCTCCTTGTTTTTGGTTGAGGTTTGCAGCTGATCTCTGAGGCAGAATCAGCTGCTGCCTTTCTTGCCTGTACTTCCTGAGGAAACAGCAGCTGAATTGTGTTCCACAACACCGTGTTTATTTTGCAGTATTTCCCAGTGCTGTGTCAAATTTTCATATTAGGTGTTAGTTAAGTTCAAATTGAGAGTTGCATCGATTGATCAAATTGAGAGACGAGATTACGATATTGCTTCTCTATGAACACACCTAATGATCTGCCTGCACTTTGGGCACTTCCTTCCACATTTATCAGCAGCTGAGCTCAAACATTTCTTACAAAAACTACAACAAAAACATCAAAATAAACCATAAGGAGAAAGACAGATATGGCTGAGGTTGTAGATCATAATGTGATGTGAGAAAATCCTTCCAGCTCATCGATTTTACCTATGTCCACAAGGCGTGGTACTCGGTTCGTAACAAATCTCAAGACAAACCTGTCAATGCAAATCATATTTCAACAACAGTCGCATTTGATCATCTAAGAGCAAAAGAAATCTAGATAAGGTGAATTCTCTCTATTCTTACAGCACAAGAGAGCTCCTCACGGAGGCGATCAAGGCATGGGATCGAAGGGGTCGAGCTGGAATCTTCACTGCTCTTGGTCTTGACATTCAATTCCTCATCTTCTTTTACCATATGATTATTTACATTTACATTGGATGAGTTGGATGTGTCATATTTACTCATCTTCTCACTCTCTACCAACAAATTCAAGATATTAACAAAATCAGAACACTAACCAAACATGTCATGAATAAAAGGGGAAAGAAAGAACAACTAAAACGAAAGGAAAGAATAGACTACCTTGTTTTGTTTTTGGCTCATCTTCTTCAAGATCAAGAACTGTAATTGGTATCGATGCAGGGCTCCGTCTCTGAACCCTCCGTTTTCTATATATAACGAATTTGCACACCCGAATTAACAAAAGAAGCGCTGACCATGCTCTAATAAGCGAAATCTTTACTAACATAAGCTTCTTAAATTTGATAAACACGATAAAGGAACTAGAAAATTCATCGCCCCCAAAGATTATTAAGTTCAAACAGGATTTTCTTTGGATCTTGCAAGTTTACACACTGCTATGCTTCATACAAAGATAGATCAATACATAAGAAAACAAGTTTCCCAAAACCGTCATCGATAATCAATAATATTAATTATAACGAAGATCTAAAGGGGGTACTTTTTTCATAAACTAGCAATTTCCAGAAACGTAAACAACCGAGAATCAAAGCACACTTACAATAAATAAATGAAAAAAAGAAGAGGGATTTAGCTTCAATAAACTAGGATTAAATTCAACCTTCTCGAATTTGTTGGTGGGGTTTTTAAATTGTGCAAGTGGAATCTCTTCTTCTGCTTGCACTGTCGATCGGGGGTGTCTTCAACAATGCTTGCGATCAAGAGCGCCTCTTCATCCCAACCAGCCATGGCAGCGACCGATCGGAACCCCGGACTGAACATGGTCTCATTTTTCTGGTCGATTTCTTGTCGGTTTCTGGATGGGTTTTCCGAAATGTGGGGGCCTCTGTTCGAATCCTCTTCGCCTACCATTCTTCCGAAAAATTTTCTGTTGGGGTTCCGATATGGAGGAACTGTTGCTGGGAATCGGGGTAAGGAAGAAAAGAGGTTCTGCAACGGTCATAAAATTTTGAGGGGTTATTTATTAATAAATGTTTGATTTGAATGATAACGGGTCGCCCGGGGAATGATCAGGTGGTAGCACGATCAAATTGCTCCGCGTGGACCAGAATCTCCAGCCCTCAACTATGTTATGATGGCAGCCGCAATATTCTAAATATACTAGTAATTGTAGATTGAATTAAACCAGACTATAGTATCTATCTTAATACATAAAATATCTTTTTAAATTAATTAAATATAAAAAAAATTACATTACAAAAGAATATAAAAATTATCACTGCAGAATTCTATGTTTACAAAAATATCTTCCTAAGTATTATAAATTTAAGTGAAATTATATTTCGCTCACGTTAAATTAACATCTTTCAAATATGTAATATTAATAACCACAAAATCAAATATATAAAATAAATAAGTCAAAATAAATATACTTCAAGTCACTTTATATTTTTTAATCATATCATATAAAATAATATGATAAATAATGAAAAATCAAATAAATGATAAAATTAGAAAAAAATGTAAAATTTTAATTAAAATATTATAACTTACCATATTTTCTATAATAAAGTACGAAAAATAATTAGTAATGTATTAATTAAATAATTAGATTAATAATATTATACATTTAAAATCGAAAGATTGAATAAAATTTTCTAACATAATTATAATTTTCATTTTGAAATTTGATGGGAAAAAAGTAATTATAATAAATATTCATTCAAATGCATTTCACAAATTATAAGTAAGTAGCATACTAGTATGGTATGTACTAGTTATACCTTCAAATGTTCCCTAATAATTTTCGTATGTTTTTCTATATTTTTTAATTTAAAAATCAGTAATCAATTAATGTAAGCGTTGAATGATTACTATACTTATTATAATATCGCCTACAACACTTATGTTTTCTTTCTTTATCAAAGTTTGGAATAATATTGACCTTAGAAATTACTGTTGCGAGATATTTATTGTTTTTCAATGAAAAAAAAAATCAAGTGGGAATTTGATTAGGCAACTAGAGTTTCATAGAATTGGTAGAATTTTGATTGTTATATATACTACCTTTCTAGTTAAAGAGAATGTATGTTTTGACTATTTTGTGTGGTGTTTAACTGTTGAATGTGCTATGCAAAGAACTGATGCATAAGTGAATTACTGCATCTCCTTTCATGCTAAAATTATAAGGAAGTTGTTGAATTTGATTTGAGGCTAGTAGTAGACTCAAAGTACTCTAACTCAAGTATCACATTCTTAGTTGTTTCATGGAAGCTCACATTTTCATGTAGAGTCAGAACTTGTTAAACACAATTTCCATGTCCCAGCCTGAGTTATATAAAATGATTGAGAACAAAAAATAGCAAGCCAATGTTTTGGAGATGTAAAAATCTTGTGTGGAATTATTGCCACAAGTTGGGGAAAAGATCTTATGTAATATAAATTGTGTCCCAACTCCCAAATAAGCCAAAGATATTTGGGACAACAGCAAGAGTGACATTTGCCAAAAGGTCTGCCTTT
Organism: Leonotis leonurus; assembly: GCA_026898415.1. Taxonomy (NCBI): domain Eukaryota; kingdom Viridiplantae; phylum Streptophyta; class Magnoliopsida; order Lamiales; family Lamiaceae; genus Leonotis; species Leonotis leonurus. The sequence continues at coordinate 1,252,094 of JAPKLX010000029.1, forward strand.
ATTCGCTCGCATATTACTACTTATTTTTCAATATTTTTCTCAAATTTGGAATCAATCGCTTTCTTTTGCCTAATTAGTGCTGCTAAATTAAATAATTTAGTTAAAAGTATTTATTTTTCAAGTAAACCTGAAGATTGATTCATCAAGCTCTTGGCTTTAACTGCAAATTAAATGAGCAGCAAGAAACTAGTACGCGTGATAAGGACATATGTTTGTTATGGTAATAGTTCAGCAGAGATTCCAACTACTATATACTATGTCTGCTCTACTAAACAGACCTCTCTCCCTCTCTCTCTCCCCCAAAATGTAAAGGAGTACTGAGTACTTGGACAAACCTCTTTGGAATTAGTTCATATCCAGAAAATCCATGTAATAAATGTAGAGAAATGGGGGCCACAGTTTTCATTAGATCGGAATTGAAGCTTGAAAGGGCCTCATCATGCAGTCATGCACCATACTGCATTGAAGAAAATTCTCACAAGTTAACTAACAAGTTTGTCTTGTAGCTCTTGGTTCTGTGAATTATTTCACATTTTGATTGAAGCCATACATTATACAATATACATAAAAAGGTGAAGATTCGTCTCCACATGTTCATTGATGACTTGTGCTTTGTTCTTTTTGTGATTGAACCCTCTACATTTGGACCCATTTTTCTCTAATCACTTTCTTCAACCCCACATGCCCTCTGCTCTCTTCTTTGAATCTTCTTTCATTTCTAGATTCCTTTTTTTCAATTTTTCTTTTCTGAGTTTTAGAGTTATAATTCAGGGGATCATTTTTTGTGCATAAGATATTAAGAGAGAACAACTTGAATATGTTTGCTGACTTTGTCAGCAATTCTTGAATAATTTGCACTTTTCCTTTAGAAGCTCAAGGTTTCAACCTTAATTTCTCCAAAGATTCTTAGGTTCTTGCTGAACATGTCTATCAGATCAGAAGCAAGGATTCATTGAGACAGTAACCTCAAAAACTCAGCCAAGTGTTGGATTTTAGAGGTGGCTTACAGTTTCAAGGATGTCAGTATGTTTCCAACCATTCAACTATGTATCAAATATAAAATGTTGTGGGAGCAGACATACAAGCCACAGCTCAAGCAAGAAGAATCCATCACTAGTCAAAATTCTAAGTGAGAATCAAGGTGAGACCCTCTTCAACAATGAGGATCCACTGATCTCTCAAGGCAATGGCATCGGTATAATTGGAGGTTTCTCGTCTGATTCCACCTTGAGTTTTGCAAAAAGATTGAAGAACTCAGTGTTGGAGGAGGAAGGAAGTGGCCCTCCTTTCATAATATGTTCTGATCCAGCTCTGAGCAAGGAGCTTTCATCGGTTGACAGAAGAAGCTCTTCTCTCTTCTTCTCTGCAAAAACCCAACATTTAAAGGCCGATTGCAGTTTGGTTGTGGAGAAATTGAGGCAAAAACGAGCGTTTCTTGAGAAATCTGGAGTGTGCTGTGTGGTGATGCCCTGCCATATCTCACATTCTTGGCATGATGAGATTAAAGATGGGTCTTCTTCAGTTCCTTTCCTTCATGTGGGTGAATGCGTTACCAACGAACTCAAGGAAGCAAACTTGAAGCCGCTCCAAGTAGGAAGTCCTCTTCGTATTGGTGTTCTTGCAACTAATCAGAGCTTGGTCCCTACAATTTATCAACAGAAACTTGAAAATGAGGTAATTATTACTTTCAATGTGTGTGTGTGTGTATATATTCAAATATGTGATTCTTAGAGTGGTGAGGTGGATAATGCAGGGGTTTGAGGTTGTCTTACTGGATAAGGCAACGGTGGAACATACAGTGATTCCTGCAGTGGAAGCACTGAACAGAAAAGATTTCCAAGGGGCACAGAATTTGTTCAAGATTGCAGTGCAGCTTCTGCTGATGAGAGCTGTGAATAAAGTGATTGTTGCTTCAGATTATGTGGAGCAGCTCTTACCACAAGAGGATCCTTTGTGGGGAAAATGCATAGATCCCATGGATTCTTTAGCACGCTCTTCTCTCAAGTGTGCTCGATCAGCACAAATCATGGATACATAGAGAAACCCTTCTTCTCTTGCTAAAGGTATATTTATTAACATTTATTGAACAGGAGATCTGTTCAGTTTTAGAATACCAGGTGTTGCATTATTATGAATGATTTTTGATTCCAACATTGGTTATTATTGCACTTGATTCATTTGATAAATGAATATTATGATAAAGGGTGCTCATTATATGGATTGATAACCACAAAGTGTAAACCTCCAGTTTTTATTTATTTTGATATTATATTAAATATTAACCCATATATATTGAGCAATTAGCATTTGATAAAGAAGTTGAAGCAACCGTTTCACATTAATACACAGCAGTAGTGTACCACAGAATTGAAGGACTAAAATCAAATTTATCCTTACAAATGCACTGATTTTATTACTATGAAGAATTGAGAAAATTCTGAGGAAATCATAAATCTGAAAGAAATGACTAGTCCAAATCCAATTCTGAAAGAAAGAATGATGAAGAAAACTAACATTTCATTTTCCATACAAGCAATAACCATTCTATATTTCTATCAAAATGATATCTCTAACAAGATGGTACTCGCATTTTTGCAAACAACCACATCTCATAGTAGCATGCACGAATAAAACCGAGAGAGAGAGAGAGAGGGACTGCCACGAATGTACAGCAACCTATTGAAGCTTCTTTATTCCGGGGAAGGAAGGAAGGACTGCAATAAGGGCATCACCATAGCCAACAGGATCTGTGAATGTCAAGAGTTAGAATAGTGTTTCATGATGCATGCGTGTAATTTCACCAACTAAAGTAATGAGAAGAAAGATGCATACCTCCATCTTGTCTAAGTATTTTGACCACCTCTCCAGATATGTCTGACTGAGGCAAAAAATAAAGAAAGAGAATGATGTGTATGATTCATAACTAATTGTTGTAATGAGAAAATGAACACAACGGGTTTTAGACAAAACCCATATCTAGAATCCCTACCATACTGCAGCATAAGATCTTTACTAGCCGTGAGATTTGGAAATGAGAAGTGGAAGAGCAAAAACATGTAAAGAGGAAACGCATGCACAAACCTCGATGGGGATTTCGCCCCCTAGCTGATCGATGTAGCAGAGCACTTTCCCCTCCTTTACTGTGTCTTTCTGTTCACCAAAAATAAAAGATAGTTGAGTCAATAGGGAACTTGCGCCGTATTCTTGAAGTAGATATGAGAATCATGTCTTTGTAACACACTATGTTATAAAGACAATGGTAAGACTATTTTTCATATATAGCATACAGCCCCTCCAATGTGTAAAGCATTTGAAAAACACTATGGTCAAATTCATATAGGATATGATAGTTGAACTCGGGCAAAAGTAATCAAATCATAATAGTTTGACAAGTTAAAACACCAAATATGTCCTTCATCCATGCTGAAAAAACACCTTAAACCCGGTAAGAGGGAAGTTCCTATATGACGATAAAGAAAACCAACTAAAAGTGTAACCCATGGATGATTGCAAATGTGAGAATACTTACTCCAGAGGAATTCATTACACTTTGCAGAAGCGAGCATCACAAAATCATTATAAAAATCACCACTCCATAACGGAACGCATGAGACAATTTTATGATCCCCATAAACGTTAACTAACAGACAAACACACACACAAAACTACCTCTTTGCAAGAAGGAGGAGCCTTCTTCCCTTTAATTGTCCTGGATCTCCTAAAATACCCTACCTGCATCCAGTGTAAAGTTAGTGACACAAACATCCAGCAAAGAGTGCTATTCTTCATACAAAAAAAAAGTTGCTATATATTTACCCTCGGTGATTTAAGTATGACCAAACCCTCATCTGCTGCTTTATCAAGCAGAGACTGAACTCCACCATGGGTAGAATTTGGTCTGGAAAGTGCCAATGACGGTGATGAGGCTGAGCCATTTGAAGCAGGTATGTCGACAACTGCATGGGCAGTAACAGGAGCAGGAGCTGGAGGCTGTGGAGGTGCACTTTGTTCAGCCAAGTTTCTCGAGACATATAACCGGAATCCCCCAACCTGATCATTAAGTAAAACTGTAAGCAAAACTAGAAGGCCAGAGAACTGCAGCTAAAAATAGACAAAAAAGCAGCATTCGGGAATAGGAAAAAAAGCTTACTTTAAGTTCAAACTCCGCAATAGATGTTGTGTTACATAGAACAGTTAAAAGAGATTCCACCTACAAAATGAGATTTCAATAAGTTGCCTGCGACCAGTTATGTAGACTGATGCCTACACATTACCAGGCAACATGCAAAAGTAAAAAAACTGCTATTTATGCACAAATTTGGTGTGTGGTTGTGTGTGTGTGTGGGGGGGGCGGGGGGGGGGACTAAAAATAAAAGAGGCATAACATAATAATGTTGATAAATTCACCTAGTTCTTTTAGCATATTCCTCTCCCCCAAAGAAATATTCTCCTAGCCAATGCTTTTGTTGATACAATTTTATCAACTTTCTTAGTTTACTGCCATTTAGGTATGGAAATTATAGAGAAATGAATTAGAAGCTCATTTTGCTATTTCACTTCGCTCGCTCTCTAAAAATGAGTATATTTTTGTCTTTCCAATGATATATCAGAACTTATTAATCAATAAGTCCACAGCAAAGTGTAAACATCAATACTCAGGATCAAGCAAAATAGAGCTGATGCATATCAATCGTGGGCATGTAATGTTGAGAAACTTACCTCAAATGCATTGGGAATAAGTGTGCTGACTGCATCAGTTGCTATAGTTTCTTTAGAATCATCTTCCACGCTTTTTGCTGCTGTTAAGCCTGTTATTGAAGAGAAGCTACATTAGAAAGAAAAAGTTAAGGGTACAACAGAAATAACGCCTTGCAAAGAATTTTTTTTTTTTATCAGCAGATGTTTAACGAAGAACAGGAATTCATTTTCTTCCTCCTAAACATAACTTCTGCACATGGCTTTATGCTCGTAAGAAACTGTAACCTCTATCTGAGCTCTCTAACTTCAAATAATGCAAATATCAAGTCCACTATAAGTTTTATTGCTGAGATATATAATTAACCACTGTTCAAGAAGACAATAACACATTTTTCATGTAGTTGTGCAGATAATATGCAAGCTTATGTATTTCCATAACTCCTTATCCTAAAAGGCCATGTTAGCCTAAGTGTATCCCTTTATCATCTTAACGGCAAGCCAGAAAACCTTATTCGACTTCTCCATAAATAACAACCATTTGAATTGGTCCTTAATCCTTATTATGAGTTTATACATTACATTAAGTTCCCAGTAGGCAGTAATTGGCATCATTAGAGTAAACAGAATACAAGTGCATCAACAATAAAACAAATTAAATCAGAAATTTTACTCACAATCATCCACAGAAACTGAACTGTTAAAAGCAATAATCGACTTCTTCGGTCTATGCAACAACACTTGACCACCAAATCGAACAATTTTGGGCACCCTTAAGCCATGCAAGGGTTGCAGAGTTCTCAATTGTGGCCTTAAAGAACCTAAATCCAGATTCTTTATCTTAAGGCCTGAAGGCCCAATACCACCTGCAATAATTAAAAAATCAGCAAAAAGAAAATATTATATTCCCCAATGCAAGTTAAGGAAAACAGAAACACAAAATACACACGCACTCAAACACCAGCTACCCAGAAATCCAAAATTCCATTGCACAAACTCCACAATAACACGACCATAAACAAACAACCAAAAAAGAGGAAGATAGAGCTGACTGTAAATCAGCACGCATTCTATTTCCCAGCTGACACGTAAACAGCATTGAGGAATTGGTGTGAGTTGATAGAGCAAGAGAACTTACACGCAGCCATCCGAAAATGAAGAAGAGAAAGAGAATGGTGGTGGCGGAGAAACAGTCTTTGAGGCGCGGACGATGTTAACGAAGAAGAGAGCCATAGCTCAAACTTATAATGGGCCCATTTTCTTTATTTGCTTATTGCTTATCCTCTTTTAGCCTTTTCACATTCATTTTTATTTCCCTCTTTTATCGTTAGCAAGTACTATGCCAATACAGATTACCTTCCGCATAATAAGTAAATTACTCAATTTCAAAAAGTAAATATAAAAAATAATCACTTAAAAATAAAATATAAAAACTATTCACTTTTTATTTTCATAATAATATGAGAAATTTCCTCATGCTCATATTATTCAAACTATTTTGTGAAATAAAATACATAAGCACATGATGAATTTTCACATGTGTTGATGTAAAGGGTAATTTTTATATTTTATTTTTAGATGAGTATTTTTATCTTTTACTTATTAAAATGAGTATTTTAGCTTTTACCCCTAATTAATAAGTAATCCCTATGTCCCATTAATAATTCACTTTAACAAAAAAGTTTTCACAATTTTTGGTTAAAATAGATCATTATTAATATGACGAAAGAGTAATATTTCAAATTTCCAGGATGAAATGTAACCAAAAAAAATCATTTGTCCTTGAAGGTCTCATACTTTTTATAATTTTCTATGCAATAATAAGTAAGATAGTAAATAAATAAATTTGATTCAACTTCATATTCGAATCAAAATTTAATAATTATAGTTCGAATTAAATTTTCTATGCAATAATAAGTAAGATAGTAAATAAATAATTTTGATTCAATTTCATATTCGAATCAAAATTTAATAATTATAATTCGAATTTTGTAATTTGAACTAGAATATATATATATATTTTTTAGTTCAATTATAATACTATGACTAACAGATAGATATGTAAAACATAAATATCAATAACTATTATTATATCGAATTGAATTTTTTCAATATCAAATTTTCGGTATACCAAAATATTCAGTATAATAACAGTATAAAAAATTATATACCAAAAATTTTCAATATAGTATCGATATCGCAAAATATTTTTAGATACCAACCCACCACTTGTACTAATGCAATTATTCAAGAAAAACATTCCATTTCAAATAATATAACGAAGCACAATATGTAACAAGAAGTAGCTTCCATTATTTATTATTCTATTTATCCCACTATTGTTGATCCTTTGTGTGTGGCACGCAAATCGATAAACACTTACAAATGCAATATTAAAACAAAGAGCCCTTATTGTTTACCATTTTTAGAAATGGACCAACAATATTAAAACATCTCGAAATAGAAAAAAGGATTATGAATGTTGAGAACTAATACTTATTATTGAGTTTTCATTGAACAATCGGCATTACTCATATATTGTAATATTAAGTAATTTTTACAGTATACTATTCCATCTAATTTTTTTAGTTGACATATTAAAGTGAGTATTATAATATTACAAAACATGTCGACTAAAGAAAGACGAATACAGACGAATACAGTATATTTTCATTAATAAACATATTAAATTTAAAGATTGCGCTATCGACCCTATACTGGAATGATTGAAAAACAATATTTATCAAAAAATATACATAAGCAAAAATCCAGTATTGTATCTAAAATATATCAAACATTCCGTCGTCGACCTCCCGTTCTTCTGCCTCCTCCACCTCTGTTAGTTCCGGTTCTTCTGCCTCCGCCTCTGTTAGTTCCAGTTCTCCTGCCGCCACCTGTGTTTTGCGTCTCTTGGGAACCTCCTCTTCCTGCTCATACAATTCATGGATTATAATTTTTCTACTACATGCACATTCTAACTAGGGCCGTAAGCCTGTAAACGAACAGAACTATTCACAAGTTATTTGGGACTCGGCTCGAAAAAAGCTCGCAAGCTCGAGCCTTACTATATTCGGCTCGTTGAGTTTGCAAACATGTTCGAGTTCGTTTGTTCACAAGCATTTAATCAAGCATGTTCACGAACCTTCAATCGAGCATTCAATCAAGTTTTTCAATCGAGCATTTAATCAAACCTCAAGCTAAAATATATCATTTTCTAAAATAGAAAAATTTATACTAGCTCAAACTCGAGTTTGAAAACTATTAATATGAATATCAAACAAGCCGAGGTCGAGCTCTAGCTAGAAAATAATATTATCAAGTTTCCCACAAGCCGAGCTTGAACTCGATAATTACATTTCGAGCCAGCTCAAACAGCATTTGAAAAGCTCGAGTCTGAGCCAAGCTCGAAAACCCTAATATTCTAAACAAATTGAGCTGTATTAGGCTCGGCTCGTTTACACCCCTAATTCTAACAAGTCCCATATGCAGCAGCAATAAAAATAATCTTATGTTTCTGTTCCACTTGTCAAATCTAACATGTTGCTGCTAAATGATATGCATGTTTAGGATAGTAACCTCAAAGGTAAGAAGAAAAAATAAGTCTTGCATAACTTGGAGAAACCAGCACTTACCGAATCTATAAGGTTTTTCAGTACTTCATGTGAAATTCTAGAACCCACCTGCAATGTAAATCATATTAAGTATATATCATTGAAAGACAAAAACCATAAGATGTATGTACACAGGTGAACGAGGGAACACCGCATTCATGTGAAAGTCGGTTGCAGTTCACATGAAAATTTTAAAGGGATGTGATTCAGTATTATTAATAATTCCTTTAAAGATGTTTCATGTTATTCTAAACTAAAATTTTCCAAGTTTCTTTCACATTGTTGAAGGAATGTGGTCCGCTATTATTAGTAATTTAGCTTACAGTATTATTATACGAATGCCTAGAATATATAGAAAGATTCAGCCGATTAATTATGTAGAATAAGATTTATGGCAAGCTCTACTTATACTTCATCATTGAAAAAGATTAATTAACTTCCAACAATGAAAGATGTTCAAGAATGGCTTTTTGAAAGCATTTTCTAATAAACAACTACAAGCGCACATTTTTAACAAATCCAATTTTGTCCGTACAGCCTCTGACCAGACACCAAACAATGGAAGTTAATGAAAGAGTCCTTTACACTTTACAGCATGCTTATCAAGACCAGAATCTCTAAATGCTTATCATACACAAGATTTTTCAAAAGGATCCAGATAAGTATTCATTCACCTAGAAGCACGAACTATAAAATGGTTTTATACTATGATTCTCCAACTAAGAGTTTAGAGGGACCATATTCCATTCCGTAATCTAGAATATCAATTCAATTATATTGTTGTTCCACTTCCACATAATAATGATATGTTTCAAAATTCCTAGACCTTAGCCTTTAGATGACACCACCGTAATCACTGCAGCAGCCGGAGGTAAAGTAAAAATTATACATGTACCTGATTATCCTACATATAAATCAAAGATATTCAAAGCTGAGAACTATTCAAGAATTATACCTTTTTATATAAAGCTCGAGCTGCTGCTTCACCAGCAGTTGAAGGAGGGCCAAGATTTTTTAACTCAGCAGCTCGCTTCTGTCGCTTTTCCTGTAATTGTGGTTCACCAACAGAAAACGTACACATTTAACAGAAACACATTTGTACTTCATCAAGAAAACTCAAATTTTCAGAATATAACTACAAAGCTTTAGCATCTTCATTTCAGTATATATATATATATATATATATATATATATATATTCAGCAAAAGCACTCGTATATTTACAAGTTACTAAAGGTGAATATTTCATAATGTTGACCTCCTTCCTGACAAGGAATAGTGCAAAATACTATCTTTTTTACACAATATATTCTGATATTGTTGAGATGTTTTTTGTTCAACAATTTTAACAATTAAACTCCCTAAGAAGTCTGAACATCATTGTGCATATATTTTCTAATACCTAAGTCAACATTATACATTTCTCAGGGAAACCCTTCTTCCAGGTCACATAAAAGAAAACGCCCAACTTGTGAAGCATGATTTTAGACATTTATCAGACATTGTATTAGACAGCTTAACATTTTAGATAAGGTGATCATTCAGTCAATAAACAATAACGTATAAAGACAATTCAAACCATTTATCTAGCACTAGCATAAACTATTCAAGGTAACAATATAACAAAGATGAAGCAACCAGATAAGTAAAAAAGGGCAATTATCAGGGATCCACCTTCCTATTCTGTGCAGCTGTTGCAGCAGCTGCGGCAGCAAACTGTCTTACACTTTCAACATCCTCTGAGCAGTTCGCAAAATTGGCCTCAAATGCTTTCTTTGCAGCCAATGCAGCAGCTTCTTTTTCTGCCTGCTCCTGTGATCGTAAATGGGAGATGCAAATTCACACCCATCATCATAAAAGTAAGAAATAAAATAATTTAGAATTTTAGAAATAGAATCCTTTACTGCTATAAAATCAATGACAGTAAGGAAACTTTCAGGTACCTATGCAAAGAAACCAATCTAAACTAGCTTAAATTATTCACGTGAACAATCAAGATTTACATCAAAGCGTCAGATTATAACTGAAAGAGTAGCGTCTAACTTTGTTTGGTTAACTCCACTGTTTTGGGATCGGAGAATCTATTATGATATACTTTTTGTATAAAAAATAAAGATTACTTATTTCAAAACAGATATGCCCATCGTCCGTGGACGATGAAAATAGAAGAGTAACTCCTCAAGGACATGGAAACCCATTATAGTACCTCGAGATATTCTCTGTTAAGCTCCTCCCAGACAGTTGTTTTCAAATTCTTTTCCTCCTCAGTATTAATATAAACATCCACCTGCAAGTATCTATCTTTTAGTTCGACAATCAAGAAACTCTTCATAGCTTACCCAACAGATGTTGAGCACATCAACACCGAGTGGTAATACATAGATGATAGATCCAAGTGATAATTCAAGTAGTAACTTAGCATAAAATATCAGATTTATAAGAATTAAGAAGAGAGCACCTATTTGACGCATTACATTGTAACATGGTGATAACCACATTAAATAATTCATAATTCCATGGGCATCTAAAGAGAATAAAAACTAACCACAGTTTGTAGCTTAATAGTATACCTCCGCTTAATAAGGTGAAAGGCCAGGTTAAGAATCCCAACCGTCCCCATCCCCCAGTTCAAAAAAATAATGAAAATGACAAGACAATTTAAATTGGAAAAAATGACACAACACAGGTCAGACATTCAACTGAGAAGGGTGGCTAGCTTCTAGGGTGAGCCACAGAGTAGACTTATTTATAAATGCTATTATACCAGTGAGCAAGTGTGCAGTTCAAAGCTCATATCATCCAGGTATAAACCACAATCAAAAAAAATTGTTAGGACTTTGGCAGTCACCAAGCCTAAGCTTGCGCTCAAGTACAGTATAGTAGTATACGATCCAGATAACTGATCTAAGTCTATGAAAGTAAATCTGAACCAACTCCTACAGCAATGCAATCAATCATTCTGACCTATGATTCATGTTTCATATTAGTTCAAGATATTTTGATCAGGGCTTTCCTAAGAAAAAAAAGTTCATTTGACCACTGATTATTTAGATGCCAAATCAACCAGAATCTACGTGAATCAGTTTTCAAATATCACTGTTCCATATCTGGGCATTAATGGAAGTAATTATCAAACAATAAAAAAGACTCAATTATTTAATAGTTGGACGGGCTCAGAATATTTACAAACCTCAGTGTCATCAATGTCCGATAAACTCTCCGACTCCTCCATAGTAAAATCACTAGCATCCGTTTTGTCAGTAATAGTATCATTCCTGGTGTTTGATTGCAATGTAGCTCCTGGTATCATTTATTTAAAATAAGATATTATTGACTAATATATAGTGCACATAGAAAAGTCATTCTAATATCTGTTCCAGTAAGAATTAAAATTGACATGCCTGTTGAATCAGGGCATGTTGATTGTAAAACATCATTTTGATTTGTATCCTTGATGTTGCTTTCTTCAACAAACTGCAATATGCATGAAACAAAATATAATTGTGTGATAAAAAAGAGAAATAGTACTAGTACTTTTCTTTCAACTTGGAGCTTCTCTATTCCAAGAGATTCCAACATAACATTTGCATTTGCAGAATGTCACAGAATTGAGACTCTACAAATTTAGAAACTCTGGAACATATCAAAGTTAGCAGGGAGATATTCTGCAAAGACTAATGTACCTTTACAACAGATTTTTTTCTACCTACATCATTGATTGTAAATCAATTCAAAGCCTAAGGTCATCACCATTGAAATTAAAATCTATATAATAGATTCAGTTTTATATGATTGTATCTTCAGACGTATATTCTATCAGTAATTAAAATTGAAAACTATTATTTTGTCAGCATGAAAAGTACTCGTATCTTTCCTTTCTTGACAAGAGACTGGTTTAATTAATAAGTAAGCACAATGCAAGAAACAAGAATGGGGGCGGGTTGTTGGGGGGAGGGGGTTATAGATAGAGTGTCAATACATTTAAATGTTGGCTGTTGGTCCCAGCAGCAGCTTCTTTAGCCATTATTCTTTCCCTCTCAGCACGCTGGAAAGCTGGAGGCTCTGATCCACCATTAAGGCCTCCAGAAAGTATCATGAACTGCAATAACAAACAAGCACAAGACAGTAAATAAAGATGCTGGTAATAAATCCACTAAGGGAATCTTCTTAAAGTACCAAATGTTTGCCGAATTTCCTGAAATTGCCCGAACGTTTAAAGAGTCTCATTTTAGTACCAATCATATAGACAACGTAATTTAAATGTCCAAACTCCAATTTTACAGGATCTAAAATCAACATGGAGAGCCAGACTCTGGACATTTTACATTATATATCTACACATTGGATACTAAAATGAGACTTAATAAATATTGGGACAATTTTGGAATTGCAGTTAGGACATTTTAGAATATTGCCAAGCCAAAATGATACACTATAGGTTGAGACTTGAGAATGTACATCTTTGTAGCAATCCTTACAAAGACCATAAGCAAACTGAGGTATCCCAGCACCCTTATGCTTACAGAGAAGTTCACCACTTCTAGATTCTTTTTGCCCCGTATTGAGAGAGTTGATTTGTGACTCATCCTCACCAAACATATTTGCCAGGACATCAAACTCCTTTGACTTCTCCTCAAACTCCTCAATCTAATCATAAATTTTGGGGAAAAATTATCTTATTGTTAAAGTGAATAATACCCTATCATTATATGAATAACATCCAACAGTTTAATCCAGTAAAAAAAGATGTGAGATAAATATGCCAACCTATTTCTAAGAGAAAGAAAAGAACGATAAAGATACAACTAAAAATAGCAACCTTTATTGCATTTACAATTATCATGCAACAATATTTTAATACTTGTTAACATGATACAAATAAATACCTAGAAAGTAAAACGTATATGAATCTATACTCCATGTGCATGTAATCCAATAGAAACTCAACTTTGGTGGTTGGGTTTGAAACAACAAAAAAATTGTATCACAGAGCATATAAATGTAAATACATAGAGAGATTTTAATAGCTGCCTCCAGTGCAGATCTTTTCTTATTAACTAGTAACTACTGAGAACAAATGCATTGAAAACTGAAGCATAATAAAGCAATTCAAGTAAGGGTAACACATACCGTTAGCCCTCCTGACTCAGTATTCTCGAATTCAATCAACCGCTTTGTCAATGTTGCTTCACAGATGTGGACTGCCTTAATCTGAATATAATTCAACAATCTGAATTATGTAAAGCTCAATCCAACTACTGCAGGGCACCTCAACTAGTCTGTATGGCTAGTATTAGGTATTTTTTGTAGAAAAGATATAGGTACTTGGCTTTCATTGGCATATCATAATGGTTTTTAAGTTAGCATAGGAAGAACTGATATTTAAAAGAATGACATATAAATGAATACTGAGTAGGTTTCAATAAAAAATTCAACTAAAAGGAGTTAAATTATTATCACAATAATATGTTTTCCAATACATAGTTTGTCATCATCCCACCTCCACACCATTACAAATATTAAGCTTGAGGAAGTCTTCCTTTGTCCATTTCTAGATGTGTGCTACTGATGTTATGCTCAGTGGTACTTCCGTTTTCCATTTATGTCCAATTTATGACCCCAAAGTAGCTATAAAATGATTATATGTTCATAAAGGTTTGGAGAACCAATCAGTACTTTCAAGGGAGTAACTCCAGTACCATAATACTGGGTACACTACAGTGGAGGGATGCTGGAGATGTACATGAAAACCAACAGTAAAAAATTATCTTTATAACCAAAGAGCATTACTACTTTAAAATAAAGTAGCAGCTACAGATATGAAATGGCAGGTCATAAGAGCTATTATATATCACACAATTATAAAGCGACCTGCTAATGAAACAAATAAGTCCCATTTCCATGTTGAATGAATCAATTTCATCCCTAATTGACCAATTAAATATAGGGACTACCCACGTGTGATATTATATCAAACAACACTCACAATCTCAGCCTTTGAACAATTAAAACCATGTGCCAGAGCAGATATATAAAGTGCAGCTCCACATAGCCCACTTGGTTTCCTCCCAGTCTGCAAGGTTTACAGGATATGTTATTGACATAAATATCCCCTAAGAAAATAGGAAACGAGAAATTTGTCATTCCCCTTATCACCTGCATCCAATCACGCTTCATGCTAGCAATAATCTGAAGGGCAGTTTTGGAAACATATTGATTTTTGCCTTTAAACAGACCTACAAATAAGAATTTAAATGTTGCTTATAAACCACCGAAAAAATTGACAAGATAAAGCACAGAAACCCATTTGACAGAGAGAGATGTGTATACATTTAATTTGCTGTTTTAACTTTTAACTAAGCAAACAAATTTATTACTACTACTGATCTATTATGTAAAACCTAGTAGCTAAGGGATAAAAGGTCCAGCAAATACCAAAGATTCCCAAAAATAGTTAAGGATCAAATAACTATTAGCATACATACTCTGTTAATGTACAGATTAAGTTCCAAATAAAAAATGCATGCATAACTTTTGGAAAGTTTGTGTGTCAAATATCAATAAAAAAAAGTATTATACCAAAATCACAGCGTTGAAATATAAAGAACAGGAATTTGTAGGTACTTACGGTCAGCAAATCGGTGAATGAAAAGACTGGGATCCACAAGCTTTTGAAAAAGTTGAGTTTCTTCAAGGCTGAGAATTTTGCAAAGCTGCAAAAAGACCGCACCTAGCACGTAGCTGTGATGTATTTCAAAGAAGTAATTATAATGCAAACAATATATTATTATCATTTACAAGCTTGTCAAATCGACAGTTAACGATCGCTCTATGACTATGCTCTACATGGAACAAAACCAGCAAATTAACAGGACAACTAAACAGACAATTTAAGTATGTCATAAGTTTTGCTGGGATCATAGTTGAAAGTGTAACAGTGTATCACCCTTATCATCATCCCACAGAACCATAGATTCCATCCCTCAATTCTTTTAGATTCAATAGATCCTTTTCAGCATCCAAGAATACACTGATGGCAGCAAATGGCCAAAATCACTTGTATGGCTAACCTTAGCCAATTTTTGTTAATTTGACATATGAGGGTATTTTAGACTATTAACACAACTTCATAAGTACCTTTATTGGATGTATCATACACTTATATTTTCCATAAAAGAAAAAATGCATGTTTTAATCCATTTCAAACCATAGAAGCTTGTTTTGGTTGTGATAACTAGAATAGAAAACATATAATATATATATATATATATTAGAAAAATGTGAACCCTTTGACAAACGAGAATTGTTGATGCCTATCTGTATTTTACATTACTTGTTATGCCTACAACTCAGGAAATGTTGGCAACCTGGTTAGATTATCTGGCATAAAGCCAGCCACGTTCTACTTGGAAGCCTCTCCCATACAAGATTATTTCACATTAACAAACTCTCAACACCTTAATAGATTCATAGAGGAGAAAGTTCATGACCATGCCTACAATACATAAAATGAGGTAACACAAACAAATATACAATTTCCCCCTCCCCACCCCCAACACTCAAAATAAAATATCGAAAGGAAAAGGAAGGAGATCAAGAGAAAAAAAAAAGAAGAAATACAAAACTTTGCACATACACATTTATCCTTAAGTGTTCTGAGAAATCAATAAGAAGATACGGCTTACTTCTGACCCTGCAAAACAAAACAAAACAAAAACAATTAAAGTTTGATTTGCAGACAATATCATTCCATTATTCTCTTCAGAAAGCCACGATTAGAACTAATAGCAGATATAAATTTTGACAATTGACACTTGGGCTTCTTTGGGAGGCACTTATCTTTAATTTTTAGACTCACAACTTTAATAGCATGTCATTATAATATTATATCGGCAGCAATCTTGCACAATAAAGGATAAAAACTTTAAAGATGTGCTCTTGAATAAGTTCATACCTACAGTAGATGTAAAGACAAGCAGCTTGCACTTGTTCTTTCCTGCGCCCTCTTGTACGGTTTTTCTCAAGTACCATCTTTAAGTGTCATAATAATTACTTATATTTTTGGTGACCAACAAAATGTCTAAAAACCTTGGATATAATGAAAGAGATGTACCCTATATAACTTCAAGGCTCCATTAGCTATGTCTTCACCACCATCAATATCCAAGGCAGTCACAATACTTTCTATTCCATAATACGCTACAAAACCAGGGAAATTGCAAATAAATATAAAGATGGATGAATAAGCGAAATTTCAGAAGACCACCGACTGCATATAAAAACATGCTAGATATGAACAATAGACATTAGACAGAACCTTCTTATTTATAGTCATTTAAGCAATGTTTACTACTTCAAGCATGCAGTACAATTGCAGCCAAGGAATTAGTTGCATGTTTACAAATTTACTTTTCATCTGCTCTTGATGAACCAGCTTATAAGTCGTAATTTGTACAAATGGTACAGCATGAGAATAAAATCTGTAGTTCGTGAAAAGTTATGATGTTCGGCTAGATGCATAAATTTCTTAGTTTCACTTGATGAGAACAAAACCATGTCAACAATCAGTGAATTTGCAATGGAGAAGAAAGAGAAAAATATTATTTTTCACACGAGTCAAATTTATAACTTCACGAAGAAGTGTCGTTAATGACCTCCAACTGGAATAGCACTAATCAGCATAACACATAGATTTTCCCTTTCAGTAGGATAGTAATGTGTAGGGAAGAAAGATTTATGAAGTAGTAAACAAAACGTACCTTCATTCAGTGTCCTCTCGGTAGATTCAGAATAAGATTCTTTGACTGACCTTACCAAATTACCTGCCAACCGTGCCTGTGGATAAATTTGAGCTAATCAACATATATGGTGACAGCTTGAAATAAACAGGCGCCGATGAAACATTGGAATTCATTCGGTCATATGAAATCAATAATTTGTAAAGTATGGGTTTCGAATTCACCAAACTGTGGTGGAATTTTAGTTCACACAGATTGCTTAATAAGACTAATGGATTTTAATTTATAATCCAAATTGAATATGAACTATCTTCAAATCAGATGCAACATATAAACCTTCTTGTTGTCCTCTTTTACAAAGCAACCTCAATGTCAGCCTTAGCTTTCAAGAATTAACAAAAGCTAAAACCAGCACTAGAAGTAGAAAATGAATCCCACAAAAGGACAAGGTAGCAGATACTTATTTAGGAAGTGTTGAACAGAACTCACACAAAACCAAATCTCCATATTAAGCACTCGCATCATTTTGATTTACTCGACGACAAATGAATACATGAACAGGATAAACCTAGTGCTGGGTTCATGGTTCTTAGGATTCGAACTACAATTAACATCACAAACCTGTCCATCAGATGATTTCACAAATGTAGCCTCCTCCGTTAAATAATCCTCAGCTACAACCTTCCCGCAAAGCGAACAGCACCTGTTTATCATGTCGCATAACAAGCAATCTTTCAATTCATACAATGATTTGACACAAGTAAGTACCATAGAAGAAAGGCGCCACTTCAACAGCATTAGAAGGCCTTACGTTAAGCCATCAGAGGTATCAAGCCGAACTTTCTTCGCACAATAATCACAATAACCATGCATCGCGAGCCCTGGACGCAATCGAATAATGCATTTAATGAGATCCTGGAACGAAAAAATCCACTACTTGATAAGAGAGAACGCTGCGCGCCTTACTGAAAGGGGAAGCAGGTTATCAAAGGAATGGGCCAAAGCTAAAGATCTTCCTCTCACGGCGCCGCAATTGGAAACGGATATCCAATCGTGGGGAGGAGCCGGTGGTTGTCTGGCGGCCTAAATATTCAGTTATCAACACAGAATCTTGTGAAGGTGGGGTTTTGAAACCTTCGAACTCTTGCAATTCAAGTTAGGGTAAAGTCGTGCTTAAGTAAAATTTAAAAAGGAATCCCGATGTTTTGTTAATGAAATCACATAAAGAGTGGAATACAAATATACAGCAAAGTAATTATTGTATTGCTAAATCGTGTGTCATTTTAATTTATTTTTGTGGTAAATTAACTTTCATAATCCCATTTACTCAAAATCTATAAATTTTAAAATTATTATATATTTTTTAAATCGCATTAAAAATGGTTTATTTTTATTTTTAATAGTATCATTTATATTGATTTATTATGTGCAAAATTGAAACATGTCATTTTTAGCGCATAAAGTATTAGGTGAGTTTGGTACGGTAAATAAGATGAAAAAGGATAAAAAAAAATAGTAATGCTTGAAAAGTAAAAAATTTTATCTTGATTAGTGTCATTCTTTTGATGAAGTTTGTTAAAACTTAAAAATGTGGAACAAACTTATAAGTTGTTGTTCCTTTTTTATTTGAGTATCTATATATATAAAACAGGAAGCTTTCCAATTGAAATCAATTTCAAATCAATTTGAGTGACAATTTTGTAAATAATTTCAATTTCAATGGCAAATATAATACTATAACTACTAAATTAAAAAACCAACATGATTGTGATTTGAACCCAATACCTTAGGTTATAAATCCTATACTATGAGCCAATAGAGAAACAAGATAAGTTGAACATTGAACAATTCATAATAAACATGTACAAACTAAATCTATTTAGTACTAAAAATTTGTCCTATTTGATCATGGTATATAATTGTTTTTAATATTTAATACTAATAATTATAATCAATTTGTATAATTGATAAATTCAAAACTAACATATATTAACTTCGTCCCACTTATTTAAACACGTTTTCATTTTTGATTTGTCTCATTTATTTAGACACATTTTTTGTTTAGCAAATTTTAAAGCACAAATAATGTTTTTCAAAAGCTATTACAACTAAATATACTATAATAAAATCTCACCAAATAAGGAATAAATCAATTATATATATTTAATACTTATTACATTTTTAGTATTTTAATTTAAAATCAATTAATTTTAACCATCAATTTATATAAAGTAAACATCTCAAGTTTAATATATTAATGAACACGTGTGAAACTAATTATATTTGATATCTTGACTACCCCTATTTATATAGGGGTAGGATCTGGTGAGAACCAATTCTTATATAAGAACTAAAACTTATGCATAATACACATTATTTTGATGCATTACACGCATAATCTTATTGCATAAGTTGATGATGCATTTTTATTCATTAACCAATGCATTATAATTTCAATGCACTATATGTATAAATTTGATGCATATTTAATCTGAACCATAGATTTATATATATATATATATATAGCTGGGTCAAATTAAAAAAATATATATGTACGAGAAACGAGTAAGAATCTAAGTTGTCACCAATGCACAAGCAATTATTAATATTAATTGAATTGAATTTAAATGATTTTCATCACTATTGAAGTATGAAAGTTTTTTAAATGTAATTTAAAAGTGAAAATCATAACTATTCATTTATTAAAATATAAATGATTGAATTTTTTTTTTGTTTTTCACATAAGTTTTTAAATAAAAATTAATTTGCACTTAAATATTTTATTAATTCTAATTTTTACCGTGCATCGCACGGGTGCACAAACTAGTTTATATGTTAAACATGACAGTTGTATTTTTAAATCCTTGTTATTTACATTGATTAAATTTAAAAAATTAAATTGAATATAATTTACAACTTGATAAGTTGTAGTATTTTTTAAAATTAAATATAATATTCAAACATCTATTAATGAAAATATTAATTTAGGCTAGATATAGTTAGAGACTTAATGTACTTGCTTCAATGTTAAAATATAATTTATTGATTAAAAATTACAATTAGCATTAGTATTGAAGTAAGTATTAAATAAATAAGAAAGTGATTAATAAAATTGGGTAGAATATTTATATATATGTTAAACATGATAGTTGTATTTTTAAAATCCTTGTTATTTATATTGTATAAATTTATAAGATTAAATTGAGTATAATTTACAATTTATTTAGTTGTATTTTTAAAAATTAAATATAAATATTCAAACATTTATAAATTAAAATTAACATGAGTATTGAAGCAAATATTAAATAAATAGGAAACAAATATAAAATTAGGTAGAATATTTATATATGTATTATACAAGGGCAAAAAAACATACTTGTAATTTAAGATTTTTTTAGACCGGATATTATTTTGAGAGTTTTCTACTATGTTATGGTTTCTAAATTTGAAAAAATGTGAATTTTGTTCGCTTCCTCTGTATATCTATAATGAAAAGGCTTTAAATTTTTATATTTAGAAAAATAAAAGTAATTCAAATTTTTATATTAATATTTGAAAATGAATTGTTAATTAAAATAAATGCTTAGAAATGTTTTATTCCACTTGATATAAATTAAAAGTTTCAAATGTAAAGCATTTTGGTGGACGTCTCAAAATGACAAAATGTAAATCATTTTAGTGGACGGAGGGAGTAATAATTTATTGAGTTTCTAAAGCATTGGAAGTGATAAATATATATTAAAATATATTAAAATTTTCAACATTATTAATTATATCGATGTCAAAGTGAAAGAAGAGAGATAGTGTATTATGAAATATGATATGAAGTAACTTCGATAAATATATATTTGTTGAAATTGAAAGTGTGACATATAATTTGACTCCCTAAAAAAGTTTTGGAGGAAAAAAGAGAAGAGAGAAGTTTTGGGGGGAAAATGATGAGAGAGAACATTTAGCTTTATAATATATAGTATATATAGTATATATATATATAGATATATTAAACATGATAACTGCATTTTTAAATCCTTGTAAGTTTGTTCCACATTGAAATTGTATCAAACTTCACCAAAGAAGTGTTCCTATAAAATCACTTTAACAAAGAGTACCCCTTTAAAGTTTGTCATACCTTGAAGTTGAATCAAACTTCACTAAAGAGGTGATCCGCCTTATCACGGTTTTCACAAGCTTTGAACTGTAATCGGCCCGCCTTATCACGGCTCCGGGGCGGGCCTTGAACCGTTGACCCCAGTTTCGGGCTTTCACCATTGGCCGGTGAGCCGATTCTGGGCCCAATCGGCCGGCCCTTCAGAATGGGCATATCTAGATCAAATAAATAGTGCACGTGCATGTAAATGTGTACCTCAAATCAATCTCGATAGATTAATTGATATAATAATATTAATACCTTCAAAAAAAAATGATTAGAAGTTTTTTTTTTTCATTTTTTTTAAACCATGGATGATGGATCATTTATTCAAACTTATTTAATTGGAAGTATTAGTTCAATTCAAAATTTATATTTTGTAAATTCATAATACGAAACCTTTCAACTTATGAAGTGACATTGAATTTAAATGATTATAATTCATAAATAAATAAATAAAAAATCAATTTATCGTAAGAGATAAAGGATTACTACGTTCTTTCAGGAAACATTTTTTTTTATTGGAACATAAGATGAGAATTCGGAAATGTTCATTTGCAATCAAATATAAGATGAAGATCTTGTAAATAACTTCATCAAATATTGGTATGTTAGAAAAAAAAAAAAGCAAATAATAAATTATATTTTCCTAATTAGTATGAATAGTAATCCACATTCCACACAAACAAAAAGCAAAGTATTTTTTTTCCTATAATAAATGAAATACTCCTTTAGATAATATTTGTTGGCTTACATGCCATGCATAGCATGCATGCCAAACCATCGGATATTTCGGAGCAACTAAGCTGCAAGGATGAGTTGGCTTCTAGCGACAATAGCTGTCATATTCAGAGTCCTAAAGAGAGCACGGTCTGTGCTACAACAGATACTTAAGGGCAACGTCCTTTGTTGCATTAATTTGGTCCTGCTTTCCCTTTTAGTTTGTTATGTTATTTTGTCTTTATTATCTTGTTAGGGTTTCCTGCTGTAGCTTTAGATATGTAGCTTAGCAATGCAGCGGATGTATGAGAAAACAAATAAACTTTGCTTCATTCTATCAATGAATACAGTAGCTATGGCTACTTGCTTATCTTTCATACCTTGTTTTCTATCATGGTATCAGAGCTGGCTATGAACCTGTCTCTACTACCTACTTCCTCCTAACCTCTAGTGTTTTTTTTTTTTTTTCTTTCTTGTTATGGAGTCTGAAACAACAGATTCGTCCATTGCTTCTTTAACACCATCACCTAATATTGTTCCTATATTGCCCCAAAACCACCCCATTTCTATAAAACTTTCTTAAACTAACTACTTGATTTGGAGGCAACAAGTGTTGACCACTGTAAAAGGATATGGTCTTGAATCCTTTTTAGATGGAACTACTAAAGTTCCACCTGAATACGTTCCAGTTGGGGATCCTCAGAAGAAAGAAATGAAGCTAAACCAAGAATTCATTTCATGGATTCGGCAGGACCAACTTCTTTCTGCTTGGATTCAGTCCTCTCTTACTCAGAGCATAATGGTGTTAGTGGTCGGTCTGTCCACTAGCCACGAGGTCTGGAGTGCTCTAGAAACAAACTTCTCGAGCCAGTCTCGTGCAAAGCTTATGCAATATAAGCTTCAACTTCAAACTATGAAGAAGGAAGGCATGTCCATGCGAGAGTATTTTGAGCAAGATAAAGAGTTGTTGTGACCTTCTTGGGGCAGCTAGTTACAAAGTCGCAGATGATGATCAGGTGCTACATATTCTATCTGGATTAGGTACAGAATATGATTCTGTAATGGTGAGCGTCACTTCGAGGAATGATAGCTGGAGCGTCCCAGATTTACACGCTCTTCTCTTAAGCTTTGAGTCACGGCTTGATACTATGAAGGGTATTGGAACATCAAGTGATGGCTCCCAACCTTCGGTCAACATGGCTCACAATTCCGGTCAGAGAGTTTCCAACAACAATAGCAATGGTGGAAGAGGTGGATATAACAACTTTGCTAGGGGAGGCAGAAACGGAGCTGCTCGTGGAGGAAGAGGTGGTCGAGGTAGAGGTTCTAACTCTAATAAACCTACCTGTCAGGTGTGTCTCAAGCCTGGACACACTGCTCTGGATTGTTGGCATCGCTTTGAACAAGGTTTCATTCCCCAGCCCTATTAACCTAGACAGCAACAGCAACATCAAGCTCCTCCAAACTACCCTTCACATCAGTTTCAACATCCCCCTAATCTGAATGTTTCTCAAGCTCGTGGAAAACATGTTTCTCCCTCGTCTGAGTATAGCTTTGACACCTCTACTTGGTTTCCGGATTCCGGTGCCACGAATCATGTTTCTAATGATTTGTCTATGCTAAACTCCGCAAGTGAATATCATGGAGGTAACGCCTTAAAGCTTGGAAATGATTTTGGTATTCCTATATCTCATGTTGGCACTTCTTTTCTCACTTCTTCTTGTGCTAATCCTACTGCCCGAAAGTTTCTTTTGTCAAATCTTCTTCATGTTCCTCAAATATCAAAAAATCTTTTAAGTGTCTCTCAGTTTGCCAAAGATAATCATGTCTTCTTTGAGTTTCACCCTTCCCTTTGTTTTGCTAAGGATCAAACCACCAAGCAAGTTCTTCTCAAGGGAATTGTTGACCAAGGTCTCTACAAGTTCACGCTTCACAAGTCTCCTTCTAGGGTTTTCTCTTCAATCAAGGCTCCTTCCTCAGCCATTTCCACTCAAGATCCTTCCTCTCATGCTGCCTTGTCGCCTTCCGTTTCTATTTCTAGTTGTGCTTTTCCTTTTAGTTTAGAGTTGTGGCACAAAAGACTTGGTCATTGTAATTTTGATCTATTGAAGCAAGCTTTGAAACGATGTAATATCTCATTTTCTTCAATAAACAATGATCATGTTTGTCATCCTTGTTGTGTTTCTAAAATTCATAGATTGCCTTATGCTCCTTCATCTGCTGTTTACAAATCTCCTCTTGAGCTTATCCACAGTGATGTCTGGGGTCCATCTCCCATATTATCCAGAAATGGATACAAGTACTGTGTTACATTTATTGATAACTAGCAATATCTAATATCACATATACACATCTTTCGTACATAACGTAAACTTTTAGATTCAATCGAATTTGAGAATCAATCTATTTTTTAAGAAACTCCTGTTTTTAATATTTTCTCCCTTCTATTTTGTTTATCATTATTCCAACGAAATACAATATAAATGAACAAATTAAATTGATTAACGCGGAATACTGTATAGAAAAATATTATTTTATTGATACCATAAATTAGTCTAATTGATTAAAATTCTATGAATTCCTCAAAATAATGAGAATATCTCAGTTGGTGAATACAATGAGAAAATCTCATACCACCCGTATTGACAAATTGCGCTATATGCCAACCCAAAATGCATCTTCTCCCCCATAGCCTCAAAAAGTATTTTGGTCTATTTGATCGAGCATATTAATATATGTAATATTAGAATCACTACTCTAACTCTACTTGTTAGCAGCAAAAATCACAATACATTTGCTCTTTGTATTTCTTGAACGAATTTGATGAGCTAGTACGTTAATTTGTATTTTAGTAAGTAAAGTGGCTGTTTTTATATAAGAAAAATTATGAGAAAGAAAATTCCAACTATCTCATGATAACCAATTCCTAACAAAAATGTAAAAATGTATTCTTTATAAACAAAACCTACCATTTTTAGGTTTACGGCCAGTCACATGTATGGTCGTTTTTCATCTAGATATATTGCATATTTAATGCCTTTTAACGAGACGAAAAGCTTAATCATTTCCAGTAAATATTGGCCAAAAGTGCCGAGAAACAAAAGCGTTTCAAAAATACAAATAATTCATAAGACATAAAATACCTCGAAACTATATACACTCGTCTACATTAATATCATCTCTTTCCTCGATTTTCTGCCCACAATAAATTGAAGATTTAAGGAGCTTGCAAGAATGCCAACCAAAATTTCTAAATGTCAAACTAAAAAAATTCTTGTCATCAGTTGCCAACATCGTCGAGATGCGCTTAATACCATTCCAGCAATAAAAAAATGATTTCTGGCAAAAGCAAAGCTCTTGTTCTATTAATGGCTAGATTCCTGTGGAAAAAAGGAAGAGTACAAGCCAAGAGTGATTAATAGATGAAGATACTTCCGAATTTCCTACCTTAGCTTGGAAACCTTAAAGCCTTACCAAACATAAATGCTATTTATAACTTTTAGATGCATGCAACTCTTCAAGTTAATAATTGCAACAGATATAACTAGAAAAGAATGAATGTTATTGAATTTTGAATGTGTTTCTATTTTCTAATATCCCTTAGGCTGACAGTACAACTAAGTGTCAACTAGATTGATGAAATTATTAATTTACATGTCCAAATCTCATGTTACAAAATAAACTGAACGGAGAAAGACCACATACAAAAAGACCAATATTATAAACTCGTGAAACAGAACTTCCAAAATTTCTTACCGGAGTGTGCATTTCAGATCATGTTAACAGCATCTATCAGGTGGTGCTTGTAGAACACAAATATTGAAGCATGTACTCATTAGACGAGCATGTATCTGCCAAATTTTGATGCAACCTAGTAATTGCCTTTTGCAAGGATTTCAAGGCAGGAAGCAGGTTTCTGGAATTCTGCTGAATAGAATTTCCGTGGGCTTTGCAGAGTTCCTGTCAAACAAAAGACAATTCAAAAATCAATTTAGAATCAGATCAGCAATGCTGAATGGAGACGCAATTAATATAGGAATACATGTGCAAGAATGATTTTGAACTTTGTATAACCTGGGACCATCGGAGGATGAACTCCAAATGTGGACACTGCTCCAGAAGATCCCCAAGTGCTTGCACTAATCTCAGCAAGTATCTGAAGGGGACTGATGAAGCTACAGCTGGTATATCTACAGGACTAACAGCAATAATACACTTCTTTATTAAGGTATCTTCATTCAGACGTAGACTGAGTATCAGAGCTCTTTTTGGTTGATCCTCTTTTAGAGCTGCATCAATTGCCTATTCAAAAGGTAAGTTAACAATAGATCAGACAACTGAGAGTTTTATTTCCATACCAATGAGTATATCTGCAAAATATGGAACAATTTATATACTGTTCATGCAAACAGATATCCATGGACAGCGGCAAAATACTAAAAGAACTTTTCCAATAGATATTAGTAATGCTCACCTCTGGTGTAACATCAATGTCCAGATCAGTGGGATCAAATATAAAGGACTCATCCATAGAATAAATCAATACCCCTTCTGTAGTTGCAGCAGCCCAACTTCGGCCAGTTGGAGCAAGTCTCAGGCACTTTGTTCGAATAGTAGGCCTACCATGGTTGGGCATTGATCCAGGAAGATCATATGCCAAATTTTTTTGTGACTGCTTGTCCACTCCTTCCTCTGTGTCACTGTCATTATCATCTATCAAATCCACTGGTCCAGCTTCAGTCATATTCTTTGAGTTTAAGAAATCAAGAACCCCATCCAGTGATAGATTATGAGTTATTTGGAATCTTCGCAAGAGCACCTGATAGGTTTCGCATAATTTTTTCAGTACACCACGAGATATGTAACATAGAATGGGAAAATTGTTAAGAAGCATATTACAGCTTTTTCCAACAAGAAAAATCTATAGCCACCAGAAGAAACTCTAAGCAAAACATTTGTTCACGACTTCTGCATTATAGCATGAAATCATCACAACAAAACAACAGTATAGACGAATAGAAATGTTTCTTCACGTGAATATATGTGCACGCATGTATATAAATATGCACATCAGTAGTAAAATAAACACCACGAAAGAAAAGCATAGATAAATAAGTGGTTTAATCAACTAACATAGAGTACAAAGTTAGGATGGGACACACCTGATCAGCAACATCGTACATACAAATGTACTTACTACTTCCCCCAGCTAATATGTAGCTACCATCAGCAGAATAACTCAAAGTTGTAAAGTACTTTCCAGCAGTGGAATTTGCAGCAGACCTGCGATCAGTCATGAGACGACCACCTGCAATGTCTCTGCGACCTTCAATAGTGAACATTTCCACACCTTCTACTGGATCCCAAAAATGAATATGCCCGTCTAGTGTGCTGCAAGCCAGCTGTTTGCCATCCGGGCGGTAAGCAAGTGTAAGCACGTCATGTGTATGATCAAATTTTTCAACACCCCCTTTTCCTTCAAAAATGTCCCACAAGCGCACAGTATTATCCCAAGAAGAGGATGCCAGGGTAGCCTTCACAGTAATAAGGAAAGTAAACAATGTTAGATTAAGTAAACCTGGAAAGAGTTTTCTAAGTTGCAGACTTGCAGGTGAGTGATACAAAAAAGATTGTTTATTTAAAATCAGAGGGTTGTGCACAATGAACTCAATAAAAAATTCAACAACATTCAGCTTTTAGAGATGTATACGTAATGCAACCCAGAGCTACTTACACTAGTGGGAGAAAACATTAATCCATGAACAGGACCCTCGTGACCACTGAGAACATCCAATAACCGGCCAGTCTTCATTGACCAAACAAATATCTAGGGGCTCAAGCAAATATTATCCCATCAGTAAAAATCACAGAGATACAACACAAAGTTTCAACTTTCAAATCCATCAAAGAAAATATCTACACCTCAAATGAATCAAGAGTTCCAGCACAAATCACTTCACCACTCTGATCTGCCGCCAAAGAAACAAATTGCTTAGGTGTAGGGGTAACGAAGGTCCTAAAGTTTCGATAACGGAACATATCCCAAGCACGAACAGTCCCATCCAGGGAGGCACTAATGAGACAATGATTGTTAGCCATGAAATGTAGTGCAGTAACAGCATTTGTATGCTCAGAGAATGTCACAAAGCAGAAGCCTGAAGAGGCGGTCCAAACCTGTAAAAGCAGAAAAAATCAAATATTTTTAGCCAAAGCCCAATAAATAATTATTGAACCTTGAAAAGGCATAAAATTGCACACACTAGCACTATTTTGCTGCACATTTCGCTACCCACCTAGACCAAATAATACCTTTACAAGTTTATTACTCCTTTGATCACCGTCAAGACTCAAAACTACATATACAGTATTTCAGCAATGACACCTATGACCAAACACGCCAATACTACATGCAACACTTAGTCAAGGGACACAAATGCACTTACTTACCTTGATCTTGTTATCATCTGCTCCTGTGGCCAACATATGTGAATCTGGCGAATACGCAAGGCAATTCACATCAAAATAATGCCCCTGCTGCTTTAATATATAACTCTCTGATTTCCACTCCCACACGAGCAACTGCCCAAGCTTTGCACAACCGAACGTTAACCAATTCCCCAGATCATTAAACACAGCTGTTGTGATTTTCTCTCGTGAAATTGATAACAAGTGGAGGCACACAAAATCAGGCATCTGGTACAGTGCAAAAACCCCATTAGAGAATCCCACCACCACCATATCGAGCCCTTTGTGGTAATCGCATGCAGTTAACTTTGCCGGTGCTTGCATAAGAAAGTCCTTTTTCAACAGGCTCCACTTCTTTTTGTGTAATAAAAGCCCATCATTTTCATCAGGCTCGTCATCATCAACATTCTTCCTTTTCTTCAAATTATAATCATTACTTTTTTCTGCATTCTGCGTCTGCTCTGGTGTGCCAGGGGATTCTGGCTCTGAAGAATCATCCTCCATTTGACCAACGTCAGAATCTTTGCTACTATACCCCCAAGCAAAAATTGCACCATCACGAGATAAAGTATAAACTTTTGAAACATCCTTAGTCTTCTTATCAACCCCAAAAAAACCTCCCACAATGGTGTCTCTATGACCCAAAAATAAGAACGGCTTAGTATAGCTATTTTTCTTCTTCTTACCATTGTTCAGATAGAAAAGTCTGGCAGTCAAATCCTTGGACCCGACAAGTAAATAGTCGGAGTTAGGGCTCCAGTCCAAGGATGTAATCCGATCATTACAATCGGCATATGTCTTAATCAACTCAAAGGGGAAGAATTCCTTCTTAAATCCCGGAGAGCGCCATATCTGGAGAAGCTTACCAGCGGCAACGGCGATCAAGCGACCGTCGGGACTGAATTTGACTTCTGCGACGGGATGCTTGAAGGAGAGACGATGCAGAACAGCGCGGCGTGGGAGGTTTATGAAAAGGCAGCGGTTGTTTTCGTCGACGGTAAGGAGGAAGACGCCGTCTGGTGAAGCGGCAATGAGGCGGAGATTGGTGGAGGCCTGACATGGTAGGGTTACAGTCTCGGACTTGATAAGGTCGGTGACGGATACTCGGTTACCAACCGGCGACACGAGCAGAGAGTTGTTGACGACGGTGGCATTGCCGCCGCGGTACGGCGCGCCTAACAGATTCTGGAACCTGTAATTCATGGTGAATCTGTGTGGGATTTAGGGTTTTGGCGGTGAAGAGCGTTCTTGTGTGGCCTTTGCTTAAACCCTAAAACCCAGTGATGGTGGAGCCCAGGGAAAAAGACGACCTCAACTCTTGAAATTTAACTGTTAACAGTTAAATTTTGAAATTCTTAACACAGCGGTATATATATACTCTATGCCTTTGATATTTTCATTTTACCATAGTAAATAAATACACTCTCACTCTCCCTCCACCATTTTCTTCACGTTTTGTTATTTTGATTTGTTATTATGTTCGGCGCACAAAATATCTTTATATTTCAAACTTTTCTTATAGTAATTCGACTCATTCATTCGTACGCATAACTCAATTAAAAATAATAAATTATATGGACTCAAACTCCACTCAATATACACAATCATTTAAAAACAATAAATATAGTGGGTCCCAAACTCCACTCACATTATACTTTTACACAAAATCAAAGTATATTATTAAAATCGTGTCGGGTCAAATTGTTAAGATCTTTTATGTACGAAAGGAGTATAAATGAAAAGTATATCCCTATTAAATTTGGAATAAATTAATAGTATTATGTTATACTATTGCTATTTGCTACAGCTGGTTTTGTAATTGTGTATGGAGTGAGAGGAATGAATTAGATAGATATCTACATATATAACATCATCCCCACTTACACAATTCATGAGAACAAAGAAAAGAAAGAATGGACATATATATCTCAAGAAGAGAAAGCCAGTACCTTATACATTGATCAAACAAACTATTACCAACACCATTATATTTATACCCACTCCAATATTACATTACATTACATTACATAACAAATGTCACTGCTGCAGAATATATAAAGAAATATTACTTGAAAACTTTATTTTAATATGAACCAAGTACCCAAAACTGTAACCAAACTTCTATAACTCTTCAACCTTAATGCTTGCACCTACAACTCTATGCGCTCGCCTTCCTCTTATTGCTCCCCCATCCTTCAGTTATAAGTCGTGATCACGAGCACTAGAGCCCCAGCCTCGAGTTTAGCCAACTGCAGACCTCGTCCATCTCCTTAGGTACTGTATAGTGCCCGATCCTGAAGAAGAAGCCAAAGCAAGTTTTGGTAGATTAGTTGAAAGTTCATGAGTTATGACATGGTTTGTTCTGGATTGAAATGGAATGCTTAGACTATATTACCCTTCGTAGGTTTTGAACGATAGATTTCGAAAACCAGCAAGGTTCAGGGCATGGTACGACTTCTCTCCATGTTTATGAGGTACCACTTCATCACCTGTTACAGAAAGTACAAGCTGTGAATAATTTGGATACATGTTCCAAAGATGGAAATTAAATCTTGGAAAGGTATGATGCATACAGAGTCCATGAGAGAGCAGAATAGGGAGTGATGCAGCACGTCTAGCAGCATCGTGTGATCCTTCAATCTTGTTTCTCAGACTCCTGCAATGGTTTAAAACTCATGATTTAATAATCAAGAGAGCTGTGTGAAAATGCATATTCTGAGTACCGTAGAAGTCGAGTTTGAGAAAATGTCCGGAGTGAAGTAATGTGTTAAGAATGGTGGATTTTAATGATTAGGAAATAACCTTGCAGCAGGAAGCCAACCACTTAGGCCAACAATGGCCCTAAGATTGAGAGTGTACGGGTAACCGTTTCCGTATTTTCCATGTGCAAAGCAAGTTGCAGAATAGAGGGCAGTAGCAGCCCCCATGCTGAAGCCTCCAATACCGAGTTTAACTGCAATGAACAAAGTAAATTAGTAATCATAGTCATAGTAAGCAAATTTAAAATGACGAATCATGTGCTAGAAGACAAAATTATGACTTTGGTTTAAAAAGGGCCTTTTGCAAGAGTAGATAAAAAATACTAAACACCAAAGAAAGTTGTACTATTAGTCTTCTACTGATAATTACAAATACAATTAAGGTCAGCAAAAGGAAAACTTTATTCTCAAAAGTTATGCCTTAAGCTTTTGAAGATGATAATTCATACATAATAGTGAAATAAGTGATTTACGCTTAACAAATCTTACTGTCAGCAGGCTCTGTGGATAGTAAATTAGCGACGTGTGCTGCTGAGGCATCTAAACCTTCAAAATCATCGGGGCTATCTTCAGAAAGCTCTCCAACATCAAACCCTGTAATAAAATCGCAAAATGAACGTATGTGAATTGCTTCAAAGATAGTTATCCATGTTACAGGATCTTTGTTGTCTTTTACTTCAAACTTACAAGCAGTGCAGGGAAATCCACCGAGTATAGCCACAGGGCGAGTTGGAGCAGTGGGGCATATCCATTTTATCTGCATCACAAAGTTCCTTGGGTTGTTAAAGACTAGGACTGAGAACTTTGCTTTTGTTTTGTTTTTTTAAAGGTGATGCTGCTTAACTATATATAGCAGCTATAGTACAGATATATTCTTAAATGTAACACAGAATATATCTAGGAAGATAAGCTTACATTTGGAAGGGGAAGACTTTCCAAAAGTTGTGACCAACTGCAGAAAGAAATATAGAAGAAAATGAGCAAACATTTCTATTTAATTGCTTGTCTTTATGTGAAAGGAATAATGCTATCTATCAACCTTTCAAAAAAAAGAAGAGATAATAGAGCAATGCATGGTAGATGAAGCTATATTCGTCTGCTACAGGTATGAATGTAATATATAATGTTCATATAGTTTGATAGCCTAATAAATATTTTCTTGCTAAAGAGAACACAACACCCTTTTACTTTTTTAAGTATTGCAGAATTAAAAGGCAATTAGTGGGACCATAAGAAGGATTATGCATATATTTGTTCACATAGGCACACGCACGTTCCATCGATTAATGATTTCTTGTTAGGCTAAGAGTGAAAGCAAATAATACAAAAGCATAATAACCACAATTAGTGCAAATGGGAAATGCTCTGCTTAGCAGCTTTGAATTAAGATAAAAGGTAAAAAAACTTGGAAATGTTTCAAAGTTTTGGGGAGCCACCACTTTCTCCCATTAACACATTCACTGTAGGAATATTCTCTACTAAAGTGTTCTTCTTAGGATGAGTAATATATGTCCTTCCATTGACATTCTGCATAGATGTATGAACTTTTTCTCACCTTTAGTGATATAAAGTTCACTCATACACAACCACTTTGGCTTAAAGTACATACTATTAACAAGGAACAAGAAAATATCAACTAGATTTTCTTGTTGCAAATCATGCTAGATTAGACTGCATAAAGTTAGTTCCACAGCATCATATACTAATTGAAGAGTTTTATCCTAATTTAACTAAAGAATGATGATAAGGCACGCAGCATCCAGCTTCTAATCCCTTCAGCCATAACTCCATTGCATTTTAACAGAGTTCGTCAAAATTCATCAAGCTGTATCCAAACATAGTATTTTGTTTGTGAACACCAAATTCTTGAATTAAAAAAAGGAAAAAAATATGAAACCTGGAGCCATTGTCACCAAGGCCATGCAACCAGACTATGGTAGCCTGGTGTTTCCCTTTAGGCTTAACCACATATGTCCTCCCGAATTCGACGTTCCTTCTTGATGTTCTACTCCCTAAAAATCATAAGAAACCACTCCAATTCAGCTCATGAATACTATCAAAAAACAACAATATATGATAGAAAAACAGAAAACTAGAATAGGCATAGTTTCTTCCACGAGCATAGCTAAAAAAAATGAGCAGTTGCACACATCAGAAGAAAAGTAGGCTACAAGCAGACATTTAATCAAACACAATGCAGGCAAGAAAGGCTAAAAAGAGAAGGGATTCAAGAAACTAACCAGAGCCCATTGATGAGTTCGAATAGCTCATTTTGCCCAAGAGGGATGAAAGTGCACTTCTGAATTGTCGAGAGTCCTTTAACAGTGACGAGTAATGATGTGAAGTTATGAAACCTTAATATGTAATGAAGACAACTGAAAATGGGACTCCCCTATTTATACTGGAATGGGTAGGTTGGATTTGGAATAAAGCATTATATGTGAACCAGCTGCACATTAACTAGAAGCTTAAAAGGAGAGAGAGATAGAGAGAGCATCCATGAAAAGGACAAAAAGTAGACAATCTTTTCATAAGCGGAGAGAAAGAGAATCAAAACCGAACCTAAAACTAGGGCAGCAAAAATAAAAACACAAGGAAAAAGAGCTCCAGTCGAAGAATTTTCCTCAACCGTTGAGGTTGGAGGGCTCTAGATTAACAGCAGAGAGGGAGAGAGAATCTATGCTCGATGGCAGAGACTATAAATAAAGCAAGGCCTAGCTCCAACTACAACTTCAAGAATATTTCTGAAAACAACTGGGGGAATAAATTCAAAATGGGGAAAAAAAAAGAAAAAGTGTAAAATATCTCTATCTCAATCATTTGTTTATGCATTTTCTGGTGATTGATGGATGCCCATTATCTTGAATGTGAAGTTCAACTGTCTAAATTATCATGATTATGTTGTGCCACAGCATAATTCATTTCTGACACCACTGGGATTGAGACTTTGTTTACTAATATTTCCATAGGAAGTAGCTAGGATCATTAGCATTTTGTGCTTTGCATTAATGGAAACTTGCATTATTAATCATATAAGCTTTCTCAATTTCTTATTCTCCTTTTTGTTCTTCTTTGCCACTACTACACTACCACTTCGCATCTGCATCTCCGTACCGTTCCTTTTCACGTCCTTCTTTCTACTCTCCACCAACACATAATTCTAAATGAAAAAATAAATTAAAGAAAGAAAGAAAGAACATGCATGCTAAATGCTGATTCTGGGGATTCAGTTTTTTTTACAGATTAAAGAAGAAAAAATAGATTCTTTGAAGTTTAATTTGTTTGTAGTGGTAAAAGTCCAAAATGGGAGCTTTTGTTGCATGGAATCCTGTGACTGCAACAGGGCATTATCGTACTGTTTATGTCCCTTTGCCTGTTAAATTAGCTGTTTTTATTTGTTATAATGATTTATTTTTATTACTTATTGTCGTAATAAATAAATAAATAAGAAGTTAATTTACCACTGCGTTTGACAATGGTTTTTAGAAATCTCTGGATCTTAATTTCTTTGAATTTTTTTTATTCGAGTGCTGGATAAAATCTCAAAAAGATAGTTAAACGTGTCGAAATTCTTCTTCTTTTTCTTTTAAGAACGAAAATTAAGTTTTTGAGTTCCAATCATCTCTACTTTCAGAGTGTTAATCGTAAATTATGGTTTATAATTTTTAAATTTCAATTTTTGAAGAAATGTTTGTCATAACTCATTATATTTTAATATTTTTCTCATTTTATATAAATATTAATTATAATGATAAATTTAGTAATATAGAATACTTGACATAAAAGTGAGACTATGAGTCTCATCTCCAGTGTTCTTCCAGCATATAAATTATTTTCCTTATATAAGGGTATGTTTGGTATCTAAGATACGATGTTAATCTTAAGATAATTACACTATACCATAACGTAATTATCCTAAGATTAGCATCGTATCTTAAATACCAAACATACCCTAAGTTGATAAGTTTAAGTTGATTACTTATCACAACTTATGAAACTTAACATGATATTTAACAGGGTGTTTGGTTAAGTTGAACTTATAAGTTATGAAAATAAATTAGAGTAGAGCTAATTATTTTTTGGAGAACTTATAACCTCTAAAAATCTAATTTATCAAACACTACGCTCCTAAACAACTTAAGGGGTTCGTTAGAATAATTGAGTAACAAGATTAGTTTTATAAATTATTTGGTTTGAAAATCTATACTCGAGACTTAATATCGAGATAATGTCAACGTATGGTTAATTATTATGATCATATGATAAAATTAATATTGAACAATTCTCAAAACAAGTTTGAGTAACTTCAAACTTCAAACTAATTTAATAGTATAGACTAATGGAACACCCAACAAATAAATAAAATCGTGCATCAAATCAGCCTTTGTTGAATTAGTAATAAGTGGGCCGTGAGAATGGATTTTGTGGCCCACTAAGGCTGATTTACCTCGTCAGCAAATGGGCCCATCCCTACCAAATAATCATGGCGTCATGGACTTCAATACATATCACTACTATGTTTGTTCAATACTCCATTTGTCCCATCAAACTTTACACACTTTTTTTTATCAAACGTCTCATTAAACTTGATACATTTTAAAAATAGTAAAAGTTATTTTTTCAAAAAGGTATAAATCCTACCACATTTATACTTTCCACACTACTTTATATAATTTTTTTAATAATCGTGTCGAAAAAAAAAGTGTCAAAATTAGTGGAACGGAAAGGATATTATACAATAAAAAACAAAACTAATATCAAAAATATGGTAATGATTATTTGTTAAAATAAGTAATGATGGCAGATTATCTCAGGCGCTCTCATTAAAGATTAGATTAGGGATATAATGCAATTGGATAACCATTTTTCAAACTTAACATCATTTCCACAAAATCCATTTACTACAAAATCATTGGATAAGTTTGGTCTGCTTATATAATACTCCCTCCGATCCCTTCCGCTAATTCTAATCTATTTTGAACAAAATTATTGTTAAAGTAGGTCATAAATAGTGGGACATAAGGAGTATTTTCGATATATTATTTATCAATGTTATATTGTTCTACAAGTTCTTTTTACATATTAGATCAGTCAGTACCAAAAATTAAAATATGATGAAGATTGATGACACTAAGCTTAACCTTTTAATTATTGAGTTATTTCATTTTTAGAGAAAAATAAATGGATTTCCGTAATATGATAAATAAATATAGAAAACCGATAGTTTTATTTGTGTTTTAAAGTTTTAACAATTGATTATTTTTGTTTAGAAATCACTTCCAAATATGAAATTAAAAAAACATAATCTAAATTATTTAAATGTACGGAGATTATAGACCATTTAAATTATGAGAAAATTGATTAAATACAAGAACATGAAAGCTAAAGCAAGGTATCATTATTTATAAAATTAAAAACCTAAAAAATGAATATTGCAAAAGAATCTGAATTTAACTATATACAAAAGTTTATTATCCTTCCTTTTTGGAGAGTTGTTTAGGAAAATCTTTTTAATGTCAACTCCACTACACCCTAAATAAATTTATACTCAGCAAAAGTCGAATCCATCATAAGTAGAAATATGCTTTCTTTACACAATAATGGTGTCATTTTTTATTATTATTTTCATTTAAACAAAGACTAACATATTAGCGGTTGGCATTAGACACTAGTTGCCTCATACATTATATAAACTAAATTTTAAATTTTGCTAATAATTTATGTGGTTGTGAATGAAACTAATTCCAAAACATTAAAGGAAAAATGAAGAAGAAGAATAAGTTACTATTTCCTTCGTTCCACTCGACTAGATTAACTCGAATAAAAAATGTGTCAATTCGAAAAGATTGAGAGAGAAATAGACTCTTTCGGTTTATTATGAGTTTATTTCCTTTTTAGTAAGGGAAATTTTGGATGGATTCATGTGAATATTTCTATTATTACTAGTTTTATATTTACATTTTTTTTTCTTTAAATTACCATATTAGTTTTCAACATCCATACGATTTTTTTTTGAGATCGTTAGGCATAAAAGTTGTCATATATTCGAAAGCAAGTGACTTCTTATTCAATTTATATACTTCATTCGTCCCGTTAAATGTGATAATGTTTCTAAATTAGAATTCCAAATAATGAATCAAAGCATATGGAGCCATCTCCTTATCTTATTCTGTTGTCAAGAAAAAAAAATGGCGGATTACTGACATTTCTATCAGTTAATGAAAGAGCCCAATGCAAAAAAATGCATGTTACGTCTTTGAAACAGTTCATATCGGAGGTTCCAGCTACATGAGAACCAGGAACAGAGAGCCCCCTTCCGCCCGACTATTTGGTCTTAAGAACGCTGGTTTTAAGAATAAGTGATTACACTTCTCCGACCTTTACTGTCCAATTTGAGAACGGACAACTAATGCATTCCACGTTTCCTTATTAAGACTGTTTTAAAGTGGTCATCTTTTTAAGAATGAAAACAAAAACACCTTTAAAATATATTATTTATAATTTTTTAAAATACAACACTTTATTTATTTTTTTAAGTTTACGTCCCAAATTCATTCCGCAGCTAAGATCATTACTACTCTTATTCCTTCTCTTGACAATTTAGTAAAAAGCGTAGCACAAAATGTTTGCTTTTTGCTACTCAATTAACCAAATCATAAAGATAACAATATTCTCATTTAAAGATGGATGTGACCATCACTTCGATCAAGTCGATATTTACATCTCATTTTCTTAGTAAATGACATGTATTGTTTAATATTTATTATATACGGTGGAGGAAAATAAAACTAATTTTAATTGTTCAAAGTAAACTTATATATTCAGTATTCCATTCATTTAAATATATAGTTGTTGGGTGGTCTTAAAGATTCCTAACTATCTTTTTTGCTATAAGTGCGTGTGGCTATTTACTCTAAATTAAGGACTTACAAAAAATTATGTTAGAATACATATATAGTTTAACATATCCTACTATTAAGATAATTGGTGAGCAATGAGAGAAAGTAGAGTATTATTTATATAGGGTATCCTATCGACACCAACGATGGAACAAAACAAAATTATTCTCTTAAAAGGATTTCAAGTCGCAAAGTTATTAACTTTCTCCATGTAATTGTCTCTCTTCGTTTTATTCCAAAAGTAAGAAAGCACATTTTGTTCTTTTCCCATTATTGGTAACATTTAGAAACAAAAAAATATGGTTCTTTTGATAAATTCCAAATCGATTCTTCTCGATTGTCATTATTATTATTTTAGAGAGTAATTAGTTGTTCGAAAGTATCTCAAGTTTCTCAACCATATAAAAGTAAAAAGATAGCATAAAATTTAAGTTGTAGAAATTAATAAGAAAAGACGTCTATGCCCGATGTTATTGGGTCCCATACTTTTTTTTTTCTTTCTGAAAATGAATAATTAACTTCAAATATTAGGTTAGCAATAGTGGAATTATAACCCCAAACATTATGCTTTAAGAGTAATCAGTTCACTATTATAAGATTAATACACACGCGTCCAGACACCATCCTTCTTATTACTCATTAGTACAGGTGAAGGATTCTTTGCATAATTCATAAATCAGATATGATATATTATCATAATGCACAACTTTGATTAAAACTTTAAACTTGATATTCTTTGCAGAGTATATATATGTTATTTCGAAAATTTGTTGAAGTTTATGTTAGTTATTTTATTTTATTTTATGGGAGCAACAATCTTCAAATCTGGTGAAGTCTGTAAGTTGCAACGATTATGATGAGGATTTTGCTTTTTCATGGAAATAAACATCAATAAATTACCTTTTTTGTTACGACACCACAAAACAATGCGACTATTATTGTCCTAATTCATAAATGCAATATTTAGATGCCAAACACAAATTAAGTGAACCACATGATCGATGGACACCAAAAATTAGACTACCTTGATATCCTAAAAATTTGATTTGCGAATACAATTGGTGGAATTAATATTGTCAATTGTCATTGCGTAACATACAATTATCACATAAACCACCACACAAAATTGTCTCCTAAATCACCAGATATTCTCATCATGATATATATATCGTAACCATGCAAACGGATATTAATTTGATAGTTAAAATCAAATTTTGATATAATAAAATTTTAGGAGCCATTAAACAATCTTATCTCATAGAAGTTAAAACCAAAAACAAACAAAATTTAGATATCGAGAAATAATCTATTTCACAGTCAAAACCATAATTTTGTGTAAGGGCCTTAACCCAGAAATACAGAATTCAACTTATAAGTTATAACCAACTACCCAACCCCACATTAGAATGAATATACAAAATAGTGAAACAATGAATAAATATGTGAATATATATTATTCACATCTTTTATATCAAACACATTTTTTGTAAAATTAACACCATTTTAATTGTAAATATTGAAACAAACACAGTCATAAACTCGTATAATTAATGACTGCTTTCGAAGCAAAAAAAAAAAAAGAAAACTGTGAACTTGACGTTTACTTGGGAACGTGTGTATCTACGCCAATGTTATTACAAAATCACGAAGCCAGACAGACAGCTCATGCATCCTAGCAAAAACAAACTCGACACAAGCAAGTAATGATTGCTCTAAAAGAGATAAGTATGGAGATCTTCAAGTTTGAAGATAAATATAGTGCCATCAATTATTTTGAGTTCCATAACAAAGAGTGACTGACTGTAATTAAAGTGGCACAACTGGCCCAATTTAGGAGCCCCGAAACCAAAGATAAACAGCTTCAATTGTTGCCAAAGCAACATCAACAATAACACATCATTTAAAAAAGCAAACAAAATTAAT
Source organism: Leonotis leonurus (assembly GCA_026898415.1). Lineage (NCBI taxonomy): Eukaryota > Viridiplantae > Streptophyta > Magnoliopsida > Lamiales > Lamiaceae > Leonotis > Leonotis leonurus. The sequence goes on from JAPKLX010000029.1 coordinate 1,292,050, forward strand.
AGTCTCTTTAACCCTGAAGAATTTTACAAGATTTGTTGTTCTCTCACCCCAAGTTGTCATTCTTCTAGCAGCAAAATCGCAAACTGTACTGTTTTTCAGTGGTGGAGATCATCTTCGTCATCCCCGTGACCATCAGGAGGTCCACCCGGGCCAACCACTTCCAACTATCAACAATATTACGAGTCCGTGAACATTTTGAGATAAATAGCAGTGTTTGAGTTCTAAAAAGCATTCAAATATGTGTATTAAAACTACTTTGACCCTAGAAGACATATTTTCAGGACCCTATTCTACCCAAAATTTAATCCTTTCAAACTAAGATAAGCTAATCGCATGCTTACATCTTCAAGATCTTTACTTGCTTACCTCTTTCTGAAATTGGATGAAAGCACCGAAGCAGCATAAAACTTATAGGCAGTGGTGAGGACTGATTGGGATTGAAAAAGAAGAATGAAAATTGACATCTTATAATCAATGTTGTAAAAGGTGTTTTGTCTAGTGGAGGCGAGGGCCTCAAAGCAGTCCGACACGCAAGCCTCATACTTGAGAAAATATAAGCATAAAAAATAATATAATAACAAATCATTCATTAAGTTCAAATCTTATAAATCTAGAATCCATCAAATTAAAATCATTATGGGTTTAAAATCAAGCAATGTGGTCCTACTTAAATACTTATTTAAACAGCATAAATAATAATCTCATTTAATATAAGCCTAAGTTATCATCATTGACCTATTAGATACTTAGAACATCCATCAGCTTCCTTCTCAGCTGACCAACGGCTTGTGGTTCCAGTGGATGGAAGAGGTGGTCAACTGAGGTGGACGTAGGGCATGAAATAGAGGGAGAGGATTAGAGTAGCTCTGTGTGTGTGCATGTTATTCTTCTATCATCAAATTCTATTGTGCTTAACTTTTTATGTTTTTTTTTTTTATATATTTAGAGTTGAGCTTTAATTGTTTAATGTTTATTATTGACGGACTTTACAATTCTCAGTTAAATCAATTAAAAAAGTCCAAAAATATTAGTATATCACAAACTTAAGGCCAATTGCACATGTGGAAAAGACTTGGGGCCTCACCCGCCTTGAGGAGGTTAGCCTCAAGACACAAAAGGCGTTAGCCTCATCAGAGGCTAAGCCTTGAGGTGATTTCTTCATGAGGCCCTCTGAGGCGGGACTCAAAAAGGTCTTTTGCAGCAATGCTTGCAAAACAAGTTTACTATGTCAACACTAGCCACTTAGGGGGTGTTTGGCTGAGCTTATAAACTCCTAAATAGCTTATAGCTTATAAGCTCTTTTAAAGCGTTTGGCAAATTAAGCTCTTTGAGAGTTTATAAGTTGTAAAAATAAGTTCTTGGAGCTTATAAGCTGTTCAAAAAATAAGTAGCTCTACCCCAACTTATTTCTCCATGAACTTATAAGTTGCAACAAAATTACATAAATAACATTTTATATCACTTTAAAAGAGCTTATATCACTTATTTCTCCAAGAAATTATAAGCTCTTTAAAATAAATTTAGTCAAACACCCTCTTAGTCTGTTATTTAACAGTGGTAGTTGTGAAATCATAATAGTAGCTCACTTCCCATGAATATAGAGAAGTGCATTAAACACAATCATGTGCACAAATGACATTCAACTCTCCATTACATAAATCACTACTCAATTTGGGAGGATACTTAGTCACCTGACTATAATTTATAATTTCAGATATAGCTTTAAAGATGAAATTGCAAGCATGAAATCCAACTAATTATGAATCTAGTTTCAAGAAACAATTAATGCATCTGTTTCTACACCTTTCAGCTTTCTGAATTATACCGCTTCTTAAAAATACATTGAAGGTGTAATTTCATTCTAGGTGTTTCCACATAAAGGTTCCATTTGAGAAAGGAAATGTAGATTTCGTCCTATTTCAAGGACATTTTGAGAAGTTAATTTTGAAATATTCTGGATTATGAAGAACATGTTGTTAGCAAATATATGGTTAAAGAACTTGTAAAAACAATTGGGAGACTAAAATGAGAAACAAATGAAATCAAACATTCAAAAGTTTTCCCTACCTTAAGTTGATCTTGATAAGCACATGAAGGACTCAGTCCAAAACAATTCATTAAACAATGATTTCTCATGCAATGACAATAATTCTAGTACCAAACTAACCGTGATCTAGTCTATAATGTCAGCCCCTTCCCAATCTATGCTAGTAAAATTTAGTGATCCATGGACTTACCACAAAGTATTGCGCGCATACTGGGCATTCATGTGGCTTATCTTTCTCCAGCCAGAACCAAACAACGTCATGTTCATCCTCTTCACAATACAGGTGTAGATCAAAGGGTCAGAAATTCAAGGTTGTGGACAAAACTAGAACATTAATGTTTAACTTGTAAAAAATGATACAGAAATATATATTGGCTTACCGCCTTCACCGCCGGGACATCCCACTATTCTCTTATCATAATAAGACTGTACCACAGCAGGTTCTTCCTGGCAGAGACCACATGTTGATATGAGTATAAAATATAAATCCAAAAGAGAGATGTTCTTTTAATCTTTGAATTCTCATGTAGGTTTTTTGGTCAATTTAATCAAAATAAAGAATATGTGCTTTGGCATATCCTTGCGCCAATGTTTGTACATTGGTTTGTGCATCGGGGTGGATTATCCAATGCAAATTGCAATCTACAGAAATAGAAGGATAGAACTTACAACAGGTTGGGTTTATGGTGGGTTGGAAAAGAAATTGGAACCGACTCATGTAGATTTTCTGAAATTATTTCATACCGACTCAATTTAGGATCCTACTGGGAGACATAGCTAGGTGCTTTATTTTTTGAGAATATAAAGAGATGCATTTAATTGAAAAATATCACCATAACTTTATAAATAAGGGAAATATAGCTACTGAGGATGAATAATTACAAATTTAAAAATGTTTTCATTCAATCTCTTACTGTCGCACACACACACACACTGTTTTCCAGATCATTTACTAGACTAGAGTATTCTATGAGGAATTCTTTGAAGTGAAAAGGGCATAGACGACCTCAAGATGCTCCTTTGATCCTCCCTACTTCAAGCACATAAACTTCACAGGAACTTTATTTACAAAATACAATATTTACAGATTAAACAGCATCCTGTCCAAACATAAAGCTTCTAGATAAACAGTAATTTCTGAAAACCCCCAACAGCTATAATCTAGCCAATATATGATAGCTCGTGGGAGATGCCTATGTTTCTGAAATTTATTTTCAAGGACTTGGGTTGAGTATCATTGATCAGTCCACATTTCATTAGTCCTAGCGAACAAGAGGTGTTTTTTCTCCATTTGATTCTAATGATAATACGCCATTACACAATTTACAGTTTTCTTATTCTCTACAACTTTAAATGCAACAAAACTTCTCATTGCCCATGGTATGGACTATAAAGACAATATCAAAGCACATAAAGCGAGCAGAAAAATTTGTCCATACAAAAATACGATTGATGCACTAACCTTTGTTCCAAATGGACCAGAAGGATGGTTAATTTCAAGAATGTCCCTTCCCTAAATCAACAAAATTTAACAAAAATTGGTGAAATAGTCAACAACCAAAAATGTCAGAAAATTCAACGACAGAAAAAAAAGACACTCACTTGAAGCTCAGCCTCAAGCTCTTCACGTTCATGACCAGTAGCGATCGGCATTATGTCCTCGACTTTTTTAGGCGCATTCTCTATCGAAAAAAAAAAATATTTTCCTTAAAACCAGGAAAAAGCCAGAAAGAACACACGCAAATAGTCCAACTAACATGCATACGAGACGAAATCAATTCCAATAGATCCTAAAAAGGCAGAAATTAGGGTTTGGAAGCACACCTGATTCAGTAGAGAAGTGGCGCGAATAAACGGGGAGCGAACGCATAACATTCTCAGAAGGTCTGGAAGATCCGACGGAGAATCGGGCAGACTTGGAAGCGGATCGGGACGGGGCGAGAGTGCGGAGCTGGATGGCGAGCCTCCTGAACATGATTCGAATCCGATTGTATCTTCGGTTGTGATCTAAGGTCTCCCCTTGAATCAATGACAGCCTTTTGCCTCTGTAGAAATAAGTGTTGCGCGGTAGAAATGGAAAATTGAAGAGGAAGGGAAGAAGACTGAGGGAGAGGGAGGGGGAGGGAGAGGCGTTGGTGAGGGAAAGAGAGTGAGGAAGTAGTAGGGTGGCTCAATTTGCAAATGGAGCGCCGCGCTTGACTCACACGCGTGAAGATTCGCACGTGTTTTACCCTTCCACGTTATCCTCGGATCCTACGTTTTCACTCGTTTGCCTAATTTTGTTTAATGAAGTAATGAACCAACAAGAAAAATAATATCGTTGAATATATTTCGGAGGGTAAGGTCTGAAATTCTAATATATCACATGTTATATGTAACTAAACCAAATATTACAAAATTCAAGAGCTATCAAAATTCCCAAGCGGTTCAATTTGAGACAAAAAAAAATGCCAAAACAGCCTAAAAAGTGCAGTTCTAATTAAAAAATAACGAGAAAAGTATGATTTTAGGGCATTAAAGATTTTGAAGCAAAAACACGTGGTAATTGAATATAGGACCCAGAGCAGAATGTTAAATTTTGGAATCGGAGGCGGAGACCAGCGAGGACAATTATTTTTCTCAAGACATAATTAATAACCCTACACTATGACAACTAATTTGAATGGAGACAGATCCTATTCATTTAAAATCCCAAGTGATGTTTTATTCCAAACCACAAATGTAGGCACCATGCCCCTTGAAATCAAGCCCAAATCAAGGTTCACAAGAGCAGGGCTTTCGGCTAGGTAAAAAATATAAATATTTTAACATTCATTATGCTTAATAAAAACATGTATATCAAGATATCTATTAATTGATGTTTATTATATATTAATTAACAATAATAATATTTAAATTATGGTTTAAATATTAAATATATAAATATACACTCGGGCTTGGAAGGCCATTATCGTTGGGCCTAAAACCAAATTACTGTGGCATCATGCTCATGCTTCAAAATGTAGTCCAACGATTTAAAAAGTAATCATACTAAAAGCTATTTTTATGATGTATAGTATATAGCTCAATACCAATCTCTCTCTGCTTATGATTTCTTTTTGTATTTTTATTACTTTTAATTTATTGATCTTAAACAAGTTATTTCTTTATGCGAACATGAGTCCACTTGCACTTTTATATTTTAAACATAAAGATTCATTTATCCACTTAAAATACATCAATATAACTAATTTTGAAGAGTGTTAGGATTCACAGGAGATAAAATCTCTACACCAGCAGTAGCTGCGTATTTCTCTTAGAGTATCAATTGGAATGCTTAATGATGTTGCATTTACTATTACGTTATTAAGTTATTAAGATAATGAAACGTGACATAATTTGGTTTGACATTTAAAATTTATATTTTTCTTATATTATAAATCTTGAACTATAATTATGATACGAGTCATCACCTTATTAAATCTATAATTATAATTATGATACGTTATTAAGTTACATCTTGCAAGCAGTTAAACAAGACCTCGTTGGGCTCAGTCTTTAGTTTCAGCAAACTCTCGAAATTTCAGTGTAGTGTAGCTATCCTTTAGAAAAAGGTGAGTCATCCAAATTAGATAGGTTATAAATTATAATGATGGAATTAAGTGGTAAATTATTATTTTAAAAATATCTTTAAATTTCAGCATGTTCATAGTGATGGTAATTGACATAACTAAACAAGGACAGGACAGGACATCTAAGAACTATTTTTGTCTGCAGGCATGTGTCGGTCGAGCGGCTCCGGCTTGAGCATCCAGCATGTAACACCGAGAAAAAATTCATGCGTTTGTTTTAGGTTTAATTAAGATTTAAAGTCCTCTCCCGAAAAATAAAGTTTCATTAATTAGATTATCCCGATAAAAATATAGAATTGAGAACGTAGACTCTACGATAAAAAAAATTTCGGCGTTTAAGTTCCGTATTATTAATTAAAATTATCCGGTAATTAAAGTAAAAAGTGTTTTAAAATTAAGTATTTCTATTAATATAAAAAAAATATATTAATCATGATTATTCACTTAATTAATAGCATAATAAGACTAATTGTCCTAGTAAATTAAAGGGTGTGTATGTGTGTGTGATACGGTATACGTGTAGTGTTTAAAAAAAAACGAAGAGGAATAAAAAAAAAAATAGAATATAAGTAGTAGAAGTATCTCATTTCACCCCACCGTTTCAAAGAAATCAAGAAACAAAGAAGGGAAAACCTGAACTTTCTTCTTTCCTTCCATCTACTTTTGATTTAGAAGGTAATTATATTGATCCTATTGTTAATTAAACTTTATTTTATATGGATTAAGCTTTTGAATCATTCTTTTTCCTCTATAATTGAAACATAATTCCATAGTTTGAGTTGAGAGAAATTCTGAAATTTCAAGTGCATGTGTAGATGAACTTAGGTTTACAACTTGTGCATGAAATTGATGGTTAAATTTTTGATTGATTCAATAATTAGGTTTGGAGTTTGATATAGATATATTTGATGTTTGGTTATTGAATTAGGTGTTTGGATTGTGAAGTTTAAGTTTGTGAAAGTAGATAAATTTTTTTTGAACCAACCTGTTTCATGTTCTGTATTTTTGCCTCTGTAATCAGTCGTGTTTGTTCTGATAGTTCATATTAATTGCTAGGTTTTTACATATTAAAATAGGGAAAGTTAGTAGTATTCTCCAATTTGAATCAACTCATTTCGTTTTATTTTCAATTTGTTATGATTTTTGAAATATTGGTGCTTAAGCTGTTAGAAGTCTGCCAAATTCTGGGCAGGTTGTTGAACTTCAAAAATTTTGGAAAAATAGGAATTTAGTAGTTTGGAGGATTTTATTTTTCTAAAATGTAGTATATGATGTCTATTTTTGATTCATATATTAATTGGATCTTATTTTAGATATTTGATATATTTTGAAAATTTTAGAAAAATAGGTGTCAATGCACATTGGTGTAGGTTTTGAAGAACCTAATCTTCATCTTGATTAATGGTCTAAGTCTTTCTCTCACTTTTGGATATTCATATAACCTATTGAAACTTTTAAGTTACATATATAAACTTTCTTTACCTTGTAAGACATTAGGATATAGGGATTAATCACCATATCATTTAAAGTTGGAACTCAATTTATGTATCTTTCATGCCCTGTTTATTTCACCCTCTGAATGCAGACCTTTTCAATGGTCTAAACTTGTCCAAATCTTCTGAAATTTTGTAGGAACATACCTCAACATGTTTTTCATATGTCCACCAAGTTTCAACTCGAGATGTTATATTTTCAATTTACCACAAAATCTCTAAAAATCTGTCGACAGATTCTATGTCAATTTAGAGAACTCTTTTAAATGTTCATAACTTTTTCACTTCAATGAACATTTATAAACCATTTATCTTCAATCATCCTCAACTTATAATGTATCTATAAATGATACTCGTAATAGCTAAACACGTGATATATATGATAGCATAATATTATAGAATAATTAAGACTCTAAGAATAGTGTATGTGATAATTTTGTGAATGAACTCATTAATGAATGAATTAAGTTGAAGGAAATAAAGTCATTCAACTTTTATCTAATATATATAACTAATAATTGTTCTTATTAAGGGGAGAGTAGGACTTTAAATGTGTTTGAATAAGAAGTTAGATGCTAGAATGTGAAGGTTAATAAGAAATGAAAAGGATACTCAGCCTTAAGTTCCTCATTGTAGGATCATTTCACGAAGGGAGTATGTCAACCGAAAATCCTTAATAGCAAGTAAAGTGTCGTGGATAACAGGTAGGTTTCTTTTCTGAACGATATCTTGAGTTAATGAACTCGAATTATGAAAGTATGAACTGTTATGTATATTAAATGCTTATGATGAGAATATGATTTATTGTGTTGCCTTCAATATGAAGTGTCGGTAAATCCGAACTCACTACGTTGCATGAGAATTTTCCTTGGGACGATGCCAACAATTGTGCATTGGTGCTTTCGATCGGCCAGGGTTGTGCACATAGTCTAGCTTCGTGAACTCGGCCGGGTTCCCATGCTAATAAGTAAGCGTTACTTAGGATAATTCTTACCCTTGTAGCGAGAACGGGACACATAAGTGTAATTATGAGCCTAAATGTATGAACATAATGCATAATTCGTTAATGAATGAAATTTGTTTTTCACTGATAACTCGGGTTATGAAATCCACTGAGTACAATAGTGCTCAGCCCAAATATCTTTTCAAATATTTTGCAGGTTAATACAAAACAACGGAGTTGGCTATGAGGTGGGCCCGTCCGTATCTATTCGGATTAAACTTTGTTTGAACACCTCCTTTTTGAGAACCCTATGTCATATACTCTCGTTGCTGTACGAGTTTAGACCAACTCTTGTTACTTTTCATTTTCGAACCATGTAATTATTGACTCTTTTGTGTATCTTTCACGAACCAATGTCTTCATATATTGGTCTCGTGGGTAATCAGCGTGCCAAGCTCCTGGCTTTTTTGTTCTTAATCAAGATGTTATTTTGAATCTCTTTTATTTATACATTTAATTGTTAATTCGCATAAGTCCCTTTGTCGGGGTGTTACACAGCAACTTTCCTTCTTATTATTACTACTAAATCTATACATTTTGGTTTTTTTAACACTTCTATATACACACACATATATATAGGTAGATAGATTCATCAATTTTACATTTTGTCTGCTTTTATACACGAGTTAATTTATTCTTGAAATTTTGATAATTTTATAAAATTTATATATTTAACAAAATAATATTGAAAATGGATGACAATGTGATGGACTTGGCCGTTGTTTTTGATTCTTTCACTTCATTCTGAAAGAAATGAATCTAGAAGTACCGTTGTTCCCAAGAGAACTAATTGCGACAGATGAAAAAAAATTAGAATTCGTGTTTCAAGGTGTCAACACTATCGTCTATTCCAAACAATAAAAGCCCTTGATCTGCATGATTGCTTGTTTTGGGAGCAAATATATTCTGAACGGCGGACATTGTCTCAAATAGTGACATATATCTAAATGCATAACAAACACTTCCTATATCTCCATTTATTATCTCTCTTTTGGGTGAAAGAAAAAATGTTACTCAGTTCCGGCCACGAAAAAAAATGTATATTTGAATTTGAGTTCGACATGAATTTTAACAAATAATTTGAATGTGTTATGAGTGGAATGTGGATCCACATTATTTATAATTAAATATGCAATGCGAATGTGAGTGGTTAGAAAAATAATAATGAGTCTAACAATATAAATATAATTATTAAAAATAAAAGAGTACAATTTTTTTAAATAAAATAAAATAAAAAAATATGCAAAATTTTTCTTCCATGGATAAATTACATTTTTAATTTGCAGAAAATGAAAGCAACCTAAAAATAGTGTGACACAGAGAAAAAAAGGTGCTATGTAGAAGCTGCTTCCTCATTTCCCTTTGCGACAAAGGATCAAGGGATATAATTCGATTGCCCCTTTTCAGGAATCCCAAACTTAATTTCTGACTCAAAAATCTTACTTTTATGTTCTTTATTTCAGTGGCAATTAGTTACACAGCGTACAGTTGAATTGAATTAATTAGAGTCAACTACCCATTGCATTATTAGCGATAAATTATAGTATGTGACAAATTATTGGTCAATTATTGTTTAATTAATGCCCCAATCTTACTTAAATAAGCTCAAATTATACTCTGTACTTAGTTAGACAGGCTGGATATGTCTCTTTTTGTGGCAAATAAAACAATTATTGCATATCAATAAAATGCAAAAACCGGCACACACATGCATATAGTATGTTATATAGATTCTGTTATTAATCATTTTGGAATTAATATGATAAAATCTTTATAAAATGAGGAGATTCTTCTGTGTACAAATAACGTAAAATGAATAAAACAGAAAACTGCGCACTGAAGTGATATTTCTTTATTTATTTTATTGACCCTTTGGTTCTATTATTCTATTATTGCATTTGTTGGTAGTATGCCATAGGAAATGACAACAATAAATCCAATCAAGAAAAGTCAACTCGTTATTTAGTTGTATTTTTTATTTTTTTTATTAAATTTCACAATGGGCCGTGTTTCATTATTATAAGGTGCATATGTATGATTCTTCACATATTATTACCGTATTTTTATTCTGCTCACATTATGTTATGAAATCGGCTATCAATTATTATGATCATAATTGGAATTAATCTCATGGATTATTAATTATTATTATTATCATAAGTTTCTTCATTTGATTGTTTATGCTGCATCCAATGTCTTTTAAATCAGCAAATTATATTGAATACAGTAACTTGTTAATGCTCCGATAATCAAGCCAAATTTAAACCACATTAAATAATAGTTGAATTCATTAAGTAAACACCTGAGAAGGAAAATAAATATGACTAAATTAAACCGCAATGGGAGCAAAGATACAAAAGAGACAGTACCTGAGCAGCATTTCATTAATATTTCACTGTGATTCTAAGTTATATATATATATATATAGTAGCATTTTAGCTGTATTCATGTTCTATATTGACAGATCCAAGAATTTGACATAGTGGTCACAACCAGGACGCTTCATTTAAAAAGATATATATGTTACTACATAATAAATATTATTACACCTAAAATTAATATCTCACAGTCACAATAATTAGATAGTAAGAAGATATCGAAATTACATCTCAAAAGGCTATATAATTGCCAAAAACACCATGCATGATGTGTACATGTACAATCACAGCCCCAGAATTTACATATTCGAGACAAGATACAAGACAGTACATATATAATTTTGTTGATCATTTCACCGATACAAGACAAAATGATCAAAAACCACCCTATTAATTAACTAGGAGTAGACATTTGAACTAAATAAGCTTAGCTAGCTAACACGTGAAAAAGGTTCAGATTTAACTCCTACCAAACATTCACCATCCTAAGTTAGAAATTTTGAACCAAAAAAAGAAAAAATCTAACACCCCTAATTAATTAATTAGCGGAAATTTCGAGTGACTCTAATATTCCCATTACCCACCAGTCCACAACCATGCACGAGCATTCTTTAAAATTGAAGAAATTTGTTATAATTATATATAAAATATTTATTGTTGACTATAATTTGGTGAAGACGATGGGGGCGCCGTGCTGGGGGTGGAGCAGCATGAGAACAGATGGCGCGTGCTGGTAAGTCGGCGCGAGGTCGAAGGAGAAGCGCTGGAGGATGATGGCGATGGCTAGCTTGGCTTGCAAGATGGCTAGGTTTTGGCCGACGCATCGGCGCGCTCCCAAGCCGAAAGGCATGAAAGCCATGGGGTGTTTGGCGGCGTGAGCGACGCCCTTAGAGAAGCGAGCCGGGTTGAATTCGTGGGGGTCGTGGCACCAAAGGGCCGGGTCGTGATGGACGGCTAGGATTGGGATTAGGAGCTCCGTTTGGCGGGGGATGTGGAGCCCACCCAACTGCATATCCCGCTTCGCCCGTCTTATTATTGCCACTGCTGGCGGGTACAGTCTCAGTGACTCGTTCAGGATCATTCCCAGCTGCATATATATTACAAATACTATTATCCTTTTATTTCATTGTTTGATGCAGAATTTTGGTGTCGAAAATAGTAAGTGTAATGAGATTCGAGGTGGGAATTTATATAATTATATGTAATGCCTTTGTATTAGGACTAACTATTTTGATTAGAAAACTAATTTGTGTTTGTAAGGAAACAAGGTAAAAAGGGTGAAGTGCGTGCGTTTCGCATATCCATAAGATAAGTAACCTTACTTTCCGCTTCTAACACATGCATGCTGCCTAAAGTATAATATATATATCTTTTATTAATATAATTTCAAGGAACAATGATCGAGGCAGATGATATTATAATTGCATTGCATATGAAGAATGGAAGATAAAGAAAAAAGAAAAAAGAATTAGCAGAGGAAAGGAGAGAAGGGAAGGGGACCATGGGGAAAGAGAAATACATATAGGTAAGTAAAAGAGATAAAAGAGGTGAATGATGATTGATACCGTTTTGAGCTTAGGGAGATCATCTTTAGAAGGGGTGTCACGTGAGCCACACACCCTGAGGACCTCCTCACGTGCCTGTTCCTGCCACTGGGGATGCATAGCCAGCAGCACCGTCGTCCACGTCAGCAAATTGGAGGATGTGTGCTTACCGGCGAACAATATGGTCTTGCACTCCTCCACCACGTCGTTGGGGGTGATCGCCACCTCGGCACTGGCCGCGCCGCCGCCGCCCTCCTTCAGGCTGGCCCTTATCATCACCTCCAACAAATCGTTGGGGCAACATTCCCCTGACACACTCTGACAGCTCCTCCGCCTTTGATCGATGAGCTTCAGCACCGATTTCCGAATTTCTTTCTCCAGTCTCCAAGAAATTCTATTCTTTTTAGTGGGCAAGAACCTAGTTTCATTCGTCCATTAATTAATTACACCTCATTTCGAGATTAATTATAATTAATGGCGCATGCTACACTGGTAATGATGAATAATTACAAATGAGCTAACTACCTGTAACCGGGGATGAAGACTTTCTGGTAGGCCTCGGTTGCGTGGACCATTTGCTGCGATTGCAGTGCGAAAATGGCTCTTCCTTCCTCATAGCTGCTGCTGCTGCCAAAAGTGGCTCTTGTAATTACATCCTCCACCAAATTTTGGAACCAATCTGAGACCTCTACTTCCACTTTCCCAGCATTGCTCATTTCCTCACTCCACCTCTTCACTGCTGCTTCCATGCTCTTACCCATCATTGGTATCATCAACTACACCACCACCAACAAATTCAAACTTCATTTCACCTTCTTTTGTTAGATAAAATACTTTATGATTAATCAATTTCACCTTGAGATTTTCTGTGTGGAAAGTAGGCTGGATGATCTTCCTGTGATGAGCCCATTTCTCTCCTTTGAGGCTCAGCAAGCCATCGCCTTCAATCTTCCTAACTAGTTGGGGCGACTCATTCTTCTCAAACATCTCTGATTTCAATATGAAAATCTCTCTTATGAGGGCTGGATCAGAGATTGTCAGCCTTGCTGTTGGTCCAAACCATACAAGGAAGATGGAGCCTGCAGTGGTAACAACAATCCAATCCTATAATCAATTAACTAATTACTATAGGGAAATTGCATGCTGCTGGGTATATAGCTTATAAGTACTGTCTAATTCTTCTATCCTAAGGGTTAAACATGATGCTTACTAAAATAGGAAGCAGAGAAAAAAAGAGAAAAAGTGAGAGTTAAAAATCACATTATTCCAAGACAATGGATAGTGTAGACCCTACAGGACAAAACACACAGTGATCTTCACAGCTCACACCAACTTTCTTGGCTCAGCAATGTGTATGTATATATGTACATATAAAGCTCGCAAGTTTGTAGCTTTGTTAACAGCATTGAGGACATGTGATAATCAACCAGGAGCCTAAAAAGTTCAAACAAATGGAAGGGGATGTGATACATATATATGCACATCCCCAAAAGGAAGATTGAAAGCATGAAATGATGCCAAAAGGTTGGAACTTTATATATATTCTTGGGGGAGAAAAAAGAAAAAGAAAATGAAAATGGAAGGTACCATATAGTTTTTTCCAATGGTGGTAGAAGGAGAGAACTCTGGGGAGTATGTTGTGTGAGTGAGGAGGCATGGATTGAGCAGAAGCCAACATATTCAAGCTGGCTAATTCCTTCAAATTCCCCAAGAAAAGCTGGTATTTGGGGCCTTTAATCCCTTGCTTCATGAAGAAATTCTGAATTCTCCTTGGTGCCCACCAGAGATGAACCACAAGTTTGAGCAAAAAAACAAGGAGAATATATGAGATGAGAAGAAGCCATAACAAATGGAAGTGATAATCTTCCATGAATTCTTGATGAGTTATGATTGTTGGGGAGGGGGTTGAGAATATTGTTTTGGGTGGCTGGGTAGATTGTGTTTGTTTTTATACAGAGAAGAGAAAGTAGAAAGTAGAGGTTTATTGTCTGTTGTGAAGGACAACAGGATGAAGATGGGCTTAAACAGGCAGAGAGAGGGGGAAGAAGCAACCTCCTAAAGGAATTTAAGGTCAACTAGTTAAGAGAGAGAGCAAAAAAAATTAATGCAAGTGAGGTGTCCTTATACTGTTTCACTCCAAAGACAAGATTGCCCTTCTCTTCTCCGCCTTGCTAGGACTCAGACTCAGACTTCGACCAAGGCCGCCCGGGATCCAAAGACGATATTACCCCTCTGGAGCTTTCATGATTTCTTTTCCATTTTACCAGATTTCATTCTTTATTAACTGATGATGATTTAGTTATTTGTTTTGTTTTGGGGAATTGTGGAGGAAGAAGAGATGAGAAACACGGAGAATTCATTAATGAGACGCACATTAATTTAGGCTGATGCTGATGCTGATCATGTCATGTCATGTATCCAGAAACCAACACTTTTTGGCCAACCTCAAAAGCCTATAATTGTAATTTCCACCAAATACATAGATACATACATACCCAGTACCCGCCTTGAATGTATATATTATGCTATAATTAGTTGGAAAATGAAATTTCAATCTTTACATTTGACCACAAATTGTGAAAGTTATTGCAACTGTTCCTATCAATGCCTTGGAAATTCTTAAACAACAGTACCCCCGTTTTTCTTAAAAAACTTGGCCTTAATTACACCCAAGTACCTCTTCCATTTTTGCCCTATTATCTTTCTGGACGATAAATTCTTAAAGAAGAAGCAATTAAAGATCTTTTTTTGATGCATCTTGTGATGAAAATGTGTGATTGTAGAGGGGAAAATAACACAAGAGGCACATGCATATTTGACCCTAGCTAGCTAGTTTTTAATGGTGGGCGAGTGCTCCCAATTCATCCATTTTAATTTTATAGGAGATAATTTCCCTTAATTTCCACTATTGTGTTTCACATAATTATGATTTCAAACCTAATTGTGTTTTTCCACAACACTAGTTTACTCAACTTTCATGTGCCTCACTTATCACACAAATCTGCCCCCATTTCATGAATCTTGTCCCGTGGGAAATAAATAAATAAAAGTTAAAATGAGAATATACTAAAAATGTGTGGTACTCGATTGGGACGAAATGAGTCGGTTTTGTTATCGAGGAGGAGGAGGAGGAGGAAGGTAATCGGGAAGTCGGACGACTGACTAGTGTTGGAAAGGGAAGAGGGTAAGGTAGTATGAGAATGGGGTTTTGGAAGGATGGTCTTAAATTGATGCACATGGGAACAAGGGTGTGTATTTGATTGCTACTTTTTGATGTGTTAGCGGGGAGTTGTCCCAAACCATGCTAGCCCACTTCTCTTAATCTTGTCTTAATACGACCAAAACACAATGGGCGCCATTTGCACCCCACCCCACCTCCCTCTTCTATCCTCTCCCCCTCCCCTATACACATCACTACACTTTTATATTACGTGTACAATGTTGGTGTAACGCTTTCACATGCCTACCTTCTACTCATTCAATCTTGCTTACACTCTCTCCTTTTCTTCTATTTCTTCTTCTTTGCAAGTTTCATTATTTTTAGCAGCTACCTTGGCGACACTTGTATACTTGTACATGTTTTCTAATTCAATTTCTGATTCTAAAATTTGATTACGAAATTTGCTTTGTTTTAGTGGTATATATAAATGGAAGCGTTTTACATATATAATACTGACAGGACATGATTGATGGTATTTCAAGATTAATTGAAAGAAAAACAAAGAAAATGGACCCAACATGTACAACACAATCCCCCTCTTGGTTTTTAATTACGTGATTCACGTTTGCCATCTTCTAATCTACTGCAACATATATATTGTTAATTTCACTCACATTGATGGAAAAATTATAGTAAGGTGGTGTTTACTTTGCATGATAGGATTGATTAATAAAAATAATTCAAGTTAATTTAATATTTATTTTAAGGTATAAATGGTAGATTAATTTCTATTCAATCATTAAGATGGTCACATATATAATAAGAATGTATTAGTTGCTGTTATATAATATGTATAACTCTAAATGCAATTATATAGTTGTTGAGGGGCCGACTTGCAATTACGATAAAGTACATTAAATGTAAAAGATGGATGGTCCTCAGAGAAATAACGTGACTCAGATTTTATTCTTCCCCATTGGTTTAGAACATCTAGAAAGAGGCGTTATCATTCTCTGGAAGTTCCATCAAGTCATCCGATCAGTCAATCATCTTCCGATTAATTCAATGGCGTTTCCTGGTCAATTTTTTTAATTAATATTCATTTAATGCTTCAGATTCATCATGCTAGATAATTATGTTTTAGGGATTTAACACTTTTGTTTACTGTATGATAAATCCACTTACCGCAGATTACTCAATTTTGAATTAATTTAATAATCTTATCATTCAAATACTGAATCATCTATTTTATCAATATAGCTAATTGACGAGACGGCACGAGACATGGGAATAGATGTGACCTATCTAGACCCACAATTTGTTTAGATCCTCAACACCCACTTCTTCTGATTCTTTCTACTTTATAATATCATTAATTAATAATAATATCAATTATGATGGTATAATAATATATGTAGTAATATACAAGGTTACAATTTCTTATTTTCACTCGACCAATTTCACTATGGTATATGCATGCCACCTTTGTCTAGCTAATTCCCTTTGGTAATTTTACTAATCTATACTTTTCATCTTTAATCAGATATTAAATAATTATGCGCAATAAAATAAGAAATGAGAAGAAAGTAGATGAAAATCCCCGTCGTTCCACACTTTTGGTGCCTCATTTCCATGAAAATAGAGAGCAGTGTTAGAAAACTGGTCATCAGATAGGATGTCTGTTGTCTCTGCAACAATAACATGTATTTAATTAAAAGTTAATTAATTATTAAGTAGGTAAACCCACTCCCACACAAAATCCTTATGCTTCCTTTAAAAAAATTGAATAACATTAAACTTAAATACAAAGTGGTATCACGAAAATCTCATGAACTTCAATTCCCATATTGCTATGGCAATTCTCTTAATTTTCTCTCCATTATTACTTTCACAAAAAAAGTGTTAGGAATCATATAAGGTCCAGGTACTTGCAAGTATTTATAATTTATTAATTAAGGGGACCATATGGTAAGAACAGCCGTACGGAAATCCTCTCTGTTTTTTGTTTTTTACTTCTCCAGTCTCATTCCTAATTATTAGAATGGTAAATGAGCTGAGTTTCTCGTGAACTGTACTCGATCAAGCTATAGCTCTATATTAATTAATATTGAGATTTACATAAAGAGTGAATAAGCCTTGAATCTTGAATCTCTTATGTAATAAAAGTGAAGGTCGACTTGATTACAACCTTATATACATCATAAATGAGTAGATAGAAACAAATGGCGCAACCAAAAAAATGCAGGACCAACCTAGGTAGCTATCAGACATAGTACAGGGGTTTGTTACTAGGTAGTGAATATATAGTGAAATTAATAAGTGAAGACAAAGTAAGTAGGGATACAAAGATGGAATATATGTAAATTCAATTATTAAGAAGAGAGAATTAAGCATGAGAGGTAGAGGTAGAGGTAGAGGTCCTCCAATTCCTGCCATTATAATTATATAATGAATAGTACACTGTAGGTGAGTGATCCCTATCCTTAGCTCATGAATTTTTGTACTGCAACACATGATTTAAATATATGTCTATGTCTCAGCTGTGTGAATGTATACATGTTTATTTAATTAAGTTTAATCTAATTGGAAAAGAAAAAGAAAAACAATAAGCACAAAGAGTTTGTCTGATAAGGGGGGCCTATTGATGTGTGGATATCATGTGCTTTTCATAAAGGGAAGATATATAGATAGCACAGAATTGCTTGATTGTCTTCTCTCTCAGTCCCACCCACTGTTGCTTGTGCAATAAAACTGACTAATCCGTTACATTTGTCCATCTTTATATCACTCTCTCCCTATATATATCTATATATTCTCTTTAACTTTTACCTCATCTCGTTACTTCAATTCTTGACAATGTAGTGTTTCTTTGGTTATGGGATATACCAATTTTGAGGTTTCTAATTTAATGGCAAATACACTAATAACAAAATATATACAGTCCGCTAAAAGCGGCTATAAAGGATTGCATGCAGAGATTAAAAAAATATAAATTTGTGATTTAAAAAAGTAAAAGCTTGTAATTAATATTTTAAATGTAAATTTTTATTTTTACTTTTCTTTTGTAAAAAATGAGACTGTTCGATTTTAAATTTTCAGAGTGATTTTACGATGATAGATAAAGAACAGGAAGAACACAAGATTTACGTGGTTCGACCGTTAATTAGATCTACGTCCACGGAGAGAGGAGAGCCTTTATATTGATATCGAGTTCTTGAGAGTAATAACCAGCGAAAAAATCCCCTAATCTAGCTTTAGAGACTGTATTTATAGATAACTTAGAAGTAGTTACAACAAGTCCGAGATCGAGGGGTGGACCGAGTCCATGGGCCGAGCTGCTGGGCTCTTGGGCCGAAGTACTACTGGGCCGAGGTGCTATTGGGCCGAGCTGCTCTTGGGCCTTGGTCTCATTTGGGCTTGTTGGTGGGGCTACATCCTATCACATCCCCCCCTCAAAAGAAGATCGTCACCGAAGTGGAGATCTTGACGAGGTTGATGTCATTGACGAAGTGAAGGTCTGGACGAGGTGAAGATCTTGTTGCTACCGAAGTCGAGGTGGAAATAATTTGTCGACGAAGCCGAGGTAGTAATTTGATGGTTGAAGATAGCTGTTGTAGAGAACCTCGTATGACACGCGTCGCCTTCCTATTGGTGCAGGCGAAGAGGCGGGATTTTGAAAAAGAACGGTTGGAAAAAGGCGATGTGATGTTTATAAAAGCTTCCTTTGGACGCTAAATAACACTTTTCACTTTTTCATACTCCCTAGTTTCGCTCTCACGAAAAAAGTTCGAAAAGCTTTCTACCTTTCTGCCATTGTTGCCTTTCTGTTTCGGGAAAGTTATTCAAACTTTAACAAGTGTTCTCTGTCATGGCTTCTTCTTCTTCTTCATCTCGTGCCTCCCGTACTCCGGTTAATATAGAAATCGTAGAGTCTCCCTCGCCGATTAGGAGTTTTCCGGCAAGGGTTTCGGTGAGGGTTTTTACCCGCGCTTTTGTTCCTCCTGTATATCGAGAAGTAGAGTTTTTGCCCATGGTTGGGTCAGCGGAGTGAATTGATCTTGTTCTTGATTAGGCCGAGGTCCGAGACGGGATGCTAGTGGATCTCGTTGTATCCTCTCAAGGGCACCTCGTCGGTTCTGCCCATGATCGGCTCGTTCCTCCCTTCTCTTCTTGTCTTGACCTTCAGGTCGGTCTATCGTCCGTTTCCTCCTATCAGCTTCATCCGCTTCGGCGAATGTATCAGCAATCCTCCACAGCTGTTTGGAGGTTTGGGGGCGCTCTTTTACGAGCTCCCTGAAGAGAGTGCCGGAGTGGATGGCATTTTGGAATGCCGAGATAAGGACGTCGTCAGATAGGCGGTCGACCTTGAGGCTTTCATTATAAAATCTAGCCAAAAAGTCACTGATTGATTCTCCCCGTCCTTGTCTCAAGGTAAGGAGCTGAGCCGAACTGATTTTAGCTTCGGCTTTCTGGAAGAAGCGTCGCTCAAAAGCGTCCAGAAGGTCGGCATACGACCCTATGCTGCAGCGCGGGAGGTTGTCGAACCACTTCCGTGCGTTGTCTACCAGCAGTTCGGGGAAGACCTTGCACATGTAGACGTCTTCGGCCAATCCCTGGTTCAACATATTGTATTGGTACTGTGACAAAAAGTTGCTCGGGTCACAGGAACCATTATAAGGCTTGATAGGTGGGACCCTATATGTTGACGAGAGTGGAGCGTAGAGGATCTTGTTAGTAAAAGGGGTAGCGATTCGACTGTAGACAGTAAACCTCCCCTCTCTGTGGTCGTCCTCATCACGTCGGGAAGGATCGACGTTTTGACGAGGTGACATCCTCTCTCTGCGGTCCACCTCGTCACGTCGGGAAGGGCCGATGTTTTGACGGGGTGAAGTTGAACTTCGTCGAGGTAAGGCGATATTTCCTCGGCGATTATGTTGTCTTCGAGGGACTTCGTTTCTTTCCTCGTCAATCTGGAGGCTGGAGGGACGAGGTCGCTGCCGTGATGGCCCCGCTCTGTCTTCCTTGTCCAGATTTTGTTGCCGATGTTGTTCGGCGAACCTGAGGAAGTCTTGTTCGTGGAGGTCCAGGTACGCTTTAAGCGCGTCTCCGAGCTGAGGCTGAAGCTCGGCGTTACCCTGTTGACGACCTTGATTTAGCCCTCCACTGCTAATGGAGTCGCTAGTTCGGTTGGAATGGACGTCTTCCACATAACCATCTGGAGTTCGGCGGTTCGTGGGTTGCCTATCAGGTTGGGCGCGATGTTCATCCCCTTCATTGGTGGATGCACGAGGTGGATTACCAGGTAGTTCGGCCTGGTTCTGTTTTCCCTTAACAGCAGCGGCTATAGTAGTAGAGCGGGTAGATCTAACCATCGTGTTTTCACTCAGAAATCTGGATCGAATTCATAAAATTTATATCGTTCCCACAGACGGCGCCAGTGTTCGATCTTAAATTTTCAGAGTGATTTTACGATGATAGATAAAGAACAGGAAGAACACAAGATTTACGTGGTTCGACCGTTAATTAGATCTACGTCCACGGAGAGAGGAGAGCCTTTATATTGATATCGAGTTCTTGAGAGTAATAACCAGCGAAAAAATCCCCTAATCTAGCTTTAGAGACTGTATTTATAGATAACTTAGAAGTAGTTACAACAAGTCCGAGATCGAGGGGTGGACCGAGTCCATGGGCCGAGCTGCTGGGCTCTTGGGCCGAAGTACTACTGGGCCGAGGTGCTATTGGGCCGAGCTGCTCTTGGGCCTTGGTCTCATTTGGGCTTGTTGGTGGGGCTACATCCTATGAGAGACCATTTTTAATGAAATAGTCCGACCAATATTTGTTTGTTCATCATTTGATTATGCATTTAAAATGTGCAAAAATACAGAATATAAGCTAAATTCATGCTATGTTAGAAGAAGAAAAATCTATGTGGTCCGCCCCTGGGGTTGGTCGTTGGTGTATGGTGTGTATTTTGGAGGTGTAGATGAGCTTGAATTCTCGCAAATTACTTAGTTCCATAAAAGTTGGTTTCACTTGTTTAACAATAAAGTTTCATTAAGTAAACGAGTCGGATATAAGGTTGAAAATTCTTGACATTATTAAATACATAAACAAGCTCGTTAAGTTAATTAACTTGAAAATTATGAATGAATAATTCAAATTAATAAGCTTCCTTAAAATAAAGCTAATTAGAGAGGTTGATGTTGAGAATTTTAAGTTATTCGGTTGGATAAGACGACCCTTAATGGAACAATAAAATATTGTTGATAATTTAGAACTTATGGAAGAGTGAGTGAGACCACTCTAGACCAAGACATCTTTTTTGAGAATGCATGCATATATAATGAATGCTTCATTGGAATGTATAAACAAATTTATTTTTGTCCAATTAATTATTGCAAATAGATGTATATATAGATCTAGAAGTTTCAAATTAAAATCAACATGCTACCACGTCGGGCTCATCGCCAACTATTCATGTCATGTGTGTTCATTCTGCATGAAAATCCAAGCATCCACTTTACTAATATATACGCACTCCATATCATTTTTTCTTGTTTTTTTACATAAGTGTTTTCGAGAGTAAAAATATGATTTATTTCTTTCCTATTTTATTCTTATTTAATATTTCTGTGCCTATGCAATTATCATTAATAATGTTGCAAATATACAATTTTTGTAATTTCCCTGTTTAATTTTTAGCGGTTGAGAACATGACTTAATTACAAAAATTTGATGAGTACTGTCGTGTGTGTTGGCCTAGTGATAGTGAGGTTAATGACCAAGATAATAGGTCTCGCTTTCGATGCAATTTTCTTTTAAAAAATTGATGAGTACTAATGAACACGATATTTGAGGAGAAATAAATAGCATTTAATAATTTAAAACGATATATGGTTAAGTCATTTCTCATTATTATAATATAAATATACATTCCACAAGCATATATTTTATTGGATTGGTTATATCTTAATTTAAAAAGAAAATGAATCTGTATTCTTTTTGGATCCCTTGCCCGTGTCTTTATTATGCTGCATATGGACAAATTAATATTTTAAAATATGCCCCACTTTAATTAAATGTTTTCAAGATGTTCATAAAAATATTATACATGCTTGTCCCATTACGACAGTACTAGATATTGTTTGTGAACAAGTGTGTTGGCTTCAATGGAAAGGATAAATCAGACTATAGTATCCTTTTGTACGATTTTATTGAAAACCTCAACTTAAGTTCCCAATTCAAGATCAATAGATATACAGAACGAATGCTAGCTAGAGTGTAGTAGTTTACCTTATTCAACGTGATAAAATTTCACATAAAACTCGATCCAACTTTTCCCACATTTAAGTACTTATCTTTTTTAGTTCATTGAGCTTTTTTTCTTTTTTCTTTTTTGGATTCTGCTCCACTAATTAATCATGAAGTATATATATTTTTTTGTAACAATAACTGAAAGTCTGAAATGTCATGTTACAAACCATTTGAATTAGATAATCCATAATAATTAGCTATAGAATGCACATCCTACTATATAAATGATTAAGGCTTACCAAACAACATTTGTACTGTTATGTAATAAAATAATAACTGATGGAATTAGGGGGGAATTAAATGAAAATGAAGGGCCCTATGTCCTTTTATTATTATTATTATTAAGAAGAAGCAAAAACAAACAAGGATCAATCATGCATCATTATCTTTTGCAGAGCAATGATCCACATGTTGTCAAGCTGCAACTGAAAATCAGTTCTTTTTCCAACACTGAAGAATCTAATCTCACAACAATAATATTTGAAATCGAAAAATTAGCTAGAAATTAAAAGAAGAAATAATGAATTTCCGAAAAAGGTGAGCATCAGAGTGGACTGTGGGCTTTGTATTCTTATCATCATAAATTGCAAGCTAGCTGCAACATCCAATCATCTAGATTTGGCCTCTCTTGTCTTCATCCCCCTCGATCTCTCATATATATATATATATATAAGGCTGTTTAATTCAGGCTTCTCTGTCTGTATCCCCTTACACTTACTAGTATTAATGAATGTCCACCTCTTGTTATATCAATTTCCAGCATCTTCAAAACTCATTTCCTGCTTGCCTACTATTCACACTGTATGATAATTCATTCTGGAAAACCTTCATTCCCTACATTCATCAATATTTTTACAACATGTTTAATTAGTTAGCACTTAGCGTCAAAATTGAATTGCGTGATGGATTTGAAGAAATAAAATATTGTACATATTTACATCAGAATCACTAATATAATTGTTGTTTTAAGGTAGGTGTACTAATCTCTACGTCCTTATAAATATGAGTATTAACAATTGATTTTATAAACCAGGTTAATGTATTGTAAGTAGAAAATTGATCTTACACTTTTATCTAGTTTTATGTGTGCAAAAATAAAAATTAAATATGTATTTATAAGAAATGGACGAAATAAAAAAAAGTTTATGCTTAAGGGGTAAAGGGTAATTACATATTTTTATTCAATAGGTATCTCTAGACTATATCTATTTATATATATGTATGTACTACAAGCTAGCAACTTTTCTGATTTAACAATTGCATCAGTTCTTTTAACTATAAGATTCTGGAGTTGTCTCATCAACTGCAATGCATCCATTAAAATATCTTTATACAGACCGTTTTACCCTTTAGGTGATTAACCTATTGTAAGATAAGTTTAAGAATAATTAGATTGTACTCCTTCCTTCCCCAATAACTTGTACATTTGAGTTTCAACACGTGTTTTAATGAATGATTTGAATATGACGTGTGTAAAATAAGATTTTAATAATATTTATTAATTAAATATGTGTATGTGTAAGGGAAAAGTTAGTGGTTGATTGATAAATAAATTAAATACTCCCTCCGTCTCAACTAGCTTGAGTCGTATTTCTTTTTGGGCTGTCCCAACTAGTTTGAGTCATTTCATTTTTAGGACATATTTATTATACACACAAATTTAAATAATATATATTCATATCATTACTTTATACTTTAAACATACACTTTTAAACTTTTTAATTCTCGTGCCGAAAAGAAGTGCCCAAACTACTCAAATGTTGTGTGTGCCTGAACATGAATCTATTTTAGATTGTTACCCCCGTTTTTCTTGATTTTAAATGTGTTGTTTGTGCAGTACTAACACAAATATATCAGAATTCCATTATTAATGTATGTCCTTGTAGTGCACTAACTAAGTTCATGTTTTGCATTAATATCAAATTTGAGGTGAAACATGCATGCAAATTCTATTTAATTTTCAGCTGTAACACCACATTCAATATGGTTTAATTTTATGTAGTATAATTATTTCCGTAACTGGTAAGTACTCAAGAATAATATAAATTAGTATAAATTATTAATGGTACCCGGAGGAACATAAACTCAGACAAGAAGAGGAATGAAGCACCAGGACTAGAAATTCAGTCTAAACTTCATTCGCCCGCAAGTTTTTAGTTGTCCAGCTCCAAACTAATGGTTTAATCTCTCCAATAATCTTCTATTTATTTCATATTCCATTATTGAACAACAATTCATTCCTATTAATGATCTTATTTTGTTCACATATATGCTTTTTTTAGATCGTTTCAGTAGTATTTCTTCACGACCATTAATACTTTGAATGAACTACACTAGCTTATGGATATTGGAGTAATTAATTGTAGATGGGCAAGTGCAAAATATAAAATTCCATTGGATTACTAAAGTTTGAATCTGATTTGATTACTAAAAAAATTATTTTGCCCTTTTTGGTTCGGAGAAGTTTTCGAAGTTAGGAAAAAAATTGTTATACTCCAACAAGGATGTTTACATTTTAATTGAGTACAAATTTTAATATAATAATTTATTTTTGTGTGACAATATGCAAGGAGTGTAATTAGGTGTTAGTGAAGAAAATAGGTGAGGTGAGAAGAGCATAAAATCAGCATATAGACCCCCCACATTTTGTCCTGACTCTCCATCTGCAGAGACTCTGATGATCAGTTATTCCACACTTATTTTTTTTTTATTAATTGTCTTTTCAGCCCAAAAAAAGAAAAGACTTGTGAAAGAAAAAAAAAAGTTACTACTGCAAAATTATAAGGGTTTTGTTTATTTGTCAACGACAAAGATTTTTGTAATTTTTTAAAATTTATTTTGCAGAATTATGAATAGTCTCTCCAATCTGTATGAGTGGGCATGTCCATGTGCCATTAATTGAGTGAAATGACATGCGAGGGTTGTATTGTATTGTATTGTATTCATCTTCATTCTTCAACCCAAAAGTTGTTAGAATTGCATATCACTATTTTTGTTTCTTTTCCCTCCCTTAACTTTCATATTATTAAGGGGTAAGGGGCAAATAACCCTAAGGTTTATAGGAAAAAGCAAATATCTTCTTAAGGTTTGTTTTGGTGTAAATACAACTTTTTTTAAGGTTTTGAAGTGCAAATTAGTCTAATTTTTAATAATTTAATTAAATTATGATTTTAAATTTTGTTTTGATATTTTTTGAAATGGATACACGGATTAATTTATGAAACGAGTGCAAAAATTTAATGTAAAATAATATAAAACTTATATTATAAAATATATTATATTATATGTAAAATTTATTATGACAGGTTTGATTCAAGTCGACTAAAAATATACAAACTCACCTCGGCCCCTTTATCTTCTTATTTGATTTTGTAATTGATATTAAATTAAATATCATATTTTAATAAATACATATAATGATATTGTTGGAAGAATATACTCCAATTTTTTAAATAAAATTTTTATATAATTTTTAAATATTTTACAAAAATAAAATAATGGATATCGAATGAGTTTCCAATTTATTTATTTTTTTGGAAAAGTAGCAAATTAGCTCTTATGGTGGACACCCCTATGACAGATCACCCTTTATGGCAAACTTTTGTTCAAATCAACCCCTAACGTTCGACACTTGTTGCAGTTAGGCCCTCTCTGTTAACGGACTTCTAACGACGTTAGATTACTCATACATCGTTGAACGTTAGGGGTTGATTTGAACAAAAACTTTCCATAACCGGTGATCCGCCACGGCTGTAAGGGCTAATTTGCTATTTTTCTCTTTTTTTTTAAATGATTATTTTATTATACTAGTTTGTAATTATTCTTTTTCTAAAAAATATTATTTGGCGGATATCCAAATGGATACCCTCCCCCTCACCGAGTAATTTCCACCGCGCATTTGCCCCAATTTTTTTATAATTTTTATATTAAACGCTACATATAATATATTTTTATACGATGTTTTATAAGTTTTTCACATTAAATTCGTGTATTCGTTTTAAAAATTAATCTCCGTACCTATTTTAAAAAATATCAAAATAAATTAAAAATAACAATTTAATAGAAATGTTAAATGTTGGACTAATTTGCATTCCAAAATGTTAAAAAGGTTCTATTTGCATCAAAACAAACTTTAAGGGGTGATTTGCTTTTTAGTACAAACGTTAAGGGGTGATTTGCCCCTTATCCCTATTATTAATCTCTCATTTATTCACATAAATTTTATGGCTTTTAGTATCTTATAAGTTTAGTTTTAATACTAACTAGTGTGTAACCCGTCGAAAAATCAACATGAAATTATTTTATATATATTATATATAATTTATAAATATATAATTTTTTTTGAAATAATATATTTTTAGCTTATTTTTTTAATAACATTTTAAGTTTTAAAAATTTGAATATGTTATATTAAAATGATTATTTTAGCCTATTTTTCTATTTAAAAGTGATATAAATTAACAAATTATTATAAATATTATTTACAATAATTTATGTTATTTATAAAGTATTGATAAAAATCATGTTACCTTATAATTTATTAACATAATTGTAAATTCATGTTACTTAAAAATTATATGGTTGCAGAATATACGTGTTACATAAAAACTCATTTCGTGTAAAATTTATTGGTACATAATCACTTTATATCGTAATTTAAAAATAAAAATTTAAAATTGACTATTTATTTGTTTGATAAAATTAATTATTTGATCAAATCAAATAAATATTAGATTTGATAATATTTAAGATAATTAATAAGTGATGGATATAAGTGATGTTAGATATAATCATAAAATTATATTGTTGCAGAATATACGTGTTACGTAAAGACTCATTTCGTGTAAAATTTATTGGTACATATATATATTGAATGTATTAAAATCTATATATTGCAACATGCAATGAAAAAATCGTCAAATATAAAAAAACCATATTATAGGAGAATAATTAAATAAATATTACTATGTATCATTTATGGAATGAAGAAATCGTTAATCAAATATTACTGTGTGTCATTTATGGAATGAATAAATCGTCAAATATGAACCAAAAACATTGAAGAAATTTAGGAATAGCATATGGAGAATAATTAATTAAATATTATGATCGATTGAACTTACCTAAATCAAGAAATTGTAAAAAATATATATATTGACTTACCGAAATAAAGAAATCGTGTGGAATATAAAAATTATGATGATTGATTACTATATAAAATATAATTAAATTATCATATATAATAAGAAACCTTATGGTGATGTCACGTAAAATTGGATTAAGGAGAGGTTTCCAATATATTCCTTTAATATTATATAAATCGGTCCGACAATAATATGAGTTTAATTCAATGATTTGAATTAATTAATTTACTTAATAGAATAATTTATATATAAAAAACAACACAATCTTATAAGCGGCCTACAAATCTGTTGCGTAAACCAAGGAGAAGATAACAGCAAAACGCAAAACAGTTATTAACAGTGGCCCCATTATATATTTGGACAAAGAACATATATAATAACATAGATTTTTCTGTCATACCTGATAGAATCATTAAAATCAAAAGAGGGAAAAACTGTAAACCCTAGATCATGAACTCTACTGATAATTATCCAGAGATATAATCTTAAGGCGGAAACGTGAACCTGGAAACGTCATTGAATTAAATGGGAAGAGGATTGACTGATCGGATGACTTGATGGATCTTCCGGAGATACAGGCGCCTCTTCCTTTCACGCTAATTCTGATGGGGGAAATTTAGCGTAGAGTACGTACTATTCTCTGGGGACCATCCATCCCTTATTTTATTTAATTAACTTTATTGTAATTGCAAGTCAGCCCCTCAATAACGATTACAATTACATGTAGGGTTATACACTTTATATAATAGCTATTAACACATTATTTAATTATATTTGTGACCACTTTATGATTAATAGAAATTAATCTAACAATCTCCCACTTGGGCACAATATATAAAACTGGACAATGTGTTATAACTGGATACGCGTATGAACTGAAGCGCTATTATATGTAGTGTATCTTCAACAATCTCGTCCATCAACTGTATTCATACAAGGACTAAAGCAACGTTCGCCAAAATATAGCTTGACTAGGCCGACAATAATCACATGCACAAACACAATCAAACGACATAGATCAGATGGTATCACGAAAATCAGATATAGTATCTATTTTCGAATGGTCCTCTTTAGACCTTTAAACTTAAGGCGAAGGTTGTCAGAATGCAAAACAAACAACTGAAACTTTAATCTTGTACAAGATAATAACTTCATTTAAAGGTGAAGTGAATGCATTACAATAAAATTGTCTGAAGTATCGACAAACACTAAATATGACTCCCACTGAATCTAAATTACATCATTCAATGATGATGCACCCATTATAGCTACATGCTCATGAAAGACCTTGGGTACTAGACCCTTAGTAAACAGATCCGCTATCATGGAGTCAGTTCCCATGTGCTTAATCGATATAAGTTTATTTTGCACCTTCTCTTTCACAACAAGAAACTTGATGTCATTGTGCTTTGACTTGGATAAAATCTTGTTGTTATTGGAATATATAATTGCAGAGCTTATTGTCACAATATAACTTAAACGGTCTTTCCACATATTTCTAGAATGTGCAGCCCCGTGACAAAATCCGCACATATATTCCATGGTCTGAAGCTTGATAACATGCTATAAATTATGCCTCCATAGTGGAAGAAGCCTTAAGAGTTTGTTTGACACTTTTACAACATAGCTTCTCCAGTCTGTAAAAGACATATCCAGTTGTGGATTTCATGTTGTCTTGGCATCCAGCAAAGTCAGAATCTGAGTATCCGATGACCTCCAAATAATCTGACTTTCTGTAGACTAGCATGTAATCTTTTGTTCTATATCCCTATTGGCTGCTATCCAAATAATCATCCCAGGATTACTCAATTATCTGCCTAACATCCTTACTATGTACGCAATATCCGGACGCGTACACACCTGAGTATACATTAGACTTCCAATTTGCCGAAGCATATGGAATTTTCTATATTTCCTGAATTTCAAGGTTAGCTTTAGGGCACTGAGTAATGCTAAATTTTTCTTCTTTAGTAACAGGGGTATCTCCTGGTTTGCATCCTTGCATATTAAACCTCTTAAAAAACTTATCGATATAATTCTTTTGTGATAACCCGAGAACACCTCTACATCTGTCACGGTGTATCTGGATTCTTAATACAAAAGAGGCTTGCTTCCCCAAGATCTTTCATCTCAAAATTCTTAAAGAGAAATTTCTTGTGTCCTTAAGGAAGTTCATATCATTAGAGGTAAGCAGGATGTCTTCTACATAGAGAACCATGAAAATAAATTTACTCCCACTGAACTTATGATACACACAATCCTCAACTACATCCATCTCAAAACCCAAATGAGAGAATAACTTCATGGAATTTGTGGTACCACTGACAAGAAGCTTGCTTGAGTTCATAGATGGATTTCTTTAGCTTGCAGACTATTTCCTTCGAGTCACCTAATTCGAAGTTCTGTGGTTGTTGCATATAAATTGTTTCTTCAATGTTTCCATTAAGAAACGCAGTCTTAACATCCATCTTGCGTAACTCAAGATCAAAGTGAGCAACTAGTGCCATGATTATTATAAATGAGTCTTTCGATGATACTGGAGAGAAAGTCTCAGAATAATCAATGTCTTCTTTTTCTGAGTATAGTCTTTAGTTACAAGACGAGCCTCATACCTCTCCACATTACCGTTTGCATCCCTTTTGGTTTTAAATATCCATTTACAACCAATGGGTTTTGCACCTTCTGGCAGTGGGACAAGTTCTTAAACCTGATTGTCTTGCATAGATTTATACTCTTCATTTATGGCTTCAATCCACTGAAGAGAGTGTTCATCTTGCATGGCTTGACGGAAATTGATTGAATCATTTTCCATCAGTCCATTATTTTTCTCAGCTTCCATGAGGTAGATTTCATAATCCTCAGGAATGACACTCCGTCTTTCTCTAGTGGATCTCCTTAATTGCACTGGTTCTTGAGGTTGTTGAGTTTGATCAATCTGAATGGGGATATCCTCAATGATATCATGTTGAGGTTTATCCAAATCTGCTTCTCGAGAAATGACAGGAAAAGGAACCTGAACACTACTAGAAGCAGCAGTAGGATTCACATTTGAATCCTCCTCAAAAGCGATATCTCTAATTCTATTTCTTCCCTCCAAACTCAACTTCCTCAAAGAAAGTTGTTTTTCTCGTCTTAAAGATATTTTTATTAGTGGGATCGTAACACTTATAGCCCCTTGAATGCTCAGAGTAACCAATGAAATAAATACTAACCGTTTTTGGGGTCCAATTTATTTTCTTGTTGCCTATAAGGCTTTGCTTTAGTTGGACAACCCCAAATATGGAGATGCTTAAGAATGGACTTTCGGCTAGTCCAAAGCTCATAAACTGTTTTAGCAGTTGACTTAGTTGGTACTCTATTTAGTATATAAGCTGCTGTTTTAAGTGCTTCTAGTTTCTTATTTTTGGTCTGTTTTCCCTTGATATAGTCAACACAGACATTAAAGTCTGTAAAATAAAGGGAATCTAGAATTTCATCTGACATAAGTCGCTCAACTCTATTTCTAGAGATGTAACCTACGCGTTTGTGTCATAATGATGTCAAATTTTCTTTATTTAACTTCCTTTAAGTACCACATGATTTAACATGCAAGGGTTCATTATATGAAGCAATTATTTTGTAATAAATAAAGATTGTCGAAAGAGCTCAATTAATTGGTACCAATAACATTTGAATTAAAAGACAAAACAATCTGATTGTTTCCAAATGAACAATAATAACCAAATTTGTCCAACAAACAATCAAAAATCAAAATTCCGTCTAAACGAAAATGTCTTTTAAATCCAAACAAAAACGGTTCCCGATGACAATCTAAATGCCTTAAAGCTTCAACTTCTACCGACTTTCCATCACCCACATAGATGTATCTTTCACCATCAATTGGCTTTTGGTAGCTTAAATAACACTGCATAGAAATACTTATGTGATTAGTAGTACCTGAATCTATTCACAAAGTATTTCTGGGTACTGAAGTCAAATTATCCTGAACAGACCAAAGTGAGAACTGTACATTTCTTAGCACGTCATGCGTGATATTTTGTATAGTTTTTTTTTTTTTTTTTTATGTGATCCGGCTTAATTCAGAGGAAACAACTTTGTTCCTGATGTTGTTCCTTATGAGCTAGTCTTTTAGCAGCTTCCTTATCAAAAGGCCTTTTCTTGCCCTTAGCCTTAGAGGTACTTGCCACATGGGTACTTTCAGTATCTTCTACTTCAACATTTCTTCTTCCTGAATATAATGAGAAATGAGCTCATTGAAAGTCAATTTCTCCTTTTTTTTTTTTATAGTTATAACTGATTAAACTGATGAGGAAGAAACACCAAAGCCATAAGAACGAGTAGGTCTTCCGAAAGCTCGATCTTCAGGGCTTTGAATTTTGAAGTAATGTTGAACATCTCTAGAAAATATTCATTTATGTTTTCTTGACCTTTATACATCACTCACATCAGTGTCGACAGAAGTGACATCATCTCGACCGTATCGTTCTTTGCAAAACGCTTTTCGAGCTTGTCAAGAAAAACCTTAGCTAGAGTGATATCTAATAATTAGGACCTCTAAAGGCATCCAGAAGGTTGTACATCATGATCGTCAGACTCATGCGGTCAGAACGATCACACCTCTCAAATTCTCTCTTAGTATCGAGAGTATTTTCCGTAGAGAGAAATGCAGACTATTCTATTCTGAAAGCAAGGTCAAGATCCATACATCCCAACACTATATGATAGTGTTGTTTCCATTCTTTGAAGTTAGACCCATTTAGCATGGGCAATTGGTTGATGTTAGATGATATTAAGACAACGGATGATAAAGTAACTGGAGTAGAACAAAAGAATCCTGAACGAATCGAAGTTTAAACGGAAGGTTTACGCACAATGAAGACTTTAGGTCCTAGCTAATGGTCAAGGTGTTTAA
Organism: Leonotis leonurus; assembly: GCA_026898415.1. Classification (NCBI taxonomy): domain Eukaryota; kingdom Viridiplantae; phylum Streptophyta; class Magnoliopsida; order Lamiales; family Lamiaceae; genus Leonotis; species Leonotis leonurus. The sequence continues at coordinate 1,324,656 of JAPKLX010000029.1, forward strand.
TCCCATCCCGTGATACCAAGCGCAACACCAATGTCTATCCTTTGGGCTTCAACATTGGCTGCAAGCGGTACTCTCGATGTAGTGATCAAATGTTGACAGTAAGGGCGTGCCGAACAACAATAAATCTTTGGATTGTATTGCTGATCACACAAGTTCATCTAGATAACTGTCACACACTTATCTCCACAGTATGCGTAGTCAACTCTGCCAGATGCTGACCTTCCTTTGGGCCGATCGCGCAAACGCATGAGTCGAAGACACAAAACAACCATATATAGGGCTAGATGCAGTAGTCTACACAAAAGAGGTCACTTTGGCGACGTATTGCTTCAACTAAAACACCTAGAAGTTGAACTTTGGACGCGAGTCCCAAAATGTTCAGCGACTGGATCGATGACCCGAGCCGGATCATCGAAGTCACAACTAAAAAAAATTACCCACATAAATAAACATGTATCATAATCACATCAAATATATAACATAATCTGAATTATAAATCTAAAAGAATTCTTTAAATTGACGTGCAACATAGTTCACAAAATATGATCCCACCGTCAACGAAAGGTGCAATCATACCAAAATTGAAAAATAAGGAAACATTATTAATTTCAATTATTCATTGATCACCATAAACAGTATGATGCATATTTCCAGTATATCAGTTGCACCAAAAAAATGAAATCATATATGCATCGAAACGCGTGCAGGATTAACAAACTAAATTAAGAGATTATGTATATGTATACACGATTCATGCAATTTATGTGCTGAAGGTTTGAAAACCCACTTTAATGATCTCGGTTTGCGTGCAACTCTAATTTAACAAACAATCAAATTTATGAAACAAATTGCAAAGCTCACGACAGAAGCAGCAATTGCATTATGAATATATATAACATAAACTGTCTCGATTTGCGCAGAATAAGGAATTAAATTGAAATACACCATATTCATTCTGATTTGAATACCTAATGGCGATAAAAAAAATTCATGTGTACTGACTACGCATTTAAAAAAAACAGCACACTGGAAAAGAAAATCAGCGCACGCAAATAAAATCGGAGAATCAATAACAATTATCGCATAATCACATAATTCCGGATAATTATCACATAGAGTGGCTCTGATACCACTTGATAGAATCATTAAAATCAAAAGAGGGAAAAACTGTAAACCCTAGATCATGAACTCTACTGATAATTATCCAGAGATATAATCTTAAGGCGGAAACGTGAACCTGGAAACGTCATTGAATTAAATGGGAAGAGGATTGACTGATCGGATGACTTGATGGATCTTCCGGAGATACAGGCGCCTCTTCCTTTCACGCTAATTCTGATGGGGGAAATTTAGCGTAGAGTACGTACTATTCTCTGGGGACCATCCATCCCTTATTTTATTTAATTAACTTTATTGTAATTGCATGTCAGCCCCTCAATAACGATTACAATTACATGTAGGGTTATACACTTTATATAATAGCTATTAACACATTATTTAATTATATTTGTGACCACTTTATGATTAATAGAAATTAATCTAACAATACCAACCTGTCTGTGATAACCACTTTTTGGGCAAGTTAATTAAATTTTACTGAAAGTTTCCATATAAAAAGCCTAGCAAGAGAATGCAAAAATAATACTCCATCCCTTCCATTATTTATGGCACGTTCAATAATAATGGCTCGTTTTCAAAAAATGAAATATTTTACTTTTAAAAAGTTACTCTACTTTATTGGATTTCACCACTTTACAAACAACAAATCATTTTCTTAATACTCGTGTCCAAAAATAATATGTGATTAATAGTGGGATGGGGGAGTATATATTTTATATGAGTTTATTAGTGTTTAATGGGCAGAAAAGATGTGAAAGAGAATGTAAATAAACGGGTGAACTAAAACAATGCGTTTGTCTCTTAAAACCACGTTTTATTTTGCTTTTTCACATCTCTGCTTTTCAGGCCATGTCTTTTTCTCCTACACATCATATTTTATGTCCTTATTTTCTCGATTTTCTAAAATATTATTATGTAGTGGGATGGAAACATTAGGCGTTCATATTTCAAAATCATTGGAAATAATAACATGTGAAATATTTATTCCGTCGTGTTATTATTTACTTGTTTTTTTGAATACGTAAATTGATTAATTATATAAAAATAAATAAAAACTGGTAGTATTCCCAACTTTTAAAAATTGTTTTATTAAAACAAGTAAAAATTAATGAAACTATAATAAAACAATCTAACACTATAGAAGAATAATTTTTGGGTGTCTGGATTCGAAAATAAGTAGTATTATATATCGTGTGAATCTTAACCCCGTGTAACAATTTATCACTCCATTATATTTTTTGAGAAATTAATTATTATTCCATTAGTTTATGAATCTAAATCTGCATTTTAATATACTAGCAATGTATAGCATTTTTTTAAGTGTTAATTATACAAAATAGTCAAAAAATAATGTAAAAGACAAATAATAGCCACAAATATAAACATATTTAAATTCTAGTCAATTTAAATATGAATTACCACAAATACCTTTCTATTTAAATTTAATTGTACGAAAGATACAAATGATATGAATAGTATGAATGATATTCATTCATACGGTTCATACATATGTACACTATAATAAAACTAAATATCACGTATGAATAGTATGATTCAATACAATTCATACTATTCATATTCAAAAATGTAAAAAATAAGTATAAAGGTATTTCTGTACAAGAAATTTGTAAATGACTAGAATTTAAATATTATTATATTGATGGCTATTATTTATCTTTGTGTTAATTATGAATTATACCCACTTCTTTAAATGTTGATAAAGAAAATACCCACTTTTTAAACTATATATAAAAAATACCCACTTTTTCATTTTCTCCCTATAATCATTATGTTTTTCTATCCTCATACGTCACTTATTTATCTCTCTCAATTTATATTATTTTGTCTTTTCCTATATATTTCATTCGTTTATTTGCTTGAACGGGTTTGATTGAAGTTATTTTTTAGAAAATTTTCATGTAATAATCTCATACTCCCTATTTTATTCAATAGAATATAAATACCGCCCGATTAAAGAGAGCTACCGTTTTGATTAAACAGCTGCGGTATTTATTTTTATAAATTTCTTACGTGCGGTAGATATGTTTCTAGGAATAAATGACATGGAATTACTGAAAAATTTCCATACCGCTCGGCTTAGAGGAAATACCGCTGGTACCCCAAACCAACGGTATTTCACATGCGTGATCTTAGCCGAGCGGTATCAGTTAATATTTTCACTTTGTAGGTTTGTGGGGTTTTATTTATTATTTATTTTTAAAAAACAAGTCCTAGTAATAAGTTTGATTAAATAGTGAAAATAAGCCAAATTAGTGAGGTGGGACCTCCTTGTTTGCTTTATTTATTCTTTCTCAATTATGACTCCAACTAGGCAAATTGTGATTTAATTAGTAATGATGTATGTTGCTAAACTTAATTTGCTTAATTGAATTGAATTTGTTTAATATTTATTTTGTTATCTAGAGTCGAATCCAATCGAATTACGCGATTTCCTATTTTTTTTTTAGAAATATTGAATATATTCACTAATAACAACTAATTAGCAAATTGAATATTGAATAAAAAATCAATAATAACAACTAATTAGCAAATTAATCAATAATAACAACTAATAAGTAAAATTAATCAATAATAACAAATAATTATAGATATATTGCATATATTTATAGATATATTGCATATATTAACTATATTTATAGAAATATTAAATATATTCACTATATTTATAGATATATTGCATATATACATTATATTTATAGAAATATTGAATATATTCACTATATTTGTAGATATATTGCATATATTAACTATATTTATAGAAATATTGAATATATTCACTATATTTATAGATATATTGCATATATTCATTATATTTATAGAAATATTGAATATATTCAATATATTGACTATATTTGTAAAAATATTGAATATATTGACTATATTTGTAGATATATTGAATATATTAATTATATTTGTAGAAATATTGAATATATTCACTATATTGAATATATTTGTAGAAATATTGAATATATTGACTATATTTATAGATATATTGCATATATTCAATATATTGACTATATTTGTAATATCATGGTATCTATGGTACCTGTACCGTTATTGATCTTTTATTAATAAAACTTTTTTCGATAAAAAAAATGACTAAATATATTAAATATTGTCTAAATATACTATATAATGACTAAATATAATGTATAATGTCTAAATATAATGTATAATGACTAAATATATTTTATATTGTCTAAATATACTATATAATGACGATATATACAATATATTTTCTAAATATACTATATAATTACTAAATATATTATATAATGTCCGAAAGGCTCGTTCTCGAATCTGTCAAGTAAATTGTAACCCCCGACTTCAAGAAGTGTGATCCCGATCTCCTGTAGTACACTGATCCAGTAATATGTATTTGATACCGATATCCGATCAATAGAATTCGGCCTACGATATCACTGACGCTCCGATACCTTTATAATTAAAACAACTAATTAACAAAATACTCAATATAAGATAAATTTATATAAAAAAAACATTTGTAAATAAATAAAAAACGAACAAATACCGCACGTAATGAAATAATAATTATATAATTGAAATCAGAAAAATATATACGTAACACGTATACCAATACCGCTGGCAAATACCTTTCGAAACGTATTTACCTCGCGTCAGCCGTACGCGCGCGGTAGATGCCTCGTTGCCAGCGGTATGAACATTGCTAATGTCCTTATACAATTTTAAGAATAATGATGTATATACCACACGAAAACAGTCCATGTATAATCATATAGAAGAGTAAATTGTCACTGTATATCATATAACAAAAGAGGGCTGGAAATTAGGAAGAGGAAAGAGAATAGGAAAGAGATGGGAGCGCGTGCGCGTGTGTTTTTCGTGTTTTTCTAGTAAAAAAGTAATAAAAGTCAAAAGTGGGTATTTTTTGTATATAGATTAGAAAGTGGGTATTTTTTATATATGTGTTTTGAAGAGTGGGTATTTATAATTTTCTCCCTTTAACTTTTATAATCTTTTTCAGCTATTTTATATAATCACTCTTTTTTAAAATAACATCAAATTTCTTTAAACACAACAGCTACATCTTGACAAAAGATAATTTGTACGTATTGGACTAATAAAATATTTCCTTAAACACAAAAACTAAAAAAACTTGAGTGATTAGGACTTCAGCATGCATATAAGATCCAATGTAATTTAGGGTAACAAAATACGATGGAGATTTAGCATGACCCCATTCATTATAAAGGCCAAACATGCCACATGTCCACTATGTTTTATAGTTTTTGCAATAGTCTCACAAGTTTTAATGGATATTTAGAAAATTATAAGTATGCAGATATTTATTTATTTTAGCATCTTGTTTTTCAAATATATATGACCCGTGTGTTTTTGTTTGGCCTCACTCTATTATGCAGCTAAAATTTCACGAACGTTCCAAGTAAACTTCTCCATCTTATAATCATTTTCGAACTCAATCCAAAAGTATATTTAATTCCTAAATTATTAACCCACATATTTAATTTAAGTGTAACAATTATAAAACAATTAAAATTTATATGGCATGCAATATCCAAAAGTCAATAAATGTAACATCCACAATCTAGATATTTTAAACCGTTGTGTAATGAACATATGGCGTTCTTTTTCTTTGAAGGAAAAATAAAATAAAAAGCCCAACTTTTAAAAAATAACAATAATATTTCGTTTGAAAATAGTCACATATTTCTTGGTATTATAAAATTTCGTTTAAAATCTGACGTTCAAAAAGTTACCGGTAAGAAAATAGAAGTGACAAACTTCACATTTCAACCAAGTCAAACATTTACTCTTTATCTTTTTTTATTTCCTTTATAAATGGGCCTTTAAAACTATGAATCTATTTTTCAAGGCCCAGTTCGTATATTATTATATGTATGAAATGAAAGATATAGAAATGACGGTTATAATAAATTGACGATTTTATTACAGTATATTGGGGTCCCCGGCCAGAACCACACGTGCAAGTTTCCCTGCATGTGGCTCGTCCGTGCTTTTCGAGACGCTGCCTGTGACTCAGCATGGGATAAGGGGGCGGAACTGCACACGAAAGTGTTCAGAGCATTGTCCGAGTGAGTAGGCAGCGCCTACCAAGCAAAGCTTTCTTGAAGAGGCTGGGCTGCTTTTTTTTCGGCGCCCGCCCTCTTTTTTTTGTTTGCAAGGGACAAGGGAGCTATAGGAGCATTGATCTTATCCGCATTCATTTGACACTTGTGGGCATTTCCTGCATCTGAGGAGTGTTCCATCATGACTTACCGAGATCTCCATTCTTCTCTTTCTTCCTTGGACCCCGAATGATCGGTGCAGCGGTTAGTCATCCTTAGACACTTGAAACTGGAAGGATAAAGAAACCGACCCGGTGGACTGCCGAGCTAGGTAGACCTGGATATGGAATAGAAATCATCGAAAGCAACAACCCCGTCTAAAGATCGACGAAACCCGGGGCAAGGCTGACAGAAATACTCAAACAACATTGTGCGCCCCTTACCGTTCTCGCTTAGTGTTTGACGTGCAACCAATTTTACGCTGACTAGGACTGGGTCCTCAGATCAAAGAGGCGGAAGAAGAGCAATCAACTCTGTCCTGGAAAAAAAAAAGCTATTTAGCTAATCAACGAACTAGAAACCAGTCATTTAGCAGCCATATCAACGATACGTATCTTTTCACTTCACTCCAGTCGTTGATAGAGTGCTCCGCCCCTGTCAAATAAAGTCGTCTCCATTCACGCAGGTGCAAAAAGCATTTCCTCAAACACATTCCCTGGGATCTTTCCTGGACGCTTATTCGATCACGTCATTCATTCGACACCGAGGGCTTGGTCTCTTCGGCAACTGGATGTGAATAATGCCTTTCTGAATGGAAGACCCCGAAAATATAAAGGAATGGGTCAATATTTTAAAAAACTCCGATTTGATAAAGGGATTTCCCTGGGATTCGACCTCACTGCTGTGAGCCTCTCAAATTCTACTGGTTTAGTACTTGGGACTCAGTTCCTCTTCTGGCTACTTTTGAGTGGCCGAGGGATAGGCCGACATCCGACTTCCCAAGATTGGCAGGGCTACTACTTTGTAGCTTGATTTGACTTGTCAGCCGAAAAAGAAGCAAGGCTATGGATACCATGACCGATCACCATCGATAAAGATTCTTCTTTCTAAATCTAAATCACTTCAGGTCAGCGGGGCCTTCAAGCATCAGAAATACGCCGGGGACTAGGGACGTTCAAAGAATCTTTGGAACAGCCCTTCGCTCCTCTAGAGGTGGGAAGCTCGGGGATGATTCCCTGATACAATGGCCATGATCCCTGTGCAGCCAAGGAAAGTCAGATTCTAATAGAAATGACCGTGGAAAAGGTCTCGTCATAGTCTATTCCTTTGGTTTGTGTGAATCTTCTTGCCACTAACCTTACTTTATATCTTTATATCTCTCAATCTTCCCACTTGGCTTTCATTTCACTGCCTTTCAAGGAAAAGGGGCACCCCACACCCTAGGACAGCAAAGACTCAACTTCTAGATGTGTGGGAGGATATCTCATACTAAAGCTCGAATTTGGAATGAAAAGAGGAGTAATGCTTCCTAACACGGGAGTTCCAATCTCCTTAAGTATACTCATTATACAGTAAGACCATTGAAAACATTTATGAACCATCACGTACGGATGTTTCCGCATCAATTGGTAGTTCGACATAAGCTTGATTTAGCTTCATCCCATTCTTCTAAGCATTCTTTTTCTAGAAATATCACTACTGGATGTGATTCCAAGAGCCGAACGGATTTTTGCCTTGGTTAGGCGACAATCATGGTCTTTGGAGCTAGGCTGTTGAGTTAAAGTAAGCGAGCTAGTCACCAGAGTCACCGGTTGGCGGGAGTTCCAACTTCTTTTTACTGGTCTTCCCGCGCCTATGGCGGTAGCGTAATCAGGTAATCCCCGAATGGAAAGAAACCCCGTTTTAGCCTCTCCTTTCTTCTTTCTTCATCTGCGCTTAAGGCAAGCCCTTTCACCCACGAATGAAATTAGCAGTCTTAATGGTGTTCACCTTCACTCCTAGGGAATAGATCAAAGGGGAATAATGAGCTACTTTTGTAGCGGTTCTCGCCGCTGCTCTTCCTGGCTTAAAGCGGTTCTTCGACTCAAGGCTCTTCTCTCGACCGGATGGGCCCCGAAAGGAAAGAACCGCTCACTAGATAGCCAGACTAGGGGGTCCTATCTGGAGACATACTGAAAACCATGCGGATCTGTTCAATCTCCTGCGGCGAGTGCTGTTTCTTTGACCTGTTTTTGCTAGATTGTATACACTGAATAATGGGACATTCCATATTTGTTTTTTTTTTCTTTCTATACATTGAAATCTCGTACTGAGCATTTATTCCATTTTCCACCTTGTTTTATTGTTCCCAATTTATTTTTGCAAGTTATTAAACTTTTTTATCTAATAATTTCTGGAAGAGTAATACGATGCAATAAACAACGTGTACAGTCAAATTAAATGGTACCTTGCTTGTCTGCGTTTCTTTTCTTTTTTTTTTCTTTTTTTTTGTGATCTATGCGTGTTGGTTTATGAAATAACCTCCAACAAAAATGTAACACAGAAAAAACATCAAAATGCTCCATATGATATGGAGATTATACCTTGAACGATGAGTATCACCGACGCGGTTGCTGCCAAGAAGTATTCTCGCAAAGCGAACCTGCAAAGAAAGACCGGGGGAAGAGTTGGGGTTCCCCCGGGAAGGAGCTCCGACGCTCAAGTCAGATTCTCGAGCAATGATAATGAGTAGAGTATGGAGAGTGTGAGAACGAGAGTGTGTGTATGTATTAGGTCGTGTCGAAGAACCTGGATAGCATGTATTTATAGGATAGAAAATGAGAATAAATGAGTAATTCTCCCTTGATAACAACCTCAAAAGCTTTAATATGAATCAGAGAAAACTCTAATAAAAGAAAACCACGTGTCCAGTGGTCCCATATCATTGATAACCTATCTGTAGACAAATAGTACCTAGTCCAGCATTTGTCAGAGAAATCCTGACACACGTTAGGTAGTTAAGGCTTCACGTTTCTCGCGCTATCACCAGACCTCCAGATCTTAATTTCTACTCCTCTTCCAGTCAGAGCTTCTTGAACAATGTAAGAGCCGATAAAATAAATCCTCTTTCCAACAATCATTTTCATATTATCAGAGCTTACTTAGAGCTCTTAGATTCCAGACCCTCCACTAGGTCTGAAACCTCAGAGCAATTAAGCCTCAATCATAAACCTTCTAATCATCTTACGATAATGCTATACATTTTTGTATGTCTTTGTATTTTAAACCGTACTAGATGTTTTTAAAAAGATTTATTTAAAATCACGCTGATATTATCCCTATCAATGCGGATCATGTTTATATATAGTACTAACATTGCATTTGAGATTATGTTAGTTAAAATAAGTGTCCCATTTTGTTTGTACATACCAATAAAGTATTATATTTATATATATAACTTTATCAATTTATTTTATTCACATATTTATTAATGCATTCGTACATTTTATTTTGATAGTATAAGAGTATTTAATAAAAGTAAAATAATAAAATATTATATTTTTTGTCTAGAATTTTTGATACGAATATGTTTCATTTTGGTTGGTTTAATTTACCCCGAAAAAGTAAGTCCATTAATTGAATAAAAAAAAGGGGGAAATCCTTGTTATTCGTATGTTCGATGTATTTTGGAGTTTAATATTACAAGCATCCATCACTTTTATGTTATACATTCCAACTTATGATTACGTTGTCACATTCGAAATGTCAACACATGCATATAGGGCACATTCAGTTATTACACCGCTTGATAATAATCCCAACTAAAACAGTTTTTCATTTCATTATTATTTATTTATCATAAGAAGTCGTATTTTATTTTATATATGCTTTTGATACATACGCACACAACAAATAACATTTACACATAAATTAATTAGTTTCCGTCACAATGTTATTGTACCTACTTATTCACAGTTATTATTAAAAAATAGTGATTTTATTGCATTTCAGAATTAAAAATGTCAGTGGGCACTGTAGTTACAAAAGATATAGCTTCTGATCATAATAATCAAAGTATTGATTCATCTTAGTGAAAATTTTGGTATCAATAACATTTATAATTTTCAAATTTTCAATTTTTCAATTTTTCGTGGCTAGAATCAGGACTTAGACATATACAAATTTTCGAGGAGCCCATAATTTTGATAAGGACTTTCCAAAATTTTCGAATTCAATTTCAATTTTTAGATTCTAAATTAAAAATCATAATTGTAATTTACATTTATTTTAAATTTAAAATATTTTGATCCGTTCAAAAAAATTGGAATATTCTCACTCAAATGATATGGGTAATACCCCAATACTATCTACAAAGTGATATGGGTTTGAGCTGGATTTTGGTATTGGGCCTCAGGTAGGTTACCCATATTCAATTATTACTATACATTTATCATATAGATTTCATGCACTTGAGGTAATATTTGTCACTCTCACTTACTCAGAACGTTTTTATTCATATTCCGTAAGTGTGTTTAATTTTATAATTATTAACGCGAATTAAGAGTTCATCGTACAATGGCTAATATTCAGTTGGCGCGTTGATCATTGATTAAATTCTTTAAAGTTTTATAAACACATATTATTAATTTATAATAATGAGAATAAGGAAGGTAATTTAGCAGTGAAGCAGGAAAGGAGAAATGTTGGGATTGGACAGAAACGTGTTTGGTGAATGAGTAGCAACGAGTATAGAGAAGAAATGCGGTGGTGGAGCCTACCAAAAGTTGGTAATGAGACAACCACTCCCAACTAACCCCCCAACGTTCCATTTAAACCCCTTTCCTCTCCCACCAACTCCCCTCCACCGCCAAAATCTCAATGTCGCCGGATAAACCCTCCGCCACGCCTCCGCCCTATTTCTGGGGCGACACTCCCGAGGAGGACTACTACTCCTCCCAGGGCGTGCGCAACTCCAAATCCTACTTCGATTCCCCACACGGGAGGCTCTTCACCCAATCCTTCCTCCCTCTCGACCCGACTCGACCCGTCAAGGCCTCCGTCTTCATGACCCACGGCTACGGATCCGACACCAGCTGGATGTTCCAGAAGTTCTGCATCAACTTCGCCAGCTGGGGCTACGCCGTCTTCGCCGCCGATATGCTCGGCCACGGCCGCTCCGACGGGATCCGATGCTACATGGGGGACCTCAACGTCGTCGCAGCAGCGTCGCTAAGCTTCTTCAGGAGCGTTAGGGTTAGCGAGGAGTACAAGGATTTGCCGGCGTTCCTGGTCGGGGAGTCCATGGGCGGCCTCGCCACGATGCTCATGTATTTCCAGTCGGAGAAGGATCTCTGGACCGGCCTCATCTTCTCCGCGCCGCTCTTCGTAATTCCCGAGCCAATGATGCCGTCTAAGGTATTTTTCCCAATTCTGCTCATTTATAGCTTGATTGTTACGTTTAGCTTTGTTCAGTAATTTATAGCTTGCTTGTAGATTGAAATTGAAAATTCAGAGTGATTTGTGTATGGTGATGATATTGCATTGCTGTTCTTTTGGAATTCTATTTAGCTGTGTAATAGTTAAAGAATTGTAGGACATTTAACATCTGCTAATTTCGTGCTGTCGCTCATCGTAGATGATGATATGGTATTATAAAATCAAATCAAATGTTTTTCTAATATTCTTTTTTGTACCTAAAAAGCTGCTTTTTTTTTTATCTGATTCTTGGGTAGCATAGTTATTCCAATCTTACTATATTTTTACCTCAATACTATATGCATATATCTTGAAATTAACCATGCTTCATGCCATTGGAAATCTACTTTGATTCTACCCTATCTCATCTTCTCATAGGGGTTGGAATACTAAAAAATTGCAAGTGGAAGCTCACAAACTATCTTGTATTGTGATTCTGTTTATGAAGGTTCACTTATTCGTGTACGGAATGCTATTCGGATTAGCGGACACTTGGGCTGCAATGCCAGACAACAAGATGGTAGGCAAGGCCATTAAAGACTTCGAGAAATTGAAGGTGATCGCTAGCAACCCCATGAGGTACACGGGGAAACCTAGAGTGGGAACGATGAGGGAGTTATTGAGGCAGACAGAGTATGTGCAGAACAACTTCGAGAAGGTGACTGTGCCCTTCCTCACTGCACATGGGACCTCGGATGGGTTGGCTGAGGCATCGGGATCGAAGATGTTGTACGAGAAGGCGAGCAGTGAGGACAAGACGCTGAAGCTGTACGAAGGAATGTATCACTCTCTGATACAAGGCGAACCCGATGAGAATGCAAATCTTGTGTTGGCTGATATGAGGGCATGGATTGATGAGAGAGCTGAGAGATATGGTCTGAAACGTGACGGGAATGAGTAATGTTTGTTGGCGTTGCTCGAATTTGTTTGTGAATTGTGATCTTGCTCTTTTCTATTTTAGTTACTTGGTATCTTTGAGATAATGTGGTTTCGGGCAACTTGTTTATGTCCAGAAATTGGGGTTGGTGCAGCATTGACCTAATGGAAGGTGAAACGTAGTTTGCTCCCTTCACTTTCAAATTAATAAAATTATTATGTTGGATATTTATAAAAAATTCTTGATGAATATACATTTAAGCTACACTATGTCCGCTTTATAAGATTTTTTTTTATATTCATAATGTGGCATAATTATATATTTATTTTTTCCTGTTTTTATGACTGAAGAAGGACACTATCATAATATGAACAAAAATAAAGGTACAATTCAAAATTCAAAGGGTTTTGAGTATGGATCATGAGCTACTCATATAGCGTAAACCATGTAATTCGAGTTCAAACTTAAAAATAATATTATTAAGCTTTACACGAATTGAGTTCGAACATAACTTGAACTCGATAAATTTATTTCTAACCGAGCTCGAACACCTTAATATTCTCACATCGGTAGAGGGGAAAATCAACCAAACATTGAGTAGCAGAGTCTTTTTTTCTTAATAAAGCATGCTCTATGGGATGAGGATGACACAAAGGAAAAGTCGAAGTAAAGAAATACTAAAAAAATACAGCGATAAGTCTCTAATATACTTCCTCTGTGGGGCTACAAGTAGTTCGACACGAAGTTTAAGAAAGTAAAGTGTTGCATTTAAAAAAAGTAGGAGTGACGTATTTTAAAGGTAAAATTATTTTCTTTATATGAAAAGTAACCATTTTTAGTATGACACCCCAATAAGGAAACACGGTCACAATTAGCGGACTGAGGGAGTAGTACTGATATGGAGACTTTCCAATTGTTCTCTTTCCAAATAATCCAAAATCAAATGCTGAGCATGAAAGTTGTCCCTCTTTTGTCCCACCCAGCCAATAAAAGCACTGAATATACCATACCCAGCAAAAGAATTTAAGAATCATATAATGCTACAACCAACTGCAACAAACATTCTGGAATATTCATTTATACATGGAGTAACCGTGGAACTCTACTGGGGATTATTAATTACACCAACCATATTAACTATTAACATCCCAACCTTGTAATCACTAATCACAAAACATTCTTTTGTAAGATAAACGAGACTAAAGTTTTTTCCAAGTCTTGTTACATGTTCTACGTAAAATCTAAAATTGAACTAGGGACCAGCAAAGATTTCATTATAATGCTTAAAACAAGCCCTAAAACATAACTATACAAAACAATTGTCAACGGTACATGTAGAGCACAATTCATGAAAGAGTTTGATAATCTACCACAAACTTGCATCTACCTAAACACCTAGTGTAAACTTTTTAGTGCAGAGCAAAAGAACATGTTGAATTCAGAAATTATGTCTTGTGAAGTTATGATAAATAAATAAAAAAAAATAAAAAAAAGTTATGATAAATAACCAAGTATGGGAAGATGTGTGTCATGATGATATTAATGGGCCGGAATTGGTTTATATTATGGGCTTATGGGCCTTTACTAACTCATCTCGTGTATTGTATATAAGGCTTAGAAGTTAGAAAAAAGACAACAATGTTAGGTTTAAAATAGTTTTTCAAATTTTAAAACAATTGAATTATTTATCGACAGCGATTTATAAACAACAGTTTCATCACATAACTATATATATTAAATTAACTAAGAAATAAAAAGATTGGTGTCTAAAATCGTTGTCATCCACCACTCAATTTTGTTTTATACTCATCCTTCTCATCCAGTTTGTTACGTTTTTTTTTGTTGCCCATTCAATTTGTTATATATTTTTTTAAAATAACTTTATTATTCACACAACTTTAAATAATATATATTTCTATCACCACTTACGCTATTTTTAAATTCTTCTTAAATTTCGTGTCCAAAATGAAATGTAACAGGCTAGAGTGAGTATATTATAAATGATGAAGATACGTATTAGGTATACATAGCGATCTGCCACCACATAATTAATGTTTTTCAATCTAATTAGTTAATGGCCTATTTATTTTCTTGAGCTCGCAAAAACTAATGCAATTTTATAAATTCCTCTTGAATGGACGAAAGGATAATATTAACAACAAGCTTTTTATAATTATATATATAATAGTGTTAAATGAGATTGTAATTCAGTTTAATAAATGATAATTATTTACTGGAATCAATAAACAGTGATCCGGTAAATAAATAATCTCTTATGAATTTATTGGTGATGTACTTTTTTTCTTGGTCGAAGAAAGTCGGATATAAAATATTATTTACCATTTACCAGGAATATAACTTTAGGTGCCTCTGAAGAATCTTTTAATAATAATATCAACTCATAAACCAAATTGGTACTCGACTATTAATTCAATAATACTTATGGGAAGAGATAGAAGGAGAATAGAAGACGTTTAGAGAACTACTAAGGAGGAAGTTCCAAGGTTAGTTTTGATTTAATGGGAGAATGTAATATTATGAAACTTATATGAAACTAAGGAGGAATTAGAACTATAAATTGGATTATCTAACTTTTAGAGGTCGTGTGTTAGTGTATCATCAAAATGCAGAAAAAAGAAAAGGTAATTTACTTTTGACAAATATAACATGGATTAGTACTTTGATGTTTCAAATCAACTTTCTAATGGACTATTGGACTGCAAATATTCTTTTTTATTCAATATTCATGTTCTGAAGTCAAACTTTAAAAAGCCTTGTTACAAATATTTTTAAAGCATAATTTTTTATAATAGACTTTTAGTTATAGTAAATCAAATAATGATGATGTATATAATAATGCTAAATAATAGTCAATATTCTTATAATACTTTTAATTTATAACTATCATGTAATTAACAATTATTTAATAAAAGATAATTAAATAAACATAAACACGTGATAACTACTCTCTTCGTCCCACTAAATATATCATGTTTTGACTAAAATTGTGAGATTTTTTTTATCATGACATATTTAGTGGAACAAAGAAAATATTATTTTTTTTATAATATTTTAAATGATTAAAGAGTTTATCATAATAAAATGTTTATTTTCACCTATTTTTCCAACTATTAATGTAGTCCACCCTCCCTTCCATTAAAATAAACCAATTTTGACCTAATATATAAGAGTTTTTTGGCGAAAGTAGACCTACTTTAATAAAAAAGGTATTATGAAAAACTATGAAATCACACCGTTTCACAAATTCACTCTGCCATTCCTATAGATATAATATTGGTTGTTGAATGTTGGAAATTTCAACAAGAAATTAAGATGTGGGACGTCCTATTAGCAAAAAAATTTTGTCCCTCAATAGTGTCATATTTCAAAAATAAAGATTAAAGTTATATCAAAGTTCTAATTTTGCCCCTCCAATCATTGTAGTGTTTTTATGTTTTATGTTTCTCTTACAATAATTAGGGATAAAGAGTGGAAAGTAAATTATTGTATTGATACGTGAATTTTGGGGGACGGAGGAAGTATATAGGATGGCGTGAGTTGGTATATCAACCGGTCAACTTAGCAAACTTAAGCACATTAATCACGTGCTAAATAATTGTGTATCTATAACCACTACTCTTTTTTTGCCCTTTTTTCTTTTTGTTGTTTTTGTTGATTATCAATACCATTACTTTTTTTTTACTATTAGAAAGAGCAGCCTTCCATACCTTCCAATACATACTTGTTAATTATCGAATCAATTTATATGATTTTCTCTTTCTTTTTAAAAAAAAAAAAATTCAAAATGGAGATTCATATTTCCAAAAATGACTTATTACATTTATATTCGACTCGATTAAATAAATAAATTATAATGAATCAACTGATTGATAAGTTTAGATTTTTAGACATTAATTTATCCTAAAGATTTCAATTCAATTGGAATTTGGTCATTCGCTATGTACAAGGATTCCCACTAAACATCAATGACTGAATGGTTAAAGTGTCCAACTCATAATTGGTAAATTCTTAGATTCAACTCTTAATGGATACAGGCTAACAGGACCCTCCAATAAATCTATTAGAATTGATTATTTTTCCTGCATATGTATAAGACTGAATTTTTTCGATTTATAAAAAAATTACTAATTCTTAACTTTTTTTAGGACTCAATCGTCAATACTTTTTATCCAAGTAGTTAGAATGGACATCAATTCACACTAGGGTTCAAGAAAAAAAAATGGCGTTACCTATATATTTCTACATTAATTATATCGATATCATGATACAAATTGATGAAGGAATACTACTATTTACTAACATAGAGTTAACATTAATCAGTCTCTTAAATATTGTACCTTGTAATTGACTATATTTTGAATGGGAACATCATTTATATTTGTAAAAATCAATCATTCTATATATTTATAGGTAACAACTTTGAATGAAGTTTTATTTAAAACTCAATGCGTAGTCGTTTGTCCTACGCCTACCAAAGATTCTTGGACCCAATGTCCACATCATCCCAACTAAGACCACAATTTGAATCTTAACAAATACATCAATTGCAAAAAATAAACTTAACTATAAAATTATAAACAATTTTATATAAAGATGACATGCATTATTAGTTTACTAAGTAGCTGAATCATATAGGGGTGAGCACACCCAAACTAAACCCGTAATTGATCCGGATCGGACCGACCTATCTATTACAACGGTGTGAGTTGAGTCATTTTTTAAGGACCGGTGAAGTACCGGGTCGGTCCGGGCTCAGACCCTTTAAACCCATAATCGTCTCATACAAATAATATATATATATATATTTTTAAATAGAAATATATATAATATATATAATATTTATATATAGATTTAATTATATTTTGTTTTTCAAAAATTGGTGCTGAACATTAAAAACATAATATATATAATATGAAACAAAAAATATGAATTAATTTTTTCTTTGGGTCAGACCGAATCCGGATTTCGGGTTTGGGTCGGTCCGAGTCAATTTAGAGAGTTTTCTCAGTCCGAATCGGTTCACATTAAAAAAAATTTGGATCTCCGGTCCTAACGGGTTGGTCCGGTTCGGTTCGAATCGGATCCGACCCACTGCTCACCCCTAGAATCATACTTGCTCTGTTCACTATTTTTGATTTTGATGAAAAAGCACTCATAAATTTAATCAAACCAAATCAGAAATAGCAAGTGGGAAGGTAACATCAAACATAAAAACTAAGATAAATATAACCTTTTTTTTTTCAATACTATGTTTTTAATGATGAGAATTATTTTCCAAAAAGTAATTTTCACCTTATTTTGTTTCCAAATTCTTTAAAATTTATAAAGATTTTGAAGGGTTTCTCTCTCTGACATATATAAAGATATTCGGACACCTTCTTCAAAAACCCTCCTCGAGCTAAAGAAAAAACTATCTTCTTACTCCATCCTCTGAACGGTGTTACCTTATCTCCATCTCTCTTTCCTCTCTCACAAAAATCAATTCTTGGTTGGTTTCTCGGAGAAACCCGTGCACAACAAGAACAAGAGCAGAGAGAGAGGGAGGTGGAGAAATGCAAGGTGTTCTACAGTCAAAAGGTCTTCTTTCTTTGCCTTCAAGCCCCAGAATCAGAGCTTTCATTCCGCAGCCATTGCAGGGTTTGAGGTATCGCTTCAGCCCCTTAAACCCCTCTTTTAAATCCGTGAATTCTAATGGGCCATCGTTATCTGTTCATGGGTTCCCTAAGTTTCAAGGATTTGTGACGAAGCCTCAACCTATTGGTCATAAGAGTAGAAACTATCCTATTTGTAAAGCTGAGGCTGCTGCAGCTTCTGGAGATGGGCAGCCTCTCTTTGGGGATAAAGAATCATCACCTAAGTTTATGGGAATTGAGGTGGTGACACTCAAGAAAATAATACCGCTTGGGTTGATGTTTTTCTGTATTCTGTTTAATTACACAATTCTGAGGGATACGAAGGATGTTTTGGTGGTGACAGCACCAGGGTCTAGTGCTGAGATTATACCTTTCTTGAAAACATGGGTAAATTTGCCTATGGCTATTGGGTTCATGATCTTGTACACAAAATTATCTAATGTGTTGTCCAAGCAGGCCCTTTTTTACACCGTTATTCTCCCGTTTATTGCCTTCTTCGGAGCGTTTGGGTTTGTTTTGTATCCTCTCAGTAGTTATTTCCACCCCACAGCTCTTGCAGATAATCTTCTAAATGCTCTTGGTCCGAGGTTTCTTGGGCCTCTTGCGATTTTGAGAATATGGAGTTTCTGTCTTTTCTATGTCATGGCTGAGCTTTGGGGAAGTGTGGTTGTATCGGTTCTGTTTTGGGGATTTGCTAATCAGGTACCTATTTTCATCTCAATTTGCGTTTTTTTGTATTGATCAAGATCTCTCGCTTTTGATTTGAATCACAATAAATGGGTTGGCAAGTTAAATGGTCTGTTGTTAGGAGTCCTGTTTTACCCTGCGTTTGTTAATTATAATTCATGTGTGTATGCGAGTTAGTAAAATGGTGTATTGGAGATAGCTATTTCGAATATTGTGTGGTATTGGTAGTTAGCATAATCACATCCTATCATGATGAAACCCAGAGAAGGATGTATTTCGTTGCGGTTTGATAGGATCTGAAGATAATTATTTTCAATAGTTTTGTCTTGTGTGCTGAATTATCTTCCTTTTTTAACTATAGCTAACGTTTATAACAAACTTACTTCCAATGAGATGTTAAATAAAGCTTATCACTTCTTTTCTCCCATGTTGTGTGACACAGTGTTCAATTCACTCTCTTGCAGATTACTACTGTTGATGAAGCAAAGAAATTCTATCCTCTATTCGGGCTTGGTGCAAACGTTGCCCTTATTTTCTCTGGACGAACTGTGAAGTACTTCTCCCAAATGAGGCAAACCCTGGCTCCTGGTGTCGATGGATGGGCCATCTCCTTAAAGGGAATGATGAGTATTGTGGTGGGAATGGGGCTTGCAATTTGTTTCCTTTATTGGTGGGTGAACAACAATGTGCAGCTTCCATCCCGTAGTTTGAAGAAGAAGGTATTTGGAGTTTTTGTCTTTTCATTTCTCGGGATTTTGTATATGATTTAGTTTCTCTTCATAGTGGCTTCGAAAGACTGATTTTATTTTTAGCTTTACATGCATGTTCGTAGATTTCTCTGCTCATGCAGTGAACAGTTCACATCATATTATCAGATATTTTTTCGCGATTCTTCACATTACTCAGATTATTGCCTTACAATTGGAGCAATGTCAATCAGGAGAAACCAAAAATGGGGACAATGGAGAGCTTAAAGTTTTTGGTATCGTCTAAATATATTAGAGATCTTGCAACTTTGGTGGTAGCATACGGTATAAGCATCAACCTTGTTGAGGTTACATGGAAATCAAAGCTTAAAGCCCAGGTAAATAGCGTTTCTCCTTTCTGCGTCATCTCTCAGCATATAAACTGACCTTTTGATTTATTTATATTGTGTGTCTGCGCAGTTCCCAACACCAAATGAATATTCATCGTTCATGGGTGATTTCTCAACTGCTACCGGAATAGCAACTTTCAGTATGATGCTTCTGAGCCAATGGATCTTTGGCAAATATGGCTGGGGAGTGGCAGCAACTGTCACACCTACTGTCTTGCTTCTTACCGGAGTCGGATTCTTTTCATTGATCCTATTTGGTGGCCCTATTGCTCCTACCCTCGCTCAATTTGGGATGACGCCACTTTTAGCAGCCGTGTATGTGGGGGCAATGCAGAACATCTTTAGTAAGAGTGCGAAGTACAGCTTATTCGACCCTTGCAAGGAAATGGCTTACATTCCTTTGGATGAGGACACTAAGGTTTGAGCACGTTCATTACCCGTAAATTGTTTCAAAATTCTATTTATTGTGTCCAAAGTCACAATCTATTCTTATTCTTGAAGGAAATATAATTTTGATTTTTGAGTACGGAGGCAAAACAGCATGCTAAAAATGAACTTGGGTTTCAGGTTAAAGGGAAGGCAGCCATTGATGTTGTATGTAACCCACTGGGGAAATCGGGAGGTGCTTTGATCCAGCAGTTCATGATCTTGACCTTCGGATCACTAGCAAACTCGACTCCTTATCTCGGTGGGATACTTCTGGTGATTGTTCTTGCATGGTTAGGAGCCGCAAGGTCATTAGATGGTCAGTTCACTGCATTAAGGCAAGAGGAAGAGCTTGAGAAGGCGATGGAACGAGCTGCAGTGAAGATCCCGGTCGTGTCTTCGACTGATAGTGGCAATGGCTCGCTGAATGGCGAGTCGATGCTAAACGCCACAAGGGGAGATGCTTCGTCCGAGTCCTCGTCTCCTCGAAGCGAGTGAGAGTTAGTGTTCCTTTACTCCAATAGTGGGAGGAACAAGCAAACGGTGTTTTTAGTAAAGTTTGACCAAGTTTGTGTCATCATCTTAGGATTTTCCATACACCCAGTAATTCTTATATTTAGTTGGATTGTAAGATTTTGTTTTTCTGCTAATGAAATAATTAGAACTACTTAGTCATGCTTCTTTATTGAACATTGTTTTAATATATATAATATGAAATGCTTACTAAATTTAGTTTTTGTTTAATTTAATTTAATTTTCATTTTATGTTTGATTTGTACTTGCATTCAGTTTTAAATTTAGATTATGCTAGGATTGTCTAGTGTAATTCTATGAAGTACATATTTTTGTAAAATTTGATACGCCTAAGATCTTGACTTATTTTAATTTCTAAGAATAGTTGAGTGTTCATTATTATTTGAAATGTCCTTTTCTATCTAAAATTCTTGAAATTGTGAATGAAATTTTGATGTTGTCATAAAATGGAGTTGCTATGAATTTCAGTTTAATATATTTTTTTATTAATTGCCATAAAATACACGTTATTATTAGTATTCGGCTCGTTGATTTTTAGGATGTGGGAACTCACCTTGAACTCGATTCGAGCTTTTGGCATAATGTTTGAGTTCCTTTCAGAATGTAATTGATGAGTTTCCATTCGGCTGGATTGATATTTATGTTAATGGGTTCTAAGTTCGAGTTTGAATTTGGGCTCTATTCGAACTTGAGTTCAAGCTTGTATGATTTTTTATTTTATAGAATTAATTATTTTAACTTTAGGCTCAACTGTATGTTCTTGATTGAAGGTTCAATGGAAAGTTTGATAAAATGTTTGTGAAGCCGAGCTTAGACTTGAGCTCAACTCATTTATTTCGAGTCAAACTCCGAACAAGTTTTGTTAAGCCGAGTTTCGAATAGTAAGCGAATATTTGTGTTCATTTATAGATTTAATGATAAGATTACAATAATGTAACTATGAGATATTTACTGCCTAAGAACATCCATTATGGGAAAAGAAGGTAGAATATGATGTGGATGGAGTAGAAGGATAGTGGGAGAAGAAATGAGGTAGAGGTAGAAGTAGAAGATAGAGGTAGCCAAATATCTAACTGGGTAGAAGTATAAAAAATAATTAGTTGCATTATCCAATAAATAAAAAATAGTGTTATAATAGTGAGAATCATTAAAAAATAGTATTATAATAATGAGATCCATTCAAAGTGAGATAGATGCATAGTGGAACAAAAAATATGTAGTTAAAAAGTGAGGTAGATGTTGACATGACAATGATGTGACACCAATTTGAGGTAGAGGGATAGTAAATGAACAGAGCTACTCGAGGCTCGGCTCGAGAAAAGTTCGTTCGGAGCTCGGCTCGTTTACTAACGAGCTGAGTTCGAGCACAAATTTAAGCTCGATAATTTTATCGAGCCGAGTTCGAGCAAGACATGCTCGACTCATTATGTTCGCGAATATGTTCGAACTCGTTTATTCATGAGCAGATTACTCGAGCTAGCTCGCGAGCACTTAATCGAGCCATCAATCGAGTACTTAATCGAACTGAATGCATAAGAAGTTATAGTAAAGGTGGGGATTTGAGCTCAAAAGTATATTAAACGAGTCGAGCTCAAGCTTGAAAGTATATCAAACGAGTCGAGTTCGAGCTCAAGCTCAAAAACAATATCAAATCGAGTGATACACGAGTCGAGTTCGAGCTCAAGCTTAAGGTAACGAGTTGAGCTCGATCAGCAGGTCAGAAGCTTGAGTCGAGTTCAAGCACTTTAATATATTAAACGAGCCGAGCCGACTAGTATTCGACTTGACTCGGCTCAATTACAGCCTTATGAATGCCCTAAGAGCATCCACTATGGTGCTACCCATAGTATGTGCCAAATGTGCTACACATTATCAACTATAAACTTTTTTAATTATCTCAATTTTTTTTCACCATGGTGCTATATTAAATTAACTATTTAATGGACCACACAATCATAATAATAATGGAAAATAAAAAGAAAAAATATAAAAGTTTGAAAGTAATTTGAAGCAAATAAAGTTGGTGGGACACAACTTCATTTTACTACCTAAGTAGTATTTTTGTTAACTCTTAACTTTTGTGCTACCTCAAAACATCACTTCACTATGACATTACCACTTCCAAATCATCAACTTTCTCGAAACACACACTCATAATAGATGCTAAATTTACATGAATAGGTTTTTTTTTTTACTTATTTTATTACTGATTATCTTAATAACCAAATACTCTCTTTGTCTCGTTAATAATGATCTATTTTTATTTTGGAACGTCTCATTAATAATGACTCATTTCTTTTTTAGACAAAGATTAACACATGAATTATTTTTTGTGTAATAGACATAGATTGAATATTTGTTGAATTTTGTGTAAAAAAATAATTAAATCGTTATTAATGGGACGGAACGAGTAGTATATTAATAGTGCTAGAATTGTAGAATAATTATAATTGTACACGTGCTTGAGTTTGGAATATGTATTTCACAAAATACCATATTGGGATGGAAGATTGGAAGTGGGGGTTGGCGGTGAGGCCTTTAAAGCGTGGCCTTTTGTGAGCCTTGGAATAATACAATAAAAAACTTTCCACATTTCTCTTTTATTAAATGCTACTCTTCTAATGGAGACAACATTATTCAACAGATACACTTTAGAGAGAGAGAGATTAGAAGAGGACAATCGATTTTAATGTAAACATTCCATCAAATAGTAATTCACTTTCACTAGTCACCAAATACCACATATGATATGAAAACGACTTGACAAATTACTCTTGATTCAATTTTATCATCCTCTTACCACCAAGGCTCACAAACCAATGATGATGATTAAACCATCCTCCGTCCTAATAAGTATGATATAAAATTTTTAGGCACAATTATTAATAAGAGTGTATAAAGTAGTGTAAAAGTGATAGAGTCCACACCTTTTTAAAAGATAGTTTTTACTATTTTAAAAATGTGTCAAGCTTAAGCTTAGTGAGACGTCTTAATAAAAAAATTGTGTCAAGTTTAGTAAGACGGAAGAAATATTACCAAAGCAAAGAAATATACTATTACCATGTTGTTTATGACCCGAATAGTGCATTTGGGCACTAGCCCCGGCCCACGCAGCCCAAATAAATTATCATCTCCGGGTTGGTGAATGCATGCGGAGGAAGTGGCTAGCTTGAACTGTTCATACTTCCTCCTTAATTGCGCTTGCTACTGCTCTCTCACCTCCATCCTATCAAGGAGTCGGGCCGGACAAACTTAAAATGGACCCTGTGCGAATATGAAAATAAAAATATATTTATAATTTTATTAAATTATATGGTAAAAATAATAATACACTTATTTAAAAATTATTATGCACATATTTTAAAACTAAATCATCATAAATGTTTTCTTCATCATTTCCTCCAAAAAATCATATTGTAATTATTGCATTTTGAAAACAATTAAATCATTTGATTTACGAAAATTAATGAGCATGACCCATTACTTATTCTCAAAATTGTTAAAAACCATGAAAATTGAAGTAAAGAGGAATTAAACATATGTCAAATGTAATGTAAAAGATGCCATTGCCAGTTGGGCTACAAGTCTTCAATGAAAACATTTCTATAGCTCTCATATATATACACATATATAGGGACAATACCGTTTCGGGGCCTTCACACTCGGGGGTTTTGTGCGGTCGCTCACCTCGCACACCCCCAAAATCCCCTGCTCTCACGATTCCTTTTATAGCCTCATTCATCTAGTTCTAATATACCTAAATTAATTCAATACTGTATTTCATTTTTTACCCTAAGTCTTGGTTCACGTAGATGCGATTAATGACAAAAAAAATAATTAACACTTCATTCACCGATAATTTGTTTTTCCAAAAAACATTTATATTCATAAAATAATAAAAATTATTTATTTATATTTAATTAATTTTAAGTACTGTTATTTTTCATGATAGCCTAACCCTATCATATTTAATGGAGTATTTTGTTTGTTAATTTAGATATAACCGTCAAATAAATTAAAGAATAAAGTTATAACTCAAAGTAGTCGAGGTTGTAAGCACGGCTTGGTTTGTCAAAGAAAAAGATAAAAAGGGGCTGTCGGTTCAGTCCGTGATCCATGTGCTCCTCTCGGACCAATACATTGATTGGAGTCGGTCGTTGACCTGTCAGCCCATCCAGACCCAACATGATTATTGGCCTCTCGAATTTAATTTTTATTTATTTTTTTATCACTCTCTTTTATTTAATATAATTTCATAATTTTATGTCTTTTTCATGACACTTTAAGACTTTAAGGAGAGATAATATTATCATTTTAAATTTGAATCGATTATAGTATCCCTTCTCGTAACGAATGAATGAGAAAAAAATGGTAAAATTATAATAGAGAAAGATAAAAAAAAAAAATTCAAAAATAATTATACTCTTAACGCTCATTTTGGAAGCATTTTGAAAGAGATAAATATATTTTTCAAAAAACACAATCTTAAACAATAAACATATATACCCACTTTTTGAATCAAATTTGAAAAATGACTTATATATTAATTAAAATATAACAATCACACACCATAACATGAAAAATATTTTAAATTGTGTTTTATTAGAATCTAAACTTTAAGTTATCAAATCTATAATCTAAACGATACATTCGGTTATCAAGTATAAATAACCCATTGACTAAGATTTTCATTTAAAAAAATGAATATTCTTCTCAACATAATTTGGAATGAATTATTTAATAAAGTTAGGCAGGATATTATGACTATCTTAATGGAGGTCTAACCTTGAGCGTAAAAAATAGAGTATATTACATGTTAAATTAAAAAATTATAATACTAGTTTTGACATAAATGCATGAGACGTAGAATTTAGTTTTTTAGAGTTCAATTATCAACTTGAAAAGTTGATACGACTCATTGAATGTTAAGAACGAAAATGAAGAAGTAATTGAATGGAGCAGCTTACGTATAACACAAAAAATTATTTAATTTTAAATGTTATACATATATATATAGTGAATTTGAATTAAAGGATCAATTGTAACAATTTCCATTATAGATCATTTTGTTTAGTTGGTAAATTAGTCAAACCTATACTCACGTGCGGTGTGTGTGGAATACATAAGTTGTGTCCTATTCGATCAATTTTGATTTAGTGTATTACTAAGCACGAAATGATGAAATCTCTAGATTTTCATCTTTGTAACTTTTCTATTTAAAACTATATTATTGTTATTGAGTGAAAGGATTTTAATTAAGAGAGAATTCAATATCATATCATCAACCGGAACTGAACTGGGCCACCTGAAACTCGCGGTACAGTACAACTATTCATTTATTTGTATTCAAATAAATATAAATAATAATAACAATACTGTAATAACTGTAAAATGAATTAATTCCTCATTTTCTCATAATTCACTAATCTCCAAAAGCTGGAACAGGCTTGCTCGTTTCTCCCCCAAATTCGAAACGCAAAAACCCTAAGCTATTACGCCGTTGCCGCCAACCTAGCTGCTCTCGATTGCTTTATCTCCACGTCGCCAACCGCGTCGCTTATCTTTATCCCTCGCCGGCTGGCCGCTTGTCTCATCGCTTGTTCGTTAAGAGCCCTTATTTCGATTTTCTTATTACATCTTCTTATATGTACATAATTTATTTTAATATTCAGTAATTTGAGAGCTTGTCTCCATTTGTGGGTTGTTTTCTAAGCTTGTGGATTAGTTTTGTGTATTCATGTGTCATTTTTCTGGAATTCCTGCAAAATTGAGGGCTGGATTTTGTTTTGCTTTCTGAAGTTGGGCAATAAGGAAATTAATTCGAATGGATCTAATTTGATTAGGCCCTTTTTCGTTGCTTAGTTGAAACGATCTGCTCCAATTCATGATTTAAAGATAAGTCTGCTCTATATATAATTTTCTGCAGGTGCAAAGTCAGCTGAGAAGTTCAGCAGAGCTGGTAAACTTTCCACAATATAGGCTCATTCTTGTTTTCTATTCTCGTAAAGGGCCCCCTGGCTCTTTTTCCCGTTTCTGCAAAATTCCAGACAAATTTACCTAGCAAAGCTGAAATATAGAACTTAGCGGCAGCAGAACTATGAAATCATAACTTTCATGAGTTCCCAGTTGACCTTCAATATCTGCTTAGACACCCAATACTTCCAGTTACCTGAAACATACCATATAGCACCCAAGAACGTGGAAGTTAAATGACCTGTTCCCTAGCATATCACATTTTATGAACCCGAAATGATGCTTTTCAAATTCTTCACAGTAAAATGCCTTTCAGCCCATGTCAATGAAATCTGCAGATGATTTCTCTTTTCCCTGCTTCCATAATATAACAATGTAAGCATGCAGATTCTATTGGTGGAGTCAAGACCTGAAATTCTGTTTATTGTGTGACCACACTTGAAAAGAAAAGGGAATGATGGCAGAGAATGCTGAAGTTGATGACCGTGTGGATCTTGATGATGATAACTACACTGAAGAAGATGATGAAGAACCCATGGAAGATGAAGGAGCTGGAGAAGATGTTCAAGAAAATGACGAAGAACCTCAGGAGGACACCAGAAGTGATGATGGTGGGGAAGGTCAATCTCCAGGGACAGATAAAAATGATATCTGCATTGGAAATATGGAGGACAAAGAAGACTCGACATCTATCAACGAAGAGGAGAAAGAGAAACATGCTGAACTTCTTGATCTTCCTCCTCATGGCTCTGAAGTTTTCATTGGAGGACTTTCTCGAGATATCTCAGAGGAAGACTTAAGGGAATTTTGTGAACCCCTCGGTGAAATTTCTGAGGTCAGTGAATGGATATATAGGTGAAATAATAGTAAGATATCCTCATGCATATACTATTTCTCTTTGGTACTCATTTGCTTGTTGATAAATTGACAGATAAGAGTAATGAAGAATAGGGATACCGGTGAAAGCAAGGGGTTTGCTTTTGTAGCTTTCAGAACAAAAGAAGAGGCACAAAAGGCAATTGAAGAATTGCATAACAAGGAATTCAAGGTGAATTGCAACTTATGCCTCAAAGAACATTGATAGAATGTTTTTTGTTTTCATTTTTTGATGAGACATTTTTTTCCCCGGGTCTGTTCTTGTCTGCATCAATTATCATTGTATTCGCAATCAATCATGTCCTTCTTCATTTCAGGGCAGGACATTGCGATGCTCACTTTCAGAAACTAAATATAGATTGTTCATAGGCAATGTACCCAAGGGATGGAGCGAGGATGATTTCAAAAAAATAATTGAATCGACAGGTCCTGGTGCTGAAACTATTGAGCTAATAAAGGTACTTTTGGCTATTTAATCTCGAAAGAGTTCTGCTGTCTATCCGCAAAATACATTGATTTTTCTTTGTTTTGACCTTATTTCACCTTATTACTACAGGATCCTCAGAGCCCTGGTCGTAATCGTGGTTTTGCCTTTGTGGAATATTACAACAATGCTTGTGCTGATTATTCCAGGCAAAAGATGGCTTCTTCGAGCTTCAAACTTGATGGTAACACACCAACTGTAACATGGGCTGACCCAAAGATTACACCCGATCATTCTGGTGCTGCTTCTCAGGTTCAGCTTCGAACTGAAATTTCCCTTACCACCAGAATATACATACTGATATTTTGAACCTCGCTCTTGGGATTTGTAGTTTGAGAACTAGTGTAAATCTCTCATTCTTTTAAATGCTGAATTTTTACATTCTGATGACTGCATCATATGGTATTAACATATGGTGGTAATATCTTCCCTCTATTGAGCAGGTTTTCTGCATGTGGAGTAACATACAAAATTATCACTTAATTACTGAAATAATTTAGAATCCATTATGTCATGCTATCAATCAACTATACCCCATTTCGCAAAGTTCGGGGACAAAGAATACACATACACAACTTTTGTTTAGAAGTGTCGGGTTGTGATAATGCTGCAATAACAACAGGATGGATTTCTTCTTGGTGTAATTAATCATCATTATCTATTTGTTAGGGAACTCCTTGCTGCATAGCAAATGGGATTCTTAGTTTGCATTATTGATGCTTAAAACAAGAGGACCACTTGTTTGCACAATCAATTCTCAGAATGAGAGCATCATTTATCCACATGTTAGGAACTTGATTATCAAAACTGACTCATGATGGTCAATGATAGTTACTTCTTTTCTGTTCTTGCTTTATTAGCCTTTGAAATGCTTTTGTTATGCTATATTATGAGAAGTTCTCGGTCAAATATCCACAACGTTATTTTGTTGTTTGTTACCCTGCAAGTAAGCAGAAGCTCTCTTGTTTTATGATTGTGGTATTTCATTAGAAATTCTTATATGTTTATCTAGGTCAAGGCACTCTATGTGAAGAATATTCCTGAAAATACACCAACTGAGCAATTAAAGGAAATGTTCCAGCAACATGGGGAGGTCACAAAAGTTGTTATGCCACCTGCTAAAGCTGGTGGGAAGAGAGATTTTGGCTTCATACACTATGCAGAAAGATCTAGTGCACTAAAAGCTGTCAAAGAAACAGAAAAATATGAGATAAATGGTTTGTTCCCACATGTTTCTTATTTAGGATAAATTGGCGTGTTTTATTAGTATTTGTGAATTGTGATGAACTCATGCAATTCATGGAGTTTGATGCTAGGATGTCTCATTATATATTTAATGAAAAATGCAAATGTATGTAGAAGTCATTTGCGTGCAGACCGTTAGACTTTGTTTTATATGACAATAATGATGCACTAGAAACCATGTCATGACAATTTATTTTCAAGAAGTGTATATTGAAGTATTTTGACAGAGAATGATATTAGTAAACCTAAATGCAGGCCAGGCATTAGAAGTTGTCCTTGCAAAGCCTCAGGCGGAGAAGAAGTTTGATGGAGGTAATCCCCACAACCCTGCAATTCCGAACTACATTCCCCATCCAGGAGGATATGGTGGTATACCTGTAAATCCTTATGCATCTATAGGTACTGGATATGGTGGAGCTGTTGGATTTCAGCAGGTAATCATCTTTTTCTTCCAGTTAATATTTCTTATTCTTTTGATTGTGTTGCGTAACATGCTTGCTTGAAAATGCATTTTGCAGCAGCAGCCTATGATTTATGGAAGGGGGCCAATGCCAGCAGGAATGCAGATGGTACCTATGGTTTTACCTGATGGTCGAATTGGCTATGTTCTGTAAGTTGCCTCAAAATACGACAGTGTAGTGTGCTCTTTGCGTTTCTCTGAAATTGAATCTTATCTTGTATACATTGCAGACAGCAACCAGGTGTACAGATTCCCCAGCCCGTGAGACCACGGAGGAATAATGATAGGAGTAATGGCGGAGGTGGAGGTGGAGCACAAGGGCGGGGAGGGGGCAATAGTGGAGATGATAGTGCCCGTAATAGACGTTACAGGCCATACTAGAAGTGATAAAATGTACTTGGATTAGCTAGATAATTATAACCCTGGGCTACAACACAACTATTTTGGTTAATATCCAATATAGGTAGTAGAGGGGAAATGAAGGTGGTGAATCGAGATGCGTTAGAGACCATGGCCTACAATACAATGCAATTTGAGCGTTTGTTAAATGGAAAGAGATTGTCGATGGTGCCTTACGAATCTCTTATTTAGTGTCGTGTTTTGGACCATTCAACTAGTTCTTGGTGTGAAATTAGAGGTTAGGCACTGCTGGAAATACGTTTTCTTGCAAAATAATTTATTTGCGTGCAAGTGCAAAAGTGGGATGACTAAAAATGAGAAGTGCAGATTTCCTTGTTGAACCTTTTTGGCTTAATTTGGCAACATGGACAATTGATGTTAGATACATAAAATATTCAAATGAGATGCCTCTGTATGTAATTTTGTTGTATATTATGAAATTCCTTGCCTGAATGACAAAACAAAACCTAAATAATTTAGACATACATATAGCAATTTTGAGATATGTACACACACAGCTGCACTCTCTCTATAAGAAACTACTCTTTCAACTCCTACCATAGACTAACTCCCACGAGAGTAGTTAGAATTAGAACCCTTGGCCTAAAGCCTAAAGGCTGCACTAATACTCTTGGGAAGACGTAGTCTATCTTTTCTCATTTTGCACACATTCATCTTTTAGCCATCTCTTTTCTCATTTCTACACATTCATCTTTTAGTTGCATTCTTGATACTATTGTTTGCTCGTTTTTGAAATCTCTTCAAATCTGACGAAATCTTTGGAGTTTGCCCTACTACTATTCAAAAGGACAAACTTATTTTATTTTTGGATTCAATACACCAAACCTAAAAGCAATAGTTGCGACTAGGGGTGAACAAAATTTGGTAACGACTGAAAATCGAAACGATAAATTCGATTCAGTTTCGGTTTTGATATAAAAAATCGAACCAAAACATAGTATTTAATAATTATTATTTAATATTACTTATTAAATAATTATTTAATTAATATTACTTATTAAAATATAAAAATATACATTAAATATTACTTAATAAATACTCCCTCCGTCCTACTAAAGTAGGCCACATTTTCTATTTGGAACGTCCCACTAAATTAGGTCACTTTCTACTTTTAGTGAAAAAAAAGGTACATTGATATTTGTGTCACACTAATACACTATAACACTTAAATAAACTAATACACTAACAAACAAGAATATTTGTATCCATGCCGAAAAGAATGTGGCCTACTTTAATGGGACGGATGAAGTATAATTTAAATAATTATTTATTCAATATTTTCGGTTTACATTTTTTGGTTAGTTTTTTTTTTTAGTTTTCATATTTTATCGGTTCGGTTACAGAACCGAACCATGCTCGTCCCTAGCTGCGGCAATTTCGTCTTGCAAAAAGATATTTCTCGACTCGACTGTTATTATGTCCAAGTTCCGTTAATTCATTTATTCAATTTTGTGTAATTTCACGATCTTCAAATCATTATTTCAAGTAATTTATATTGTAAAGATACTGTATCTGTTCTAAAAGTAAGGTGATTTATAACTTTATAGGGACGTTAACTAAATTAAATAAGTAGAACAATATATGATAATTTAATATTGTTGGGAAATATTTATTAAGTGTTTTGATTCAAATTCCAATACCTCCCCTGAAAAGATGTAGTAAGACCAATACTAAATCTTAGTGTTTTGTCTAAGAACTCATATGTTAGGGAGTTCTAATTTTTTCATGTACACTGAAGGACATCTTCACTGAAGATTCAAGTTATCCCAAAACTGAAGGACCTTCTTCTCTGAAGTCTGCCCTGAAGTTTTGAAGTTGAAGTTAGAAGCTAAGTCTTTGCCAAACTGAAGTCCAGTACTGAAAGTCTATACTGATGCTCTAAACTGAAGTTCAGTACTGACTATCCAAACTGATGTTCTCAACTGAAGTCTGCACTGAAGTCCCACACTGAAGTCTTATACTGAGTGACAGCCTAGTCAGTAGGCATTTCCATTTATGGCAAAAATCTCGGTAGGTAAACACAATCTTTCTGCAGACACCAAAAATGGCAAAAAGGACAAAGACTCCAACGGGAAGAATTCAAATGAAGCTCTATCTCACAACGGTCGAATTCTATGAGAGAACTATAAATACCCCGATGCTTCAAACACTTCAAGACACCGGTTACCCCTGCTAACAACTCGCTATTGCTATCATCGCTCTCAAGCTTTCAAGCTTTCAGTCCAGAACACCAAAGCACTCAAATTCTATCTTTTAGTGTTCTTAGCAATCAGTTTGTAAGCGAAGAATAGTTTAGCATTAGATTAATTTCGAAGCTAGAAGTGATCAGATAAATCTGTATATCTAACCCACCGTGGTTGATCACTGTAAGAACTATTTCATCTCCATTAAGTTGGAAACCCTCGACTAACATCGAGTACTCGTGGACGTAGGAGTTTTTATCTCCGAACCACGCAAACCAAACCCTGTCTCTTTCTCTCATTTAAATTTCAGTATTCCATATTCTTTATCTTACATCAACTGAATACTGACTAATAGAAAAGAGAAACACTGCATTAAGCTTTCTGAAACAAACGAGTAAGATTTAAAGCCACCACATTCCGTACACTTAAGATATTAGTCCATCAGTCAAACACTCAGTGTAGACTGAAAGATTCCTATCTGAAAGTTCATCTCTCTCACTGAAACACAAAAGTTTTTAACTTGAAAAATCTGACTGGTGTATTCCCCCCCCCATACACTTAGTTCACTCGTTTCGGGACCAACAAATATTTAATTTACTCTTTTAGGATTGTTGTATCACAAAACTGTAATTATTATTACTATAATGTGACTATTTACTTGATAAATAACTTGTATAATGGAGTGAGATTAATTATAAGGAAAAGTAGCATATCGGCCTAGAGACCTACATGGCGGATCATTCCTTATGGTCCGGTTTTGTTCAAATGGACCCTCTGAAGTCGATAAGTTGCTGCAACTTAATCTACACTTCTAACGGCTGTTAACGTCATTAAGTAAATTTTATTTTTAGTGAAAATGAACATATAATATTATATATGTGATATTTAAAACATGAGAAAAATAGCATATCCGTTCCTAAGGTAGAGGCCCCTATGACATCACCCCTTATGGTCCGGTTTTTCTTCAAATAGACCCTGAATTCGATAAGTTGCTGAAATAAAAAATTAATTTACTTAACAACGTTAAAAGACTGTTAGAAGAGAGAGTTAAGTTGCAACAACTTATCGACTTCATGGTCCATTTAAACAAAATCGGACCATAAAAAATGATCCGTCATAGGGACCTCTACCCTAGGGACGGATATGCTACCTTTCCCTTAATTATAAGGATAATATAGTAAACAATGTTTAAACTGAATAAATAAATCTATTCTACTTAATTATGCAAAAAACGTCCTAGTAATAGATTTTGGCCACACTCTCTATTGTCAGAGCCTAGCTATATACTATATGAGATATTATACCTAATACTCGAACAGATCATTAGATAAATACATCTTTCATGTATATTGCTACATTGGGGACTAATGATTTTTTTTTTAGTTTGTTCTTATTTTTACATCGATTTGAGTGAAGACGTATTGTTCTATAATGTTAATTTATTTTTTAGTACTCTCATCCATCGATCGAAATTTTATTGTTCTACAAATTAGAAGAATACATTGATTTAAGTTCAAAGCCCTCACAATACATAATGCACAAATGTGTGATCTATTATCGTATCAAATGTAATGTATATATTCTTAATGCATTATCGCATCACACATCAAAATGTCACACTATTATACAATAAAAAAATCGAATTGTTTTCTACACCGTCGATCGAGTTCTCCCTTTTGCACTGCAAGATTTCCTCTTCATAAAAAAATCAAACACAGTTTCATGAGATAACATATTGAGTTTTAAGATTACTGCAGCCTTGCATATCCATATATATGGAAATATTTAACTTTCATATGGAGCTATTAAAGATTAAAGTCTGTTTTAACGAAAAGAAGAAAAGGTACTAGTGGTTTTGCATTGATAGTTAATTAAGTTGTTGAGCAATTAATTAATTTTACTTCTATATTAATTTTTTGTACAATTAAATTAATATCGACCTAAACTCGATACCATTAGTCTCATAAATAACCACTTTAATATTTAGGCCACCACTACTCAATTAATTGTGTATTTTTCCCAAGAAGAAGGTAATCTAAAAGTGTAACTAATTTACCAAGGGGAATTTTATAATGACGTTAAAGAGTCATTTATAAATATGCACACATATAACCTACTATTCTTATATTTAGTTGAATATTTAAAAATATTTAATAAAATATTATAATATTTTTTTATATTTAAATATTAATGGAAATTAGAAAAATTATTTATATTTACATTCAAACCATCAAATTTAGAATTAAATAGTGAGTCTAATCAAAATTGTTAGATTGTTTACATTCACACTTAGGGTTGTTTGGTTGAGCTTATAAATTCCTAATTAAAACAATTTAAAAGTTGTTTATGAGCTTATAAGCTCATTGAAAGTGTTTGACAAATTAAGTTTTTTAAGAGTTTATAAATTGTAAAATTAAGCTCTTGTAGTTTATAAGCTATTCAAAAAATAAGTAGCTACATCCCAACTTATTTCTTTATAAACTTATAAGCTACAATAAAAATACATAAATAACACTATAATATTTTGTTATTATCACATTTATCCCAACAAATTCACATATGAAGAGTTTAAAATGTTATACACTTTATCATTTTATAAGCTATTTAAAAGAGCTTATAAACTCATTTATCCAAACACTTTAACAACTTATAAGCTTTTAAGGTATGCCATATTATAAGATTTTTTTAAATAAGTTAACCAAACTCTATCTTAATATTAAATGAAATTCTTCTGATGATACAGAATGCCACGCGTGAAGCCGATTGCCAGAGAAAACTTATCGGCACTAGGATAATGGGAAAATGCCCTAAGGTAAAATTGAAATAGATACTCCCTTCAGTCCTATTTTATTAGACGCATTTTTCTTATGGAGATGTCCCATCCAATTATATATATTTTTATTTTTGATAAGTTTTAAACTACAAAAATCTATCCTCAAAACTCATTATAATTAAATATTAATATTCGAGTAAAAAAACAAATGCGTCGTCTAATGTAGTGGTACGGAGGAAGGAAGTATGTGGTATAAATTATTCATAAACTTGTCATTATTTGACATCTACTCCTTTTTATGGTATGTTGATAAATTAGTGTATTTATCCATTTGTTCAATGTAATGTGTGAAACTTTGAGGTTAATTTGTTATTTGATAACAACCTAAAATTTGGGATTGAAGTGGGCTCAGAATACAAAAATATATGTGGTCTACCAACACTAACTTTTCCTGCATCGTATTGTATTGTATATAGTATGTGATATCTCGTATAGGACTATTAATACTTTCGCTTCTCTATCCAAGGTATAGTTACTGTCTTCACACTTTACGGTTTATGTGAAAATATCATATACTTATCTTATAAATAGATAAGTCATTATAAATATTATTATTTTTATTTTAATTAAACAATACTATATTGAATCATATTCAATAAATTTAAAATGAAACTGACAATTAATTTATTTTTATCAATAATTAATTCATACTATGTAGCATATCAGATCACTCGTGAATACATTAAATATGTCACTTGCGGACAATAATTTTTTCTTGATACAAGTATAGCCCGTGTATTATTAATTCATACTATTTTAGTTTAACAAAACCAATGTTAATACATTGTGAAATACTACTCACAATATTCTCTTAATTTTTTAAGAGATAACTCAAATTATGAAATGTCTACATTTCGATAATCTCTCCATTAAATAAAATATATTTTTAAAAAGGTATATGGGATGCAAAAACCCTAAATGATCGAATTTTAAGTGGAGAAGGAGATCAATCCAAAATAATATTTATGAGTTTAAAATGTAAAGCATAAGTGAATCATCAAAAAAAAGAGAAAAGACCACAACTTTTATGAGCGAACAAAAAAGTCAAAAATAATAAAATACTACTTCCTCACTATTCCACTTCAATTATTCCATTTAATTATAATAATACACTTATTTAAATATAAAATGGGACAATTAAAATGGAACAGAAGAGTATAATTTTCGTAAAAGGGGTATTAAATAATATTTATTTTATATGAACCGCTGGCAAAAATACATTCTTTTCTGCATTATTATTGTTTTTTCTCTCTCTCTTTTCTATCAATTAATAACAGTAAATTAGTATTAAGTTTTTAGCAATTGATTATTATGGCTGATGATAATGTAATCTCAATTCTTGGTGAATCGTAAAGATAGTATTTATCAATAAATTTATTGTTGGTATAGAGGTGATATTTATCAAATAAAGAGTTGAGTAGTGACTCGTACAACTTTTTTAATAATACAAAACTACAATAAATAATCATAATTAACCTATGAATTTCGTAACCTACAGATTAGATAGATTTACAAATTTCCAAGTTGTAGAGGAGGGACATCATATATAGGGAATAGGGATACATTATATTTATTCCAAAGACTTTCCATACATTGAATTAGTTTCCATACAGTGAATTAAGTATACGTTGTTGAAGGCTATTTTAGTGGACTGCCCTCAAAAGCCATATAAAAAAAATGTGAATTTCAAAATTTATACCTAGAAATGTAGCTAGTTGCAAATTATAATTTGACATCATTTCATTTATTATTAGTCGTTATCAGGATATATGAACTACATAATCTCATGCATTAAAAATATAAGAATTTAGATAAATAAAAATAAATGGAAATGAAAAGTTTCATATTATATTAATAACATATATATAATATCGTAAGTGCGCCACAAAAATTAATCACGCTTTAACTAAAAATAAAGTCATTCTTTCTCTTCATCCTAAATATACAATTAGCACTCTGAATTTTTCATGCACATTACATGTGCCATGACATATGATATGACTAATAATTTAGGATGTGTAGTTAATAAAGTTTGATTCCTACTTGATATATTGCTTTAAATTTTGAGTTGTGTATAATCAATATAGTTTGAATCCAACATAATATATTATGTATAGTTTTGAGTCTTTTGACATCTCCTAACTATACTATACGAGATCTTATTAATATAATAAAAAATGTTACACTATTAAATAATAAATCATCTCATTCGAATTCACACTCCATAAGATAATTTTTACTCATTTAAATAAAAACAAATTTTCAACTTTTCGAATGTATATATAAACACGTAAAATAGGCGTAGCGTATATATATTAATATATTATACAAATATAAGACGGTTAACAGTTATCACCTAAAACAATGCATGTTTATTTCTTTTTTTTTTTTGCATGGAATGACATCTAAAATCTACATATATCTAAGCAGCACTGTTCAAACTAGAGTCCAAAGAAGGAGGGTTTTTAAATATGAACAAATAGCTAGCTTACAATACAATCACGAGACTCCATCATATAATTTCTTGAAAAGAATAATTTAAGTTTCAAGAGAGGTTAATAGAAAAAAAAGAGAAGAAATGGAGATCAGCAGCAGCTTCAGAAGAACGTCTTCAGCATGGAGGAACACCCGACTTGAGATGTTCTCTCAATCATCACGAGACGAAGACGACGAAGAAGCTCTAAAATGGGCTGCTCTTGAGAAACTCCCGACCTTCGATCGTTTAAGGAAAGGAATACTGCAAGGGTCGCAAGGCGCTTCGAACCAGGTAGATGTAGCTGATCTTGGCTTCGAAGAGAAGACAAGACTCATCGACAGGCTTGTTAAGGTTGCTGAGGAAGACAATGAAAAGTTCTTGTTGAAGTTCAAGAAAAGAATCGATAGGTTATTAGTTTTATGCTCTTCATTTCTGTTTTTGAATTTTGAGTGCTCTTGTCTAATTACTGATGTTGTTAATGCAGAGTTGGGATTGATTTGCCAACGATTGAGGTTCGCTTCGACAACCTTAGGATAGAAGCAGAGGCTTATGCAGGAAGCAGAGCTCTGCCTAGTTTTGTCAACTTCTTCGCCAACATAGCTGAGGTAATAATTTCATCAAGTTCTTCCTTGTATTTCATCATCTGCACACTATTTTTCTGATGCTTTTTGTTGTGCTGAAGGACTTCTTGAACTATCTTCACATTCTTCCCAGCAAAAAGAGACCCTTCATAATCCTAGACAACGTCAGTGGAATCTTAAAGCCTAGCAGGTAATAAATTAACTATATTCTTCATCTGTGTTGTGTGTGTTTAGTTATGTCCTGTAATTGAATTTCAATGTCTCTGTGTTTGTGTGCAGAATGACTCTTCTTTTAGGCCCTCCGAGTTCTGGGAAGACAACACTTTTATTGGCTTTAGCTGGGATGCTTGATCCTTCTTTAAATGTAAATTTACAATATGCAGAGACAGACATCCCTCTCTCTCAGAACAAATTTAATGACTTATAAATCAAAGTACAAAATTAAATTTAATGATAATTATGGATGAACAGTTTTCAGGAAGAGTGACGTATAATGGGTATGGAATGAAGGAATTTGTGCCTCAAAGAACTGCAGCATACATAAGCCAGCATGATGTGCACATAGGAGAATTGACTGTAAGAGAAACACTAGCATTCTCTGCAAGATGTCAAGGAGTAGGAAGCAATCACGGTCAGTAACCTTTTTCAATTTCTTGTTACGGTCATGGATGTCGATCAAGTCAGTTGATCCAACTGACATCCCTAACTTACGAACCCAATATGTTATAGATGTTGATGTGTGGGCTAACTTTTTTTGCAGAAATGCTGGCGGAATTGTCAAGAAGAGAAAAGGAGGCAAATATTAAGCCTGATCCTGATTTGGACGTGTACATGAAAGTAAGATTTAGGCAGTCATGAAAATAAACTCATGATTTGAAAGACAGAATTTGTGATTGTAAATGAATAAATCATGTAGGCAGCAGCTACAGCAGGACAAGAAGCAAGTATTGTCACCGATTATATTATTAAGGTAACTCCCACTTATTACATTCTTGTAAGAATTGCAAGTTAGTTAAAGCACAGGTGGTAAGAAAAAGGACAAAACTCTTTCTATTTGCAGATATTAGGATTGGATGTTTGTAGTGATACACTTGTAGGAGATAACATGATCAGGGGAATTTCCGGCGGCCAGAAAAAACGTGTCACTACAGGTTCACACCAACTGCATATCATAATCATTTGTTTATGTAAGTATTTAAAATAGAAATGAAGTAAAAATCTTGTCTTGGCAATAAAAACAGGGGAGATGCTGGTAGGGCCATCAAAAGCGCTATTCATGGACGAAATATCGACAGGCTTAGACAGTTCGACGACTTATCAAGTCGTGAATTCGATCCGACAATCAATCCACATCCAGAAAGGGACGATCCTAATGTCACTGTTGCAACCCGAACCGGAGACATACGACTTGTTCGATGACATCATCCTAATATCGGAAGGTACAATTGTGTACCAAGGCCCCCGCACCCACGTGCTCCATTTCTTCGAATCCATGGGCTTCAAGTGCCCCGACCGCAAGGGCGTCGCCGATTTCTTACAAGAAGTACGTACGTCAGATTTTATGACACGTGCGCGCGCGTGTGTTTAAATGTGGTATTGGTGCAGGTGACGTCGAAGAAGGATCAGCGGCAGTACTGGGCGGAGGTAGAGAGGCCGTACAGGTACGTTACGGTGAGGGAGTTCGCGGAGGCATTCAAGACGTTCCACGTGGGGCAGCAGCTGACGTCAGACTTGTCGGCGCCTTACGACAAGAGCAAGAGCCACCCTGCTGCCCTGGCCACCAAGGAATACGGCGTCAGCAAGAAGGAGCTCTTCATAGCCTGCGCCTCCCGGGAGTGGTTGTTGATGAAGAGGAACTCTTTTCTCTACATCTTCAAGCTCGCGCAGGTACGTTCATGGCTTCTTCCTTGGTCGTTATTGTTACTCATCTCAACTTGTGATCCATTGATGTTGACAGATAAGCATAATGGGTCTGATATCAATGACGCTCTTCATTCGGCCGAGAATGCCGAAAGACGACATCACGGATGGGAGGATATTTGCAGGCTCTCTCTTCTACGCCGTCACCACTGTCACCTTCAACGGGATGGCGGAGATCGCCATGACCATTCAGAAGCTGGCTGTCTTTTATAAGCAGAGGAATTTCTACTTTTTCCCCGCATGGTCTTATTCTATTCCCAAATGGATACTCAGCATCCCTGTTAGTGTTGTCGAAGTCTTTGCGTTTACTATCTTCACTTACTATGAAATTGGATACGACCCCAATGTTGGCAGGTATCACCTTTTGGATTATGCCTCCAAACATTATTTTCTTTTTCTGCATCTGTCACTCAAATGGAATCTTAATGTGATTGACAGATTTATCAAGTATTACCTGCTGCTGTTGGCTCAAATACAAGCGGCGTCCTCCTTGTTTAAGGTGATTGGCGCAATGGGAAGGAACATGATTATAGCCAACACCTTCGGCTTCTTCGTGCTGCTCATGATGTTCGCCCTCAGCGGCTTTGTTCTTGCACGAAGTACGTCATAATGCATTGCATATTCTTTCTGTATTGATCGTTACACTTGTCACAATAACAGATTGATTGAGTTGATATTTTTTTTCTTTTACCTTGGATGAATGTTGGTAGAGAGCGTGAAGAAGTGGTGGTTATGGGGTTACTACATTTCACCTATGATGTATGGAGACAACGCCATCATTGTCAACGAGTTTAGAGGCCACAGTTGGAAACATGTTTGTTTTTCTTGAGAATGACTTAATTTGGTGCTTTCTTCTTTGTTTCAATTTATGACATGAGGTGCATGGTTGATATAATGAACAGGCTTCTCCTGAGGCAAACGGATCACGATCTTTGGGAGTCGAGGTTATAGAATCCATAGGATATTTTCCGGGCTGGCACTGGTACTGGATTGGTCTAGGTGCATTGATAGGCATGATACTCTTGTTCAATGTCTTCTCCACTCTTGCTCTTACGTATCTCAACCGTGAGTACTGCTGCTTGTGTTTTCTTGCAATTTATTTGGTAGATGAAAGAATTTAAGGTAAGAGAATGTTATGTGGTTGCAGCGTTGGGGAAACCGCAAGCCATGATAAGTGAAGATGAGAACGAGGCATCAAATGGAACAACAGGTGAGTTGGGCATTATAATATGATGATGAAATCATGAAAATGAATGTGTTCTCACATTGGACGTATATAAAATGATGTAGAGAGGGAAGATGAGAGAAGGAAGAGAGATGTAGTTCTTCCCTTCGAACCACACTCCATAGCTTTTGATGAGGTCAAGTACTCTGTAGACATGCCACAGGTAGCCTTTCTTTGCAATGAAAACTCACCTCATGCAATTAACTTAAGGAAATATGCATTATCAGAATTGAAAGATAATGAAATGCAGGAAATGAGGAGTCAGGGGGTGACTGAGGACAGATTGGTACTTCTGAAGAACGTGAGTGGAGCCTTCAGGCCGGGAGTCCTGACGGCTCTAATGGGCGTAAGTGGGGCCGGAAAAACCACGCTTATGGATGTGTTGGCTGGTCGGAAAACAGGTGGATATATTGAGGGAAACATCACAATCTCCGGTTATCCTAAACGCCAAGAGACATTTGCTCGGATATCCGGATACTGCGAGCAGAACGACATCCATTCTCCTTGCGTTACAGTTTACGAATCCCTTCTTTTCTCCGCATGGCTGCGTCTGCCCCAAGACGTAGATGCCGATACAAGAGAGGTTGGTCTCATCTTTGGAAGGATATGATCAAGGTTTCAGTTACATTTCGCAATTAAGAGTGATGTGACTCGTTGTTGTGTATATGTTTCAGGCGTTCGTGGAGAATGTGATGGAACTAGTTGAGCTGACCACGTTGAGAGACGGACTAATAGGATTACCCGGTGTGAGTGGTCTGTCGACGGAGCAGCGCAAGAGGCTAACCATAGCGGTGGAGCTAGTGGCTAATCCGTCCATAATATTTATGGACGAACCAACTTCAGGGCTTGACGCTAGAGCGGCTCAAATCGTGATGAGAACGGTTAGGAACACGGTGGACACGGGCAGGACCGTCGTCTGCACCATACACCAGCCCAGCATTGACATCTTTGAAGCTTTTGACGAGGCCAGAACCTGCTTCTTCTTCTTTTTCAGACTAGAAGATCTCATGCTCATGCATGCTTTAATTTGAGTTCATTTATTTAATAAATTTATTAATATTTTGTGTTGGATGGAATTCAATTTTGCAGTTGTTCTTGATGAAGCGAGGGGGGCAAGAAATATATGCAGGGCCAGTGGGGCGACAGTCCGCCCAATTGATCCAGTATTTTGAGGTGATGTAAACTTGAATATTGATATTGTAGGTAGGTAGGTAAGCAAGTAGTTGATTTTGAATGATATTATCGAAATGCAGGCAATTCCGGGAGTTGGGAAAATCAGGGCCGGCTACAATCCGGCGACATGGATGCTTGAAGTATCGTCGTCGGCCCAGGAACTTGCATTGGGGGTAGACTTTACTGAGATTTACAAAAGTTCCCAACTTTATAGGTCAGTTTAATTTATATTACTGGAGTATTATAATAATTCAAATTCATTACATTTATAATGTAGTGTTACTTATGGGTGATGGGTATGATCAGGAGAAACAAAGCTCTAATAAGCGAGCTGAGCACGCCCCCTGCTGGCAAAGAGGACCTATATTTCGCAACTCAGTACTCTCAGCCTTTCTTGATTCAGTGTGCGGCGTGTCTGTGGAAGCAGCACTGGTCGTACTGGCGGAATCCCCTCTACTCCGCCGTCAGGATCATCTACACCGCCTTCCTCGCCCTCATTTTCGGATCCATGTTCTGGGATATTGGTCCAAAAAAGTAATATTTCTTCCATCTCACTTTTATATATCACATCCTGAGGATGGATATATGTATGAATTGAATAAGCATGTACTCCATTTTAGGGATACGACGCAGCACATATTCAATGCCATGGGGTCCATGTATGCTGCCGTCTTCTTCCTGGGAGTGCAAATAGCGTCGTCGGTGCAGCCCGTCGTGTCTGTGGAGCGAACCGTGTTCTACCGCGAAAGGGCTGCAGGCTTGTATTCCGCCCTGCCCTACGCCATCGGACAGGTGATCATCGTCTATTAACTTATTATAATCATACATATATATGATTAATGAGAGTGATGATTGATGTAATTTATATTGGAGTTGGTAGGCTGTGATAGAATTACCATACTGTTTCATCCAAGCGATGGTGTATGGAACCATAGTATACGCAATGATCGGTTTTGAATGGACAGTGAAGAAATACTTGTGGTATATATACTTCATGTTCTTCACACTGGTGTACTTCACCTACTACGGCATGATGGCGGTGGCCCTCACTCCAAACGAAAACATTGCCAACGTTGTTTCCTATTCCTTTTACGCCTTTTGGAACCTCTTCTCCGGCTTCATTATCCCGCGACCGGTCAGTCACGCACTCGATCAACACCCAAATTATATATATTAATTGACTTGTTTATTTATTTATTTCAGAGAACACCGATGTGGTGGAGATGGTACCACTGGGGGAACCCTGTGGCTTGGACGTTGTACGGTTTGATCGTGTCGCAGTACGGTGATGACATGGATATACTGATGGACAAGAATCAAAGCGTACGACGTTTTCTTAGAGATTACTTCGGATTCCGCCACGAATTCATTGGTGCAGTGGCTGCTATGGTTGCTGGATTTGGAGTTGTTTTTGGCCTTATATTTGCGTTCGCTATCAAGGCCTTCAATTTCCAGAAAAGATAAATTCCGCTCTCTCTCTTTATTCGTCCAAAGGTATGTTTGTTGACAAGTTTATTTAGCGATGCAACTTCCAAAATATATGCATGCTGATGGTATGGTGCAGCTTCAACAGGGTATACGAGTACGTCATGTATGTAAATTAAAGTGTGATCAAAACCCAAATTGTTATTGAATAGGAGAACTAAGGGAGCAGTAGCTAGGTTTTTTATCCGCAAGTGATCGAACGTTATATTTGTAGCCCAAATTAGTGTTATATGTGGACAACGTTTAACTATCTTTACACCGAAATTTTAGGATTGGATCATACTATAATATAAGTGGGATGAAGGGAGTACTTGGGGTGAGCATAAAAGACCGGAAAATCGAACCACCCGACAAATCAAATCGAAACCGATCTAAAAATAATGTTAACCGAACCGTCCGGTTTAAATTTTTTTTTTTTAATTTTCATAAACCGATAATACCGTGTCACAGCCCGATCCCGAAGGACGGTGTAAGCCAGGGTGTGACTTGAGGTTGGAATTAAGAAACGTGAAAGAAAGGGGAAAATAGAATAAACACAGAAGACACGAAATGAACAACCTGGTCAATGATACAGAATCTAATAATATTAACACAAGATCTGGAAGGATATATATATAGAAGGTTCAAATAGGTTACAAAACCATAGTGTACTTCATGAAAGAATAATAGAAGTATCTCTGAACAAA
Organism: Leonotis leonurus; assembly: GCA_026898415.1. NCBI lineage: Eukaryota > Viridiplantae > Streptophyta > Magnoliopsida > Lamiales > Lamiaceae > Leonotis > Leonotis leonurus. Next base: position 1,369,613 of record JAPKLX010000029.1, read on the forward strand.
CAAAGTATAACAAAACCTCAAAGTGTTGCAGCGAAAAATAATAGTTGAGACAAATATATGAAGATATCTATTTTTGGGCCATAACAACGAGCATCTCAGTTAACAACTCTCGCTAAACACTTCGCCATAACGTCTACACACAACCTGCACATTTAAAAATACATATAGAGCTGAGTACCAAAAAAACACTCAGTGGTTTAAGCCTATAAAAACATTAAAAAAATAGTCATGCATCCTCATCATAGTGAATCATAGAAGACTTGTAAATACTCCTATATTCACAAAATATTTTCATTAGCATTTCTCGCGGAACACACCACTCTTTCAATACGCGGAAAACACCGCTCTTTCATTCATGTTATCCACATTTGTTTCACGCAAGGAAAGATGATCAACTTCCGCAAACACTTAACTTCTTCATCGGGACTGATCACATAAAGGCTCACAGTTCACAAAATACCGGCTCAAACGATTCACAGTACACCGACTTCACGTGTACACTAATCTTGGAAGGTGAACTTCAACCAACTCAAGATCCGATCGATTTTTCTCGTTGACAAGCCAACACAGATAGGAGTCATACATCAAACCTATTCAAAAAACAATTTATGCATGACTTGCAATCATTTCAAAGTACAACTCAATAACTTCAAACATACATTTCTTGAAAATGGAGCTCAATAGCTCTAACTTCACATTTATAAAGCTCATTTGAAAATATAATCATATTGCTCACCTAGTTGAAGCGTAATCACTTTTCTCGTTCTCGTTAATGCTCTTGTCATAGCAATCCACGTCCGGAGCAACACCCGACTGAATGTCCAACAACCCGGAGCCGCCTCACTCGTCGCCATCTCTCCCTCTTCAGCAATCAACTTCGGCAACCTCAAGCCCAAGACAACTCGCCCCCGACTCAACCGACTATTCTCCGACTCTACTAAAATTCAATTCTTTCCTTAACTCATGTTTAAGTTTTGCTTTTCTAATTATATAACATCCATATTTGTAATAGCTATAAAATTAGTCATTCTTGTTACCATGAGAACATGTGTTTCTACGCAAGGCCAGTAAGGAGATTGATTTCAAGAAGCAAAATATAAAGCAGAATATAAAAATGTTCATGAATGTATATTTATGAAGGATCCTACCTTTCTCTCTAGTTATTGATGGAGTAAAAGATTGAAATTGAGGATGGTTTCGAGAGTAATCTACAGTTCTACCTTCTTCGACTCTTCCCTTTTTTTTTCACTTGTTTGATGTTTTGCCCTTAGAGTGGAGAATGAAGGATATGTCTTCTTAAATTTGACGAATAAGAGCATCCATTACGGTGCTAACTATAGCGTCCGATAAATGTATTACACATCATCAACTATTAAATTTTTTAATTATTTCAAATTTTTTTCACAATGGTACTACCACCTTAAGTATAACTACTTGATAGATCCCACAATCATAATATTAATAGAAAATAAAAAAAAAATATAAAAGTTTGGACGTAATTTGAAACAAATAAAATTGATGAGACTCAACTTCATTTTGCTATCTTTAGGTAGCATTTTTGCTAACCCTTGACTTTTGTACTACCTCAAAATATCATTTCACTATGACACTACATCTTCCAAGTGATTAACTTTCCCAAAAGACACATCTTCCATAAGTCTACCGACCTCGTAAAGTTGACATGTGGATTTAATTGGGACGTGTAAACATATGAGAGAAGGTTACGTGGAATAAATGAGTTCAGTAAATCTGAATGTAAGGGATAGATATTGAAATACACAACTAAAAGATCTTGGGCTTAACCTCTCACTTGAATAGATAATAGAACTACTCCTAAATACTCATTATGCTTTTCTTTGGCCCATCTATTTATTATATTTGAGTTTAATTTTAAAAGCCCAAGTTTCATATCTTTAAATTGGTTCGGTTTTCACAAATTGTGTAGATTATTATATGACCACTCAAGCTACTAATGATACTCTTCATTAAATTCTCTAATTAAAAAAAAAAAAAAAAAATACTCCATCAAAGTCTAAAATTTTAATTTGATTTCAATTTATTTGGTAATTATAAAAGGCCAGGATATTACATACCTGGTTTTATTTTCATTTATGTAAAATTGATGGTTAATTGACTCGAACCGATATTTATAATACTTATAAATAATATATATATATATATATATATACACATGATGAGAATTATTTTCATTTTGCTGTCCTTTTTATAAAAAAATCTTATTTGACGGAAGACCATCCCCTTTTAAGCATCGATCACTAGACATACATTTATAAACCAAGTGAACACTATTTAATTAGTTTAGTGAATACAAACTTATATTAGCTGCAACTTTTCTTTTTACATAACTTTATTTTATTTCTTTGATCTTTGAATTATATATTTGACTCATTTTTCCATATTAAAGTTAGTTATTTTGCTATAAAATGATAAATAAATTTTCATATTGATCTTAATTAGCATATGGCCATACATCGGTATTTATATTTTTTTACCATATTATTATGAATAAAAAAAATAAAAATTATTATTTATCATAGTTAACCGGTGAAAAATTGGTTAACCGCTAATGCGGTTTTTGATTTTGATTTTTCATTTTTTAATAGTTAACCAAACCAATAAAAAATCGAACAGTCAGGTTTTTTATATCCTAAAAGTACGGTTAACCGACCCATACTCACCCCTAGGGAATACTAGTAACAAAATATTTATTATATTATTTGTACTCCATAGCTTATTCAGAATATATTATGTGTAAAAAAAATAACACACGAAAACCACAAAATTGAGTTTGCGGAATTTGTGTGTTCGGTGAAAAAAGAACATTTTTGTCCGAAATAAATAAAAAGAGCTATATTTTTTAATCCAAATAACTATTTATTATCTTTTTCTAAAAAAGATTATTTTTACCATTAACCCCTTATAAAATGCTAAAATTGCAATGCGTGATGTTTTATGCTTGAATGAAATAAATTGCCGATATGCTAATCTTTGCTGCTGTGCATATAAATAGAGTAGGGAGGCTACATCTAATTATGCATGCCCAACAAAATGAAACTGTATGAATACATTAAAAACTACATAAATTATTAATAAATATGACAATATCGACTCTACATTTATTTAGTGTTAGGAACTCATGGTGTCATTTTCAATCAAGTTAAAGGAGTCCACCTCACCACATGCAATTAATGTTAATGAACATTCATATAAAAGGTTCGCTAATTCAATGAACTAATTAGAAATGTTAACCTTGTCATTTAATTTTGAAAGTAAAAATAAAAACGGCTCATAAAATAATTATTCACTTTTCTTATAATATACCCTCTCCTATTTGTGAATCATGCTTGTAAGTGATGACGTACAAGTAGCAATTTTTCCATTGTTTTAATAATATAATCACATGTGTTAAAATTAATGGTTTTAAGTTTTTCTCTAATCAATTTCGTTAAAAATAAAACGATATATATATATATATATATATATATATATATATATATTCTTTTTGTTATGCGTCATTGGTTTTTATGTTTAATTATTCAGAATATCAAATTAGCTATATTTAATTCCCTAATATTACCGCCACTAAATTAAATGTTCCAAAAAGTTGAGTTCCAAATTGCAATAGCTAAGCTAGAATATAGGCTATTCAACATGACGGTTTTAATTAAGTATTGAAATTCAATATATAAATGTCCTAGGACATAATGAATGAGAATTACATACTCTATAGTCTGAACCAGGATTAATAAGTGTTTTCCTCTCCCTTGTCAGTTGTCATATTTATAATAAATATTATATAAGCGTTTAGATATATATATAGCTATATATTTTGCTCTTCTGAAAAAACTAAGAAGTTATATTTTGCTTCTTAATTCATTTACTGCACATATATATGTATATATAATTTGTTAAGTTAAGTCTGTGCACTTAAAAAGATGGAAATAATTAGTGATAGGTGTAGGCAAATGTCTTCAAACAATAATAGCATGCAAATATTTTCACGTGAAGAAGACGATGAAGAAGCTCTGAAATGGGCCGCCCTTGAAAGGCTTCCGACGTTCGATCGTCTGAGGAGAGGTATTTTGGTCGGAGCAGAAGAAGGCCATTTCGGAGAAATTGATGTTCGTAATCTTGAATTTCAACAAAGGAAAAACTTGCTTCATAGGCTGGTTAAGGTTGCTAGACAAGACAATGAAAAGTTCTTGTTGAAGCTCAAGAATCGAATTGATAAGTACGTATATATATATACACACATGCATCCGATTATTATAGTTTTTGTAGCATTAATTAATATAATGTTGTTATTTTGGATTAGGGTTTTGACCCATGAAATGATTTGAGATGACTCATATATCCTTGTTATTATGTTTCATTTGCATGCTATCTATAGTGTGGGAATAGATCTGCCGACGGTTGAAGTGAGATTCGAGAAGTTGAAAGTGGAAGCAGAAGCTTATGTAGGCAGTAGAAGTTTGCCTACTGTGATCAACTTCTGTGCAAATATTTTTGAGGTAATAATTATCATTTAATAAAGACACAATTTAAACATTAATTGGATCTCATACGATCATGTTTTTCATTATATATATATATATATATGCAAAAGGAATTATCAAGTTTTTTGCGAGTTCTTCCGACAAGAAAGAAGCCGTTTTCGATCCTAAACAACGTCTCTGGAATATTGAAACCCGGCCGGTAATTAAAGTTTACTGGCGCAATCCATGCATTTTAATTATGTGTTATTTGAAATTTAATTTGAAGTTTATATATTATTATTTGGTGCGCACTGTGCATGCAGAATGACTCTTCTTTTAGGGCCTCCGAGTTCTGGAAAGAGCACATTTTTGTTGAGCCTGGCTGGAATGCCTCACCCTCATATGAAGGTTATAAACTAATTCATTTCTACTTTATAATTAATAGCTTTCATAATACACGTCGAATATTAAAGATTTGGAATTCTTACACTTAAAACAAAAATTCATTAATTTTAGTTAAATATCATAAATCCACGTACGTATAGCTAGCTAGTGTAGGAGTAGGGCTGCAAACATCGACTTTTAAATACTTTAATTAGGTAAAGGTTATCTAGACATGCATGCATCCTATGGGCCGTGAAAGCATGTGTTATCAGTTATGTATAATGTACTTATATTTTGTCATAAATTCAAGATATCATGAGAATATTTTTATTTTAATTGTACGTAACATGTAGATGATAATATGATATCATACGAAAAAACTACATAATTACTCCATCTGTCTCTTAAAAAGTGTCCTTTAAGGATAAAATTGGTGTCCTTAAAGAGTGTCCCATTTCAATTTTCAAGAGTAAAATAGTGTTAGAGTTCCTATTTTGTCTTTGTAATCATTTGAATATTTTTTGCTTTTTATAGTTTCAATGTAATAATTATGGATAAATAGTGGAAATTATTAATTGTATTGGTACGTGAGTTTTTATGTTTGAGGAGAATTATTGGGGGACGGAGGGAGTAAGTCATATTTCTAGGAGGGAATCAAAGTAGACAAACGAGACTGTGTTGTCAGGAGTGATTTTGGAATGTGTGAGGTAATTTCTGGGCATCCCAAGAATATTTAAGTATATATAGATAAATTAAAATATTTTCCTTCATGAGTGGTAGTACTGATAGATTTTTTTTTCAATAGTGCATGGTTTATCACCAAAATAATTACGCTGAGATACAGTATAATTTTTCTAAAACTTAGACCAGTAAATTTAGTCACGAAAATTTAGGATTATTATCTAAAACGAAAATATTAAAAGAATAATAAATAGAAAATATATTTTTGGATTTTCTTAGATAAATAAATCACAAATAAAAACTAACAAATATGAGAAATATTCCAACAATCAATTGATTCCATCTAGACTTGATATTCCGATCATCGATGCAAATATAACAATAATTCATGTAAATAATCCGATTATGATAATTAGGAAGACGTTTCATTAACTATTACTCTAATCGACTGACAACCGTAAGAGACGCTCTATAGATTCAATGAGTATTAAGAACTAGAGAGACCCGATTCAAAATCAATAAACTCTGACGCAAGATTATCGAATTAAGATTGTTATTCCCTTGACTAGATAGTCAATTTACTACTAATTAAATCTAAACCACAATTACGTATGACCGATTCAATTGATTATTAATCAATTATACTCAACTAAATATTGACCATTATTTAGATGAATAAAACGATTAAATCCCAAAGAAGAACAATAAATATTTGCATACGAATTAAAGTATGAAGAACGAATTAGATCTCACGAAATAATCACGCTCCGACTTCCTTAATCGATGTTGGAATAAAAAAAATTAGCTTACAAAACATAATAAAATAAACAAAAGAAATAAAAGAAAAAGAAAAGAAAATTTTGATCGAGTCTTCAAGAGGTGGGCGTCTCCCCTCTTGCGTGAGTTGTTCCAAAAACTCTATCAAGTACTACATATCTATTTATAATACTGGGGTTCTACTATGATAAGGACATAATTTTTTAAACCTAAATTACCAAATAATTATAAGGTAATAATCATTCATGTCTAATAATAATAAAATACCATAATAACTTAATGGACTTCTAGAAATCGAAATTTTATTAACTAATTCCATATGAATTAATTAATTATCTTCCAAATCAGCAAAAACTCGAAATTACATTCTTCCTCGCCACCTACTGTGCTTCACAGCAGTGTGGGCATCCTGGCCGAACTTCCAGCAGATTCCGAATTCTTTAAGTCAATTTGAACTTCAAAAACTCGTCCCAAAAACCATCCTTAATCACTAAAAATCACTTTTCACCTACAAAAACACATCATGTTCAAAATTAATCCAAATCAAAGTGATTTAATTTTATTCGAAGTAACATCAAATTCTGCCAAAATATTCAATAAATAAGTAGTGCCTTTAACAACATATTTCATTTTTTTTATCAACTTTTTATTAGTAAAGAATTTTTATTTCCAAATTTGCACATGTCCCATTTTAGATTTGCCTCTTGTTAGAGTACTCTAATTTTAATCACAAGGTTCTTTAATTGCAGTACAATTTAACTTGCTTATAACAATATTTTCAGGTTAGTGGGAATGTGAAATATAATGGGCATGAAATGAGAGAATTTGTGGCTCAAAGAAGTGCAGCATACATTAGCCAAGATGATGTTCATTTAGGAGAAATGACTGTTAGAGAAACGTTGGCATTCTCTGCTAGATGCCAAGGAGTAGGAAGCAATTTTGGTTAGTACTGTATTCATTAAACTCCACTCATTAATATTTTCTATATTCCATATATTAATTAATCAAGCATATTCGGTCTTCCTTATTAGAGGAGCTAGCTAGCTAGCTGCATTAAAAACATCATTTTTTTAGTGGTTGATATCATATTGTACACTGATTAAGTGATGTTGTGTGTTTGAAAATTGGGCAGAAATGCTAGCAGAGTTGGCAAGAAGAGAAAAAGAGGCAAACATAAAGCCTGATCCAGATTTGGATATTTACATGAAAGTAAGAAAAATTTTCATTATGCCCATGCATCTTTCCTTTACATGCTTGCTTTTAGTTAATTGTTGGTAAAGTACAGAGACAGAAATGCCATAAGATCCAAGAGGAAAACTTATGAATGAATGGTTTGGGGACAATCTTTAGTATAGATGGGATGGGGTTTGTCAAGTTAATATATCGCTAGTTTTCTTCTCTTTCTATCCGGATGTTGCTTATGATCAGAACTTGTTAGAATAATTTGTTGATAGATGTAATAATTTAAATCTTGAACCTCGTTTACTTGCTGCAATTATAATACTTTCAATCTTATATCCCCGTCTGTGGATCTATATTTGATGCATGGGGATTAAGAATCATGAAATATCTTAGTAATGGAACTTGTTTCACTATCCATGCAGGCGGCCTATTCCAAAGGTCAAGACGTTAGTCTTGTCACGGATTATATGATTAAGGTAAGAAGACATCTATATAACTTGTGTCTACAAGCAACAAAGAGTGAATACTAGGATTAGATAATTAAGGTAAGAAGATATTGATACATACATAATGAACTCATTCATATTTCCAGATACTAGGATTGGACATCTGTGCTGATACTGCAGTAGGAGATGACATGACTAGAGGGATATCAGGTGGACAGAAGAAACGTGTTACCATAGGTAACAACTTGGTTAGTTATTTTGTTAGTGAAAAGGAGTTGTTTATAAGCATTCAAGTTTGTTTCTCAAACATAACATACAGGTGAGATGCTGGTTGGACCAGCAAAAGCTTTTTTCATGGATGAGATCACAACTGGATTGGACAGTTCCACAGCTTATCAAGTGGTGAAAACTATAAGAGAATCTACGCATATTCTGAAAGGGACAGCTGTTATGTCACTCCTCCAACCAGAACCAGAGACATATGATCTGTTTGATGACATTATGCTGATATCTGAGGGAGTGATTGTTTATCAAGGCCCTTGTGAGCACGTCCTCGAGTTTTTCAGATCGATGGGCTTCAAATGCCCGGAAAGGAAGGGGGTGGCAGACTTCTTGCAAGAGGTAAGATTGAAGTTACAAGATTTGCACATTTGTTTAAGAGAATTGAGTGCTAATAGTTTTTCATTTTGTGCAGGTGACTTCGAAGAGAGATCAATGGCAGTATTGGGCAGATAAAAGCAAGATTTACAGGTTTGTTACAGTCAGGGAATTTGCTGAATCATTCAAGTCGTTTCACGTAGGGCAGAGGCTAATGACCGAGCTTGCAATCCCATTTGACAAGACTAAAAGCCACCCGGCTGCTTTGACAACGAAACGCTATGGTGTGAGCAGAAAGGATATCATGAAAGCTTGTGCCTCCAGAGAACTCTTACTAATGAGAAGGAACTCCTATATATACATATTCAAGCTCTTACAGGTCAGTGTTTGCATATATATGGTGTTTTTAGTCAGTCATGTTTTAAATAGTACTCATCATCTCTTCAACTGCTCTTCAGCTTAGTTTCATGTCTACCATCGGAACGACACTCTACTTTCGTACAGAAATGAGCCATGACAGTATCATAGATGCAAGGAAATATTCTAGCGCGACATTCTTTCTTCTGTCGACTGTCATGTTTGGTGGACTGGCGGAGATCGTGATAGGAATTCTCAGGCTGCCAATCTTCTATAAGCAGAGGAATTTCTTATTTTTTCCTGCATGGGCATATGCTCTTCCTCAGTGGATATTCTCAGTTCCTGTTAATATTATAGAAGTAGCTGCTGTTACTGTGCTTACTTACTATGAAATGGGGTTTGATCCAAATTTTGGAAGGCACGTAAAGTAGTAATCAAAATCATCCCTACTGTTGATTTCCATGCATATGAATATTAACTCAATATCTTAACTTGCCACAGATTTGTCAAATATTACTTACTACTTTTGGTTGCGACACAAGCCGCAAATTCATTGTTTCGCTTACTTGGGGCCATTGGTAGGGACATGATCCTTGCTTTTCTATATGGCTACTTCATATTACTCGTAGTTTTCGCGTTGAGTGGCTTTGTCCTGCCTCGAGGTATTGAATGTGCTAGCTAGTCTTCCTCAATTATATATTAATTCTCATCATATTAGCTTCTTTCACTTTTAATCTTTCATGAATATATATGTACTTCACAGGGAGCATCAAGAAATGGTGGATATGGGGGTACTATATCTCACCAATGATGTATGCAGAAAATGCAATTATGGTGAATGAATTCACTAGTCATAGTTGGAGACAGGTAAGTTTAGATATCCTTTGTAAGTTATAGCTAGGAAAATGATATATGTATACTTCTCTGATATATGTTACATATTGCTGCATCTCGAAGGTTTCCCCTGGCAAAAATGTATCGATGGGAATTGAGGTTTTGAAGAATCAAGGTTACTTCCCGGAATCATATTGGTATTGGATAGGAGTTGGGACACTAATAGGGATGACATTTCTTTTTAACTCCTCTTACATTCTGGCTCTCACTTGTCTTAATCGTGAGTACTATAAACTCTTCTGTTTGTGCAGCTCAACACTAATAGTCTCATAAGTAATATGGTGTCATGTCATGTCATGTTTTTGCAGCCCTGGGAAAACAGCAAACCCTCATATCTATATCTGAAGATGAGAATGAGGTTTTGAATGAAAGAAATGGTGAGCCTTGGTTGAAATTTTACTTTCTTTACTGAGAAGTTTGCATTCTGACTTAAATCTTTCTGGTGAAACCTTAAGTTTCGGCAGAGAGAAAAGGGAAAAGAAAGAAGAGAGAAGTTGTTCTACCCTTTGAACCCCACTCCATAGCCTTTGATGATGTCAAGTACTCAATTGACATGCCACAGGTACTGGCAATTTCAGTGTTGAATCCTGAGGAAAGTGCACATTTATGAAACTAATCACTGAAGTGAGTTACAGGAAATGAAAAATCAAGGTGCAGCTGAAGACAGATTGGTGCTGCTGAATGGTGTGAGTGGAGCTTTTAGGCCTGGTGTCCTCACTGCTCTTATGGGGGTCAGTGGGGCCGGAAAAACTACGCTTATGGATGTGTTGGCTGGTCGGAAAACAGGTGGATACATCCAAGGGAACATTACAATCTCTGGTTATCCAAAGAAGCAAGAAACCTTTGCTCGGATTTCAGGATACTGCGAACAGAACGACATCCATTCTCCTTGTGTTACGGTTTACGAATCCCTTCTTTTCTCGGCTTGGCTACGATTGTCCCCTGAAGTTGATGATGAAACCAGAAAGGTCTGTCACTATATGGAATTTCCCTTCCTCTCTTGAGTATAGTAGCTATTAACTCCTTGTGCGTGTGTGTTTGTTCAGCTGTTCATCGAAAGTGTGATGGAAGTGGTTGAGCTGAGTCCTGTAAGAGATGGACTAGTCGGGTTACCCGGAGTGAGTGGCCTCTCAACGGAGCAACGCAAGCGGCTGACAATAGCAGTTGAGCTGGTGGCGAATCCCTCCATAATATTCATGGACGAACCGACTTCAAGGCTGGATGCAAGAGCCGCTGCGATTGTGATGAGAACAGTGAGGAACACCGTTGAAACTGGAAGGACTGTTGTGTGCACCATCCATCAGCCTAGCATCGACATCTTTGAATCTTTCGATGAGGCAAGATGGTTTGAGGCTTTAATAACGAGATATGGGTCTGCTTTTCGTTTCTCCGTTTCCATTTACTGTTCGATAAGATTGCTGGCTCATTCTGTTTGCAGCTATTCTTGATGAAGCGAGGGGGGGAAGCGATGTATGTTGGGCCGGTGGGTCGACATTCTTGCTGTTTGATTCAATACTTTGAGGTAAGTCAGCATCATCTCTTACAATATATGTACATCCCTTTTGATTATCCGATGACCAGGGAATCGGAGGAATCGACAAGATCAGAGATGGGCATAATCCAGCAACTTGGATGCTGGAAATAACATGTTCAGCCCAAGAACAGATTCTGGGTATTGACTTTGCTGATATTTACAAAAACTCAGAACTTTATAGGTGAGTTGGTGTTAAGTTAACAGATAAATGAATTATGAGAATATAGAAAACGTAGGTGAAGTAACAAATAAATGTCAGGAGTAATAAAGCTATGATCAAAGAGCTAAGCAGGCCCAGCCCTGGAACGAGAGACATGCACTTCAAGACAAAGTATAGTCAGCCTTTCCTAAGTCAATTCAAGGCATGCTTATGGAAACAATACTGGTCATACTGGCGCAATCCTACCTACACAGCAGTAAGAATTCTGTATACTACCTTCCTAGCTCTCATATACGGCTCGCTCTTCTGGGATCTGGGTTCGAAAAGGTATGCATAGATACATCACTCATCCCCTAATCCTCTAATTACTATTGATAATATGTGGAATGTCATTACACTTCAGGGGTTCCTACCAAGATATTTTGAACGGTATGGGGTCGATGTACAGTTCAGTGTTCTTCCTAGGTGTTCAGATTGCTACATCAGTGCAGCCAGTGGTGGCCGTAGAAAGGACTGTTTTCTACCGCGAGAGGGCTGCGGGGATGTACTCAGCCTTAGCATATGCAATCGGGCAGGTAGTGGTGGAGATTCCGTACTGCATGGCTCAAGCTGTGATATACGGAGTGATTGTGTATGCAACGATGGGTTTTGAGTGGACAGCAGGAAAATTCTTGTGGTACATATATTTCATGTTCTTCACACTCATATATTTCGTCTACTACGGGATGATGTGCGTGTCCTTCACTCCCAATCATCATATTGCCAACATGGTGTCCTATTCCTTCTACGGATTCTGGAACCTCTTCTCCGGATACATAGTTTCCAGACCGGTAAGTCTGTATCATGATTCATTATAACTAGCTAGATCTAGTTAGAGCTTAGAGAGAGCCAGCATCAATGGAAATCTATATATATATAATTTGTTTGGTTATTACAACATGTATGCATGCAATTACAGTTGACGCCAGTTTGGTGGAGGTGGTATCACTGGGCCAACCCAGTGGCTTGGACTTTGTATGGTTTGGTGGCCTCTCAGTATGGAGATGGGGACGACCAGCTCGAAACAGGACAGTCCGTACGAGCCTTCTTACAAACATTCTTTGGATTCAGACACGATTTCGTGGCTCTTGCAGCTGCTGTTATTGCTGCTTTTGGGGTTGTCTTCGCCCTTGCATTTTCTTTTGCAATCAAGACATTCAATTTTCAAAGGAGATAGCTACCTAGTGCTTGTGCTTCCATTTACACTATATATATATATATATATATATATTATACTCATGTAGCTATATATATGCTCATCCATCCAACGTATGATGTTGGATGTTTTTAAGATATATACAAAAATTATTTTTTAATCTATACTATTAATTTAAATAATTTAACAGTTAAATTTTATTTTTAATTAACTCATACATTACTATTTTTATTTTTATTTGATCTTATATATGTATATATATATCTATATGTGTGTGTGCAGAGAGAGATCGAGACCTGCATCTTCAATGAATCAGTGGCATGTGGCCGTGGATCGGGACTTATTATGCCAGATCTACTTCCTAATTTCCCATATAAAAACTACTCTGTTACTTTTGATACGTACATTTTAATTTTTATAATTAATTAAATTTATCATTTTAATTAATAATTTAAAAAAAATTATTTTTATTAAATATAATTAATAGTTATTTAACAAATAAATAAAAATCTAAAAATTATACTCTATTCTTAAACTCATAAACCCAAAAAATAATTTAAAAGTGACATAAATATTAAAAAATAATTATATATTCTATTTGAGTGGAATGAATCCTATATATATATATAAAATTAAATTAAAGTATATAAACTTAAAATTAAAAAAATATATATAAAAATAAATTAAATTTTAATTATAGAAAATAAAATAGAAAGACATTGAATGTCATTTGCATTATCATGCGTGTATTAATTTAAAATGAACTAAGTAGTAGCAGTGGATGAGCAAGATTGGAGGAGGAACCTCAAGATTTACTTGGTGGGACCCAAAACAACCTTTTCTTGACCACATGCTTTTTAATATGAAACTAATTAATATAATCGACCGGCCAACTTAGACTCTGCTAGCGCAGATATATATATAATTTTTATTTATGAAGAAACTTCCAAGTAATCTCATTTTTGCCGCTTTTTGGATTAGGTCTTTGTATATTTCAATTTTCAAGCTACAGTTTTAGCATATGCATACATTAAATAAACATAGTAGGTATTCCACGTTCTTCTCGATCGTACTATTTATAATCAATATCTAATATCTAATTATGTACAGTAGTATATAATAATAATAGTAGTAGAAGTAGAAACATAAAGTTTTGGGAGCCAAAGCCTCTCGAATCTATATATATAATAAGGTCGTGATTCTCGTGAATCGTGATCAAATCAAACTTATATATATGTTAAATTAATAATAAGCAATAGTCGTCGCTTTTCAAAATCTGTCATGTCTAATTTGTGTAATCAAACTCTACTTCCTACAATAAGGTTTTCAAAAGAAAATCTAGAGGCCGATGCACCGTTTTCTTCTTCTTCTTGGTTGTCCACGAGCAGAGATGTCGTTAATGCACTTGAAGAATACGGTTGTTTCATCGCAACTCACTCCCGTTTCTCCCCACAACTTCACCATGCCATCTTCGGAGCTTCCCAGGAATTGTTTCGTCTTCCTACTATGTAAAAATGCTCAACACTTCCGACACAACGTGGCACGGCTACGTCCCGCCGCACCCCGATTTTCCTTTGTACGAAGGTCTAGGAATCGAAAACTCCACCACTAAACAAGGTGTGGAGAAGTTCACCAATCTACTATGCCCCTCACCAAATCACACGATCAGGTAACATACAAAGTTTAGGTATCTAGGGTTTTTCTTAATTTGCTTCTTCCTTTTCCATGCAATAAACTATTCTTTGTGTGTGTGTGTGTATAGAGACACAGTGTTGGAGTTCTCTAGGGTTGTGGCTGAACTGGAGCAGGTGGTGATGAGAATGGTGTGTGAGGTTTATGGGATAAAGAACGAGTCGTCGCTTGAAACGATGTCGTACCTTATGCGATTCATGAAGTATCGTGCACCTGCCAAGGATGAAATTGGTTTAGGGCTTAACCCACATACAGATAAGAGCTTCACCTCCATTCTTCACCAACGACAAGTAAAGGGCCTCCAAATTCAGACTAAAAACGGTGATTGGGTTACCGTTGATCCCTCTCCGTCGGCCTTCCTTGTCATGGCCGGCGATGCTTTCATGGTATATAACTAACTAGCTAGTTCCTACATGTGTTAGAACTTCGACATCTGTTTTTAAGATTTATAAGGTGAGGTTGATTTGTTGCAGGCATGGAGCAATGGAAGAATAAAACCCTCAAATCATAGGGTGATGATGGATGGGATGAGTGAAGAAAGGTATTCAGTTGGGGTATTTAAATTTATTAAGGATGTGAAAATAGAGGTAGCGGAAGAGCTAGTGGATGAAGATCACCCTTTGCAGTTTAAGCCTTTTGATCACTACAAATATATCCATTTTTCTTACACGGAAGAGGCCAAGAGATCACATTGTCGTGTTAGGGCTTATTGTGGACTTTGATGTATATATATATATAGATCCATATAGGTTTCTCATAAGTCGTCAATGCAATCGTTCGAAAGTTGGTGGTATACATATAAATACATATCCTATATGTCTGTCTCACTTGGAAATTATTTGTATAGAGAATTAATTTTGTGATGGAAAATACTACTTACTTGATAGATAGTATGTATATACTAAGTATTTGAGAGTTAAATAGACGTAATTAATTAGGCTTATTGCTGTAACCGCAACGAGATCGAGCTGAAATACTGTTCCGATCGATATAAAATAAATTATGGAGCTAATTTTTCAGAGCCTACTTTTGTTAATAGGTAGTCCCTTATCAAAATTTATTCCACTCATTTATATATGTCATTACCCTTTATTGCTCTATTTATTTATGTTTCGATTGGGTCTATAATTATAATCTTATACTATAAATTTTTAATTATATCAAAAATTCTACCTTTTTTACTTCTATAATATAAACAACTTCCAAACATATATGTATTGATTTGTGCATTTTTGTTCAGTCATATTAAAGCATTTGAGTGACAAATAAACTCGCATGTTTGAGTATTTGTGAATACCATGGTTGCACATGCACTCGAATTTATGTATTTATACTCGGATTTGGTTCAGGACAAGTATGTGATGATATATCCACGTCCTGACTCATCCCCATAAATTATACACATTATTTTTAAATACGATACTTCCTATGTCTCACTATTATTATACGTCACTTTTCAAAAGTACACAATAATAAAGTAATTCAAAAAATATTTTTATTATAATTTTATATTACCGACTTTAAATACTATAATAATATATTTTTTAGTAGACGACTATATTAAAAGATTTAGAGGGCTATATTTTTTTTCAATTTCTTTGCATATAACAATTCAAGAAGAAACCAATTAGTTATTACAAACCAAGCCCAAGTAGATTATACAATAGTCTTATTTTTATTTTTTGGCAAATTTTATAACTAAAAAATAAAAATATTAAAATAAATTTAATAAATTAAAATATTAATTTGCGCGTAAATTTTATTAACAAATGTGAATGACTCAATGACAACTATAGACAACGATATTTAGTTACGGTTTATTATTGAATTAGATAGACTTTGATATCATGTTCAAATATAGAAAAAGAATGTACGAAGAATAAATCATTTTATTAAAAATGATATATTGAATATAGGGTCTTATAAGTGCAGAATACACGAATTTATATAGGAAATGAATCGGCATACACCTTATGGTTGTGTGGGTAATTAACTAGCTGGCATAGAAGCCCAAAATTAATTATCTAGACTCTATTATTTAGGCCCTCTTATTTAAAAATCAAAAGTCCATAATTATGATAAATGATTAACTTAAAAAACCTAAGTATTCATTGTTCCTATTTAATCCCACAATCTATCGCCTATTACAGAAAATAAAACCTCCTCACCGATCAATTCTTCCCCTTTTTCCAGATAAAATTCTCCCCCTAATAATTCTAGGGTCCTATTATAGAGCACTATCAAACTGGAAAGTCGAGATCCCCGGCAAGAATAATTAGTACAGCTCTTCAAGATTTTTCTTAACTTCTTATCTGTTAAATTTAAGAATGCTTAGATTATCTGGTAATTAGGGAAAATAATACGGAAGTTTATATATATGATTGGCGTATTGTATTAGGGGAGTAATTATCATTCTTTTAAATTATTTCTTCCCTCTGACGTCGCTGTTACAACTTTAGTTCTATTCTCATTCTCACATCGACTCATATATATGATTATTTATTATTAATATTTGATAATCTAACCTTAAGCATAATTAAGATAAATTGTACTAATTTTATACGCAAACTGATAGTGGGTTATAGATTTACATGACATTTTATGTGGGTGTGTGCAGTACATAGATATAGGATATAGGAAAGCATGAATGATGATGATTATACAGTAGTATGTTAATGCATTAAATAAGTATATATAGATTATTAAATTAGAGTATTATTTTATTTTAGTTGCGACTCCGTGATCTTATATCTGTCTATTGTTGTGTGGTCGCCAAAGAAGCATTTGTTATCAGGTGGGGATTTCTAATCCAGTTAAATGTAATTGTTTATATTTTTACTGTATGCGTTACGTTTTGTGTTGAAATGCCAACTATGCTATGTGATATGTTTTATGCTATCAGTCTATGAAAAGTCTTGCGCAAGTGTACGAAGGTCAGGGAATCAGTAAAGGGTTCAGGATCCGAAAGGAGATTCTTGGGGGTAAAAGCCCACCGTGCAATATGTGATATTATAAGGGCATTTGCATGATTCGTTTACGTGTCGTTTAAATATATGTTGTTACATGTTCCCTGGTTATACTCACCCATATGTTTTAATATCTCTACAGGCTAAGAGGAGTCCGGCGTTGACGTGGTGGTAGTAGATTGACTCATTTTTTTTTATATTTTATATTGATTAAGTTTTAGATTGTTTTCTCGTTATTTTTATTTGAAGACTCAAACAGTATTTTTAAACTTCCGCACTATTATTATTTGAATTTTTTTTCAATATTTTTACTTATTGGGTTCAAGAAGTTTTATTTCTTATGTTTTGGGGAAAAAAAATAGTATTTCTATATCTTCAAAAATTAGGACGTTATATAAAACTTATAGTTTTATTTCTTATGTTTTGAAGAAAAAAATAGTATTTCTATATCTTCACAAATTAGGACGTTACAAGTAACTCATTCTGCTATAGTAATTGTGCACCATAACTGTGTGTTATATAAGTTATGATTTATTATATTATATTATTATAATATAAAATCTTCTTACCTATAAAATATATAAAGAAATTATAATTTATGTAGGAAACGAGGTATTAATATATATATATATATATATATATATATATATATGTGGACACAGTGAATTGAACTCGCTTTTCGTTTTACTTCTTAGGAAAAGAAGAGCAGTGAAATGACACGAGGCAATTCTATATATTTAAAATGGGAACCATTGGCGTGCGTGTGTTGGCCTAGTGGTAGTGAGGTTAATGCCCAAGGCTAAGGTTTCGGGTTCGAGTCTTTCGTGATGCGGCCATGTAATTTAAATGTTAATGTAATCCAATTTTTTATAATGGGGAACCATTGCTTAGATAGATATAGATGACTTCGTATTAACCAAAATTAAGTGACTTAAATGTATCAATTTTGACCCGAATTAGTATCAATACAAAATTATCAACTCTTTTTTTACTAGTATTACATTTTGATTTATAGACTACATCAGCATCACTTAAATTCATAAAATATCAAAATTTTCTCAATTATATTCCGGGCTTGATTTTTTACGTCGGAAATCATGTCACCTTCCGATTTATTATATAAATTTATGATATAATTCATATAATTTATGTGGGTATTAAACGAGGCCATTTCAGCATCAGAAAATAAAAACAAAGTATTTTAAGGTACTATGTAATTGAAAAAAAAAAGAAAAGAAAAGAAGAGAAGAATCAAGAAATGCACATGCATTAATTAAAATTTTAAATAGAAGGCCTAAATTTACTGTGGACAATGCTAAATCCCCGCACGCAACCACCTTCCTTTTACTCACCGACACCCTTTTGTGGTGAAGAATGCTGCTATATCTCTTCTCTTATAATCTTTCACGTCCATTATCGCACTTGATTTTTTCTTCTTCTTCTTGTGATCCAAATCAATGAAAACGATGCTGCATAGCGGCAAGATTACCTTTACACTTCTATATGTTGTCGCATTGCAATATTAACTCATTCATATTCATTCAACCCTTATCCTCATAAATATGCTGTTGCTGGTAAAGAAAAATTCCATCATGGATCTGCTGAGCTAGGTACATTTCGTGTTCTGCGGTTGTTTATACGAAAACATGCGATCTTGATTGTTTTATCGAAATAATTTTGTGGGTTCTTTGCTTATTTGCTGCAGATTTGGCTTTCCAAGCTGAAACTTATGGCAGTTGTGGAGGATTCGCATCGCTCGAACGGCGTCGAGGTAAAGATTTCCGACCCCATTTCCAAGAAATTGAGCAACAACCATGAAACTTATCGAAATGGGAGTATGAAGGATTTCAAGATTTTCATAGGCTATGATCCTAGGGAAGACATTGCTTATGAGGTTTGCCGTTATTCTTTGTTGAAGAGAGCTTCGATCCCAATTGATGTTTTTCCTATCAAGCAATCTGAGTTGCGTGAAAAGGGGGTTTATTGGCGAGAGAGGGGGAAGTTAGAGAGCACCGAGTTCTCATTTTCGCGTTTCTTGACTCCATATCTGGCAAACTATGAGGGGTGGGCCATGTTCGTGGATTGTGATTTCTTATACTTGGATGATATCAAGAAGCTAGTAGATCTGATTGATGATAAGTACGCGATAATGTGCGTGCAGCACGACTATACGCCTAAAGAAACGACGAAAATGGATGGTGCTGTGCAGACTGTGTACCCTAGGAAGAACTGGTCTTCCATGGTTCTCTACAACTGTGGGCACCCCAAGAATAAGTGCCTAACACCCGAGATAGCGAATAAGGAGACTGGGGCGTTTCTTCATAGGTTCCAATGGTTGAATGATGATGAGATTGGGGAGATCCCGTTTGTGTGGAACTTTCTTGTAGGCCACAATAAGGTTGTCGAGGGCGATGAGAGCACGTTACCTAAGGCGATACATTACACGCTTGGTGGGCCGTGGTTTAAGGAGTGGAAAGATTGTGATTTTGGTGATCTGTGGCTGAATGAGTTAGAGGAGTACCAAAAGGCTTCTTTAAAGAAGGGAGATTAGGCCGATGAGTTTGGCCTTTCACGGTTGATCTTAATTATTGTCTTGTTTTTAGATGACTATTATGATGTGGTGGAGGTGATGTCCTGTGTTAACTAGCTACATTCTCCTTCTAAATGTATTAGCCTTTTTATATTGTTTCTTGTTTTCATATCATTTGTTTGAAGTGGTACTACTGTGAATGCATTATGTGGCTACTAAATTTGGTAGCCCCAGTTTTTTGATATCGATTTTGTTGTTTCAGCATAATAAAATGACAGATGAAGACTTTTTCGTTGGTTGGTGTGTGCACATGGATGCCAGCCAGTTCACTACTTTTTACAATTTTCATGACATGTCCCCACCGCATTTCAACTGCATTTTTTGGTTTTCACCATCACACATTATTATGTGCCAAATCACACATGCTAAGCAATTAGGATGATTAGCTTAACGTCCCATACGAGATGGGGACCTCATATTTCAAGAATCCATATATCAACTATTAATTGATCTTTTATAAGTTGTTAATGCTCCCTCCTTAACTAGGCTTTAATCTGGCAGCTTATTGTGAAGGAGAGGAATATTGCCTATGGCTTGCATTATTAATGTAACAGGGGTGCAACTTCCCTGACCGTTGAATTCATGAAAAGTGTTGTCTTGCTAGCATGTCAAGCGCAGAATCATTCCAATCGAGCGCAACATGTCAAATTTTACCTCCTCATCGGACATTCCTGGTTTTCCATCAGCCCTCATAGCAACCTCTGCCTGAAGATACCCCGAGGAAGTATTCAGAGGACTAAGAGCAGTAGCATTTTCTAAGAAATAAAGAAGGATGCAACCGCAGCTTACCTGCAATCGCCACTGATAAACATAATTGGGGTCATGAATCTTGATTACTATCCATGATTTAATGAACTTGTCCCATGCCTCATAATAGGTTATTAGGTTCTTATTCACTATTTCCAGCTGCAAAATTTTGTTCAAAAGTGAGCTTGCAACCATATTGGCCAAGAGGAAACAGATAACAAAAAATATTCTCGAACCTGTGGATCAATAGCTTTCACAACTTCAGCAGGTACAGGCTTAAAACCAGGCATCCAACCCTCAAACAGGATAGCCTAATGAAAGCCATATCAATATCAAGTGCCTTTTATTAGTAAATGCATCATAAAAACTATATTGAGATAATTTTTATCAACATGGCCACGTTATCTTTACTATTAGATATATTGAGAACCACCTACCGATAGAGGGCCCTCTACCTCTGACCAAGTTGAAGGGTCAGCCCTATCGCCTCGACCGTTATATGCAGACTGGAAGACAAAACAACAAGACTAAATGCTTCACATCCCAAATACTTTCAGAAGAAGAATATGGTCTTGTATTCCTACCTTGTCGTAACGAGGAAGCTTCATTTTTGTGCCTGAAACTCGCATATTATGCCAACATAGTATAATATAACAATGAAGAAAAGAAACAAGTACTGTAGGCCTAACCTTCTCTGGTCAATTTTTGTAGGGCTGTCAGTGTCTCAATTGAGAAGGTAAGATCATAACTTCCAGCATTTCCACGTAACTGAAGGTCAAAGATTTCATAGTAAAGAAACAATAGTGATGAAAAAGAGATCCATTTAAGGAAGACATTGTTCTAGTTACCTCTAGAAGTACATTCCCAGGATTGATTTCCCTCAGTTTGCCCTAAATGGATGTTCCAAATTTATAATAGTAAAAATGCATCAAAAGGCAGAAGTGGACAAGATCAATACGAGACGTCGAGACACTTTAAAAATATTTACCTGGTCCTCTGTTGTCAGATAAAAATCATCTATGATATAGTTGCAGTCTTCCTGAAATCAAGTTGTCTGTTTTACCATCTTCTAATAGTGATTGAATCATACTTTCAACTAATTACCATTCCGTACACTACTTCCTAGTGACTTTGAAAAGGAAATCCAGGGCAAATACAAGTGTTGTTTTCCCACAACCTTGCGGTGCACTGAAACCAATCTGCATCAAGGGGAACGAAACTTATAAACAATACCAGCATAAGAAGTTACTATGAGAGCACTTCCCAAGGTATAACAAGGATTTGTTGAGAACCAAAACAATCATTTGATTGTACCACTAATGGGGGGATTCCATCTTCATCTTTGAACTTAAAACTGTGATGAAAAATTTCTTGTTCACACCACACAAGAAGACTGGAATATAGTAATGGTATATCCGGACCTTTTGAGGCTCGGTTAGAAAAAGTTCATTTAGCCTAAACAATCTGCAGAGCTGTGATCCACATAAGATCCACTTGTCAATAGATTCAGCCATTGTCAATAGATTCAGCCACCATATCCGGATCCAGACCTACTTTATACAGGAGATGACCTGTGCATATAAATTCGTAGAGATTCTCTACAGAAGAAACTTCAGTTGCTATTGTAGGAACAACGGAAGGTGATAGGCCTTCCTTCCTCTGACCAGAAATCTTATCTTGAATAGCAAAGGTGTCTTTGATCCATGAGCATCTACTGCCTGCATCATAATGAAGGCTTACTTTAACAAGCAGCATTATATGAACGATGATGCATTCAGCATACCTTTTGTTATTGGTAAATACAGTAAATTAAAGATCACACAACGGTGGACTCGAACCTGAAACATTTTGCCTTGGACATTAATCATCCTACTCCTAGCCGAACACATGCACATGCATTCACCATACTTTCAACTACCCCCTATATTTTAGTTACCAGCATATCAATCATCGGATGCAGCAAAATAAATATAATCCCTTGAAAATTTACTTTGTTTCCTATTTGGTGTATGTAGCCAAGGATTTATACAAGCAGATTGAGGAACATTCAAGAGAGCCATAATATAAGTTAAAAGAAAATTGCAATTATGAAATATAAATTTGAAAAACATCATCAAGTTCAAAATTCAAATTAGAAATGAATAAGCATTTGGCGTGGCGGAAAGGACACATTTCTTTGGCGATCTAATATATCATCAGATTCTAAACTACAAAGTTACAACTGAAAAAGAAGCATGTTTTATAGGAATTAAATATATACCAGATGTGGGAACTGGAGTCCATGAGGAGACGTTCTTGTGGCAAAAATAGCAATTAGTAAAATCATTAAAATAATATAAAATGGAACGTGATGAGAAGGATGAGGACGGCAAGGAGCTGGTTTTGGTCGGCGGTGATAGTACAGTCAGCACCGCCATTGTTATCTCCTCTCCAATTCCGGGAGGAATAGCAATATTCATAAAAGATGGGTGTGGTTGTGTGTATTTGGCTGACTGGCTGGCTGGGAAAGATTTCAATTCTGCCACGTCGGATGGATTAAGTTACTCAAATGCCCTCCTCACCAATAAAGCTAACAGAACTAACATGTTTAACGTCTTTAAGTAGCTATCTTTTTTAAATCATTATTAAATATAATAGGGATCCAATGTTTTTGTTTTTCCCCTTCTTCTATTGTACGTACACGGTACATGTACGGTTGGTTTCGTACATATTGAATTTTGTTTAAAGAAAATTTCCATGAAATGTATAATATTCTTCTTTTGTTTCGGCCGTTACTGTGGCCTCTTTTGACCTTTTGAAGAACTTGCTTATGAATTATGATTTGTGAATATATAGTCTTTTCCTTTTACTTTCGAAGGAATATCATATCAACTTTGAGCAACACTCATTACTTGGGCTAACTTTGTTTGTTTGACGTTGGAAATGGGCCTACTAAATAAATTAATAGTTTTGGGCTCCATTCAAATTTAAATGAGAGTATCTGTTCTTTGTTTTTCTAGAGGGTGTTTGAATTCTTCATTTATAACTACCGGTCGTGCATGCATATCATATGCACATGTTTTTCTTCTTCTTCTTCAATATTCAAATTAAAGATAACATTTGTATCATTATTATACCATATGGTAAAACACATAAAAAAGTTTCATTCATTTATATATTGCATTTGAAATATATGTTCGTTCACTTCACCAAGGATACGAAAAACCATTCGAATAGTGCCAGCACTCTGTATTTATATTTTCAACTATATTACATTTTGTTAACAATTATTAAAACATTAGGTTATATGAAAGTGTATTCCTTAAAATTTTAATTACATTAAATTTAAATTACAAAATTATATCATGAAAATATCGAATCAAAAATAGAGATCAATTTTGTGTGATGAGATTATAGAGGCGGCGTCAGAAGCTATAACTATTTGCGTAAAAAAGATATCTCATGTTCGTAGGGAAGCAAATATGGTAGAGCAAAAGTTAGCAATTTATGGTAGATCTATCAATACCGTTGAGATATGGTATGACTCGTGGCGGACATGACTACATGATCATGTAATGAACGACTTTCGTACTTAATATATTCAATTTCTCTTTCAAAAAAAAAAAAAAAAACATTTACCTCATACCACTAAAAGTCTATTCTTACTAATATGCGTGTGTTGACCTAGTGGTATTAAAGTTAATGTCCAAAATTATAGATCTAGAGTCCTACGTGACGCGACTACGCAACTTAGATTTAATGTAATTCAATTTTTTAAAAGTGTATTCTTGTTATAACACTAAAGCAACTGATTTTGAATTTCCAAAAAGAAAATGTAATTGTTCTTAAAAAAAATGTAATTAAACTCTTGAACTCTAACGATGTACTACTATGATTGTTTGTAACAAACAAATAGAATTGTTTATAATATTTTGGCAAGCACTTATTTATTTATTTTTTTTGTTTTCTTTTCAAGCGGAAGCAACAATTTGTTAGCCATGCATATATTTTAAGAACTCAAAGTAATTAAGAGTAGTATAAAATTTTTAATGGTGTCCAAATAAAATAATGTAAAAACCCAAGGGTGAAAGTGTAATTATCCCCAACTGCCTTTCTTCTCAGTCGACCGTTTAAACGTCGCCGTCGTCACCATATCTATGGCGTCAACTCCACCCAATTTAAATCTTTCACCATGTTGTATATGTACCCCTTGAGATTTCACCGACTGTTCGCTTTTCTTCCTTCTGTGGATAGTCTCTAAGATTTCGATTTCGTTATTGCACTTCGTTTATGAAACCCTAATTCAGCAAATTCTGTTGCTTTCATTTTGGAGAGAGAGAGAGACAGACAGACAGAATAAAAAATGGTGGGTGCTACTCTGGCGGGATTGCAAGATCATGTGAAGTTAGCGAGAGAGTACGCAGTTGAAGGACTCTATGACACTGCCATTATCTTCTTCGATGGTGCCATTGCTCAGATCAACAAGTAAATTTTTCCCTTCTTTTTCCTGTTTGATTTATTTTCTATAAATTTCAGGTCGCCTCGTTTGCTGTATGTTTAAAATTTTGCATTAGACTGATTCGAGTTTTATTTGTTATTGGATATGTAAGAACATTTGCAATGGTGGATTTCTTTTTGTTGGATGAGTGTTTCCTGGGAGAATTATTTTAATTAAGAAGCTATGCAGTTTTGTCATTTTAAAATTGTTGCTTGCCGCTTGATGTTTGTTTCAGGCATTTGAATACGGTTGAGGATCCCTTGCTTCGTACGAAATGGATGAATGTAAAGAAAGCCATTTCAGAAGAAACAGAGGTCGTGAAACAGTTAGATGCCGAGAAAAGGTCATTCAAGGAGGTTCATGTTGGTAGACGGCCTAATTCTCCTCCTATTTCAACCAAATCATCTTTTGTCTTTCAACCACTGGATGAGTACCCTACATCTTCTGGTTCCCCTATGGATGACCCTGATGTATGGAGGCCACCTAGTCGAGATCCTTCGGGTAGGAGACCTACAAGAACTGGTCAAGTGGGAATGAGGAAGTCACCACAAGATGGAGCTTGGGCTCGTGGGGGTTCAACAAAACCGACTTCACGTGGAGGTAGGACAGCCGCTACCAGTAAGGTTAATACTGGAGTCCGAGCATCAAGTGCTGGAAAGAGAAGCTCTGTGAAGTCTACCTCTGGGAAATCAGATTCTGCAGTAAGTTATAATTCTGGAATCTGTAGTTGTTTTATTCAGTGTCCTTTTTGAACTCTTGGTTATGGCATTAAATATGTAGACGCTCTGTCATGGTTGGTTATTTAAGCAACAATCAAATTACCGCTGACTATACGTGTGGCCTTGAATAACTAAGCTTATATCTTATTGGATGTGAGTACTGGATATAGTTCTCATTTATACTTTCTGCTAATTTGAGTATTATGCGGATATTAAATCTGATCCTATATAGAACAGGAAATTTTTTATGATCATGTCAGAAAAATATACGAACTTTTTGTTGAATAATAAGTGCTATTTATGTTAATTTCCTTTTTTTCTTTTCTTGTGTATGTTAATAGTGTTAGAAGAAAGTGAGATATCTTAAATATGCTGCTATTCCCTTTTTTTTTTAAGATTATTGTATATTTTATGAAGACTACCATCTCGTCAGTTTGATTATATAGTTCTCTTTATGATCCCAAAGAAATCATGAGTTTGCCAATTCTCTTGGAGCTCTCTGCTTTTAGTATTTTGTTAAGACTAAATTGATTCCTTGCTAAGCTTCGGCAAGATGCAGCTGCTCTTGCGTTCCTTTAACATCTGGTAGGAGTTTTTTCTGTTCTCTGCAAAGTGAAATTGCATTTGCTTACCATTAATCCTACTGGCTTCTTGAGGATTGTTCTAATTCCACCATCCATTCATATACTGCTTTGATTCATATTAATTTTTTTAACTTCCAGAATGGGGATGCTGAAGAGGGAAAACCAAAAAAAGTACAATATGAAGGACCTGATGCTGACTTGGCGGCTATGCTTGAAAGGGATGTCTTGGATTCCAGTCCTGGTGTTAGATGGGATGATGTTGCTGGACTAAGTGAAGCAAAAAGACTTTTAGAGGAAGCTGTGGTGCTTCCTCTATGGATGCCTGAATACTTCCAGGTATCAGATATCAATGGAAGATGAATGATACTTAGTGATATACTGGTTTTCATACCTTGCCAAACTAATTTACATAATATTCATGTATAATTTCAGCTGGAATGTAGAGTAAAACTTACTCCCTCTGTCCCACTCAAAATTGTCTCACCTTTTATGGATGCCCCACTCAGTATATCCCATAACAAAAAAGGAAACAATTAACTCTTCGAAAGTGGTGGGACCTACTCACTTTTTATCTTTTTACTCTTTCCCCTCAATACATGTGTCGAACAATAATGTGACAAGTTGAGTGAGATGGAGGGAGTATTATTTATCTACTTTTTTACTTATTTGTTACAGTTGCTAAATAAATGTTGGCATCTTATTGCACTTCGAACTTTTCTTTCTCAACTTCATAGTAAATTTAGTTGATAGAGCAGTTCCATTGTGTTTCCTTGATAAATGATAACATATCAAAAACTGGGTGCAACTATTATATGATCTGAAACCGTGAAACGTCTGTTCTTTCAGGGAATTCGCAGGCCATGGAAAGGTGTTCTTATGTTTGGACCCCCAGGTACTGGAAAAACTCTTCTTGCTAAAGCAGTTGCAACTGAGTGTGGGACAACATTTTTCAATGTATCTTCTGCAACCTTGGCTTCAAAATGGCGTGGAGAAAGTGAAAGAATGGTTCGTTGTTTATTTGATCTTGCACGAGCTCATGCTCCAAGTACCATATTTATAGATGAGATAGATTCTCTCTGCAATTCCCGTGGGTAAGATAGAAATTATATCTCTACTTTTCTTTCAATTGATAATGAGACCCTCTCATTAATCTATTTGTTAGTCTTCAAGTGTCATGTGATTTGGAGTCTAATAATAATCCACGTGTATTTGCAACATTTAGATTTCGTTTGGTAGTGATTCTGCTGCTAAACTGTTATTTTCATGAGACATTTTCTGTTTCATTTTTGTGGTCACCAATTCAGATCACTCCTACTTAGAAAACTATACAGGGAGATGCACTGTGCATCTGCATCAACAGCATTGTTTCATCCACTTTCATATTGTCAGAGGTTCACACACCTTATGTGCATTTAAAAATTACATGTACCAGTCTTGTATCTAAAACAATAATATGACATGTAACAGTAGATGATGTATGACAATTACACTCGGGTTCCTTCTTGTAGGTCACTTTCCTCTAGAACACTTAAAAAGAAAATGAAACATTCTATATGTTCGGTGACCACAAAACTGTAGTGTAGTCCCTGACCACAACTGTGCATCTGTGCAACTTGTTTTGCCAATCAATCCTGTTGCTGCCAATGCACTTAGCAATGGACTTGGGATGTATAAAGTCTTTGCATCTGCATTATCTTTATGGCATTGTTTTCTTCTAGTTCTAAGAAGAGTTCATATTACTATGCATCCAATAGTTGGCATACAAGTAATTAAATTATTCTCTCTAAAAAAAGTAATTTAACTTAGCGTCCCTTGATATATGGGATATTTTTTCATTCTCCTAGGGCTTCTGGGGAACATGAATCATCAAGAAGGGTGAAGTCTGAACTTCTAGTTCAGGTAGATGGTGTCAATGCTTCCGGAACCAATGAAGATGGTACACGCAAGCTTGTGATGGTTTTAGCAGCGACAAATTTTCCTTGGGATATAGATGAAGCATTGAGGTGAGGCTTAGTTTTCATTTTATTCTAGATTTTAATTTCTCTGTTAATCTTTAGCACTCATATTTTTTCTATAACTAATGCAGGAGGCGGTTGGAGAAAAGAATATACATCCCTTTGCCAAATTTTGAGAGTCGTAAGGAGCTGATACGGATAAATGTGAAAACTGTTGAGGTAATGAGTTTTGCTAATAATATATCGACATGCTGACTTAATTTCCTCATTGACCAATACCCTCTTTATTTAAGCTTTATGACGTGTCCTATCATTATTACATTTTTTATAGTCATTAACTGTACTTTTTGTTTACTTGGAAATTGGAGATTCTCCAGATTTATCACTTTGGAGATGCTAACAACGTGTCGATAAATATCTATGGACTCTGATATATTTAAATGAGTTTCTTGTGACAGGGTCTAAATTACTTAGTTGATTGGTTCATGCATGGTTGTTTTGAATTGAATTAATTTCTTTCTGGAGAAAAGATGGTAACATTTGAGAAGTGTGAGAGTGGCTACCATAACCGATTGCGAAGAAAAAGGCACAGCTTCGAAGATTCTTTGTTATACTCTCAACCATTCAATCTGCTGGCTAGGTTTTCATGATTTTCAACTTGCGCACACCAATGCACTTTTGGTTTTAATGAGTCCCAGCCCTTGTGTTTTTGGTGATCTCCTAGCTTCATTTGGTGCTTCATATTTTCCTTTTCATTTAGAGAATATCTTATTTAGCACCAATGCTTATTCGCATATACTTACTTCCTTTTCCTTTCAATCTTATTGGTATTTTTTGATGTTCATAATTCCCATTGTATGCATATATGTCTACACAATCAGGTGGCTCCAGATGTGGATATTGATGATGTTGCCCGTCGCACAGAGGGATACAGTGGAGATGATCTAACAAATGTTTGTCGTGATGCTTCATTGAATGGAATGAGGCGCAAGATAGCAGGAAAGACACGTGATGAGATCAAGAACATGGCCAAGGATGAAATTTCAAATGATCCTATTGCAATGTGCGACTTTTTAGAAGCAATCGCCAAAGTTCAGCCTAGTGTTTCCGCAGCTGACATTGAAAAACATGAGAAGTGGTTCTCCGAGTTCGGATCAGCTTAGCATGATCGCCCTTTATATTCATTATGATTTTTCCCTGCACCCCTTTCTCGATATTTTTCTACGCTTCATGCTGTCTGATTTCGGCTATGCAGGAGAGTTGATGGAACGATGCAAATTATACCCCGCGAGTCATTATTTCCTAAGCTGAGTAGGTATCCTCATGGTTGTTTTGTGTTTATGCTGAAAACCTTCTCACGTTGTTGTGTACTTTGTACTAAAAAAAGCATATCTGGAAATGGTTCAAATCTTTATTTGTATTCAGATCTTCATTTTCTCCCATTTCTTTGTGGGTTGATGTGAAAGACACTTTTTTTTTTTTATCTCGAGGAGAACATCTTCTAAGAACTCTGGGATTCTAATTTTAAAGTATTTTTTATCATTTAATATGTATGGTTAATAAATAAATTATTTTGGTATATTGTGCTATTTTGACGCCATTTTAGAAATATTATAATGATGAACCAACTAACCAATTGAATTGTAACAGTTTTGATGCGTAAAATATTCTCTTTCGGGAAAGCTTAGCTCTTGATTGAGATAAACTTAAAGAGCTTATAAGTTATTGTAAGAGCTTATAAGTTTATAGAGAAAATAAGTTGGGGTAGAGTTACTTATTTTGTTAATAGTTTATAAGCTCTAAAAATTTATTTTTACAACTTATAAGCTCTTAGAAAGCTTAATTTGCCAAACATTTTAAAGGAGCTTATAAGCTTATCCAAACACCTCTTAATTTGAATTCATTTCAAATTCACTCTCTAAATATAATCAAGCTTGGAAACACCCCTGGCTGTAATAATTTTTAATACTTCAACTGAAGTACTCTATTTTAAGTGGGGAGTCCAGATATTCTTTTATTTATTACAAAAAGAAATTGGTTCTTAATTGAATTTAAATTATTTGAACATAAAGTCCTCTCATTTTTACTTCATCTTGCATAAAATTTATATATTCCAACATCCTATTATTTGAACACAATAAATCATATATACTAATTAAGTACAAATTTTAATTTAAGAAAAATAATAAAGGAAGCATGGAAGAAGAATTAAAAATAATAATAAATAATTTGTTTTAATATTGTATTAAAAAAATTGATATTAATATACAATTGAACACTGAAGTCTGAAGATGGATCCTTAAAGAATTGGAACACTAGAGTCCAAGTGATCCAAAATAACCAAAATATTTGCAAAATTAATATATCGGAGTGTTTGGTTTGGTGGATGAGATAGTTTAGATTGATAAGATAATAGATGATGAGATTATTTGAATTATATAATTATGTGTTTTGTTTGATTGATTATAATGTTTGATAAATTATGTGATTATAATTAAAATATAGAAAAATACCTAAATTGCCCTTTATCGAGATATGTTGGGTATTTGTTTTTTTGTATTTTTGTAAATAACAAAATAGATGAGGATAATTTTGTAAATTTGTGATGCTTGATTAATAATCAAGCCTAATCAAGTCAAGTTTGGATTGATTAATAATTAAGGAATTCTTTGATTATATGCGGGCTGAATAATGTACCCCGGGCCAAATCAAGCAAACCAAACACTTGATTATACTTGATTATTTTATCAATCACACATAATCAATACTAATCAAACAAACCAAAAATCAAGACTAATCAAGCAAACCAAACACAGATATAGTGATGAATTGATGGATTTTTGTCATTCTTATTTCATCATATAAAAGATAAGAGTATATTAAAAATTTAACACACATATACTTTCCCTTTTTTCGTCACTGCATGCGTTGTACAAATATTTAAAAAGTTAGAGAGTGTCGATATTAAATAAAGAGTAAATATTGTCTCTAACCTTACCTGGCCAGAAATAATTATTAATATTAATGCTGAGTGGCAGAACTAAAGATAGCTGACTTTATCTATTCATGGCCCTCCTAATTATTATTATTTTTTAGAAATATTTTAATTTGGCCCCACTGGTGTGATCACATACAAATACTGAAATATACACTACATTAAAAATAATGGTGGTATTTATTAATCTCAAAGACTTTACATGCAAGAGATTTTATTTTATCTATATTTAAAATTTATAATAATCTCGTATTAATTTTTTTTAATTAATGTTGAAAGTGATTCTCAAATCTCATTATTATTTTTTCTTTATTTTCACATAAAAAAGTGGTGATATCTTTATAGTTATGTGGATCGAGAAGAAGTATACTACTAATATTCACTCGTCCGTCCGTTTCTTTATATCCACTTTTACTTTTTGAAATGTCCCATTTCAATATAAATAGATTTTAATTTTGTTAAATTCCTATGTAATCGATTCAAATTTATTTGCTAAATAAAATGTCTATATATTTCAATTAATAAAATATTAATTTATCAATACATTAATTAATATCTTGTAAAATAATAAAATTGAATGGTCCCAATTATATATGGAGTTTCTAGTGTATTTTATTTATAGCCCATCATCAATCATATCATATCATGTCATCTAATCTCATCTTCTCTTGAAATTTGTTGTATCAATTCAATCCACAACCACAATAGTATGATCAGAGTATGTCGCGGCGCTACAATAATTTATAGATATGGCATATATATTCATCAATCATTTCTGTTTTGGCTATTTTCTTTTTTTTTTAATGTGAAACTCGTTTTTCAAATAACGAAAATGGAATTCTAACTTAGAGCATCTACTATGGGAGGTAGAAAAGAAAGTAAAAGATGATGTGTATGAGGTAGAGGAATAGTGGAAGAGAGAAATTAGGTAGATGTAGAAAATGGAGGTAGCAAAAATGCTACCTATATAGAAGAATAAAAAATAATAGTACTAGTATCATTAAAAATTAATATTATATTAATGAGATCCATTAAAAGTGAGATAGATGCATAATAAAAAAATATTTAGATGGTTAAAAAGTGAGGTAGATATTTATACGGCAATAATGTGGCACCAATCTAAAGTAGAGTAATAGTAGATGCTCTTAGTGATCCAAATCTACATAATACTACAAAATATATGTTATATATTCACCCAAATTAATGGTACATATATTGCATTGGTACTCAAAGTTTGTTGGTAATAATTGAAGAAAAACTTTATTGAAACCTGACATTAATTGAAGATTGTGACTGAATTCAAAACTATTAATATAATTAAAATATCTATGAAATTAAATTGCAATATTGCTCTTCGATGGGCCGCTCTAATATAATCTGGTATAATTTGTTAACTAAGTTCACAAACAAACTATTTAACTACCAGATAAAGTAGCTACTAGCTAGGAAATGGCATAAAATAATACTCTTTCATTTTCACTAAATATGTCTTGTTTTAACTAATATTGCGAAATTTTTTTGATCGAAACATGACATAAAATATGGTACGGAGGGAGTATATAAACACCCTAAATTACGTTTTTAAAATTGATTTGTCCTTCACAAAATACAGTCAAAAAATTATAGCTCTCCCTCACATTTTATCATTAATTTCTAAGTACATTCAATCAAGTGGTATGATGTTTTCATGTATATATAATTGTCACACTAAAACTATATATTTAGCGGGAAATATATATATGAATCTATGATCATGTTGTTATTATGCCACATAGGGTAAGTGGACGTTGAAAATGAAAAGAAAAATAGAAAGTATATATATACATTAATTAATAGAGAATTAAATAATGGTGTGCGGTGTGCAGATAGGATATGATTTACTTGCTTTGTGTTGTGCACTTGTGTGGATGCGAGTGAGCTACGTATAAGGTTTCTCGTCGCAGCTTCTTAATTATATGGAATACATATATATATATATATTTCCAGCTTTATGTGAATGGCTTCGATTTGTTAATATTACCACTTCTCATATATATAGTCTTTAATTATATATATATTTTTTGTTTGGAAAAAAAGTTTTCATTAATTTTTAAAAAATACACGAATTATCTTGTGATTCTTGTACAAAGAGATTTTGCTAATTAACGTGAAAATAATCGCAAGCATGATTTCGGATCATTAATCCAATCTCTATGCTTACAATTGGATAGGAGAATCTATTTCGTCCTACACCAGCTCCAAAGTCTCCTTTGACCTCGATAAATTTCTCCGACTTCAATATCCCATTCACAAAAATCATCTTATTCCGCTATTTCCAAGTAATCCACACCAAACAAATCCATAATAGCAAATTTGTTACCCCCAAAGCATGTAGGTTACCTGAATTTATTCGAAAAATCTTCAACAACATCCCTATGTCTTTAATTAAATATATGCAAGAATAATGGAATAGTAACTTTCGCCTTGGGTTTAAAACTATTTTTCTATCCCTTTTATTGGAGTTAAATATTATCTCCAGTCTCAGTATTGTTGGTCCCATTTGACTAAATCATGTAAATATTTTATTGATTTTTGGGGCTAATAATAATGAGACAAAGAGAGTATTAATTTATGAGCACTTAAAACCTTTTAAGATCTAATTATAAATGTTAATTTAATTATCAACTATAGTACTACTCTCATAGCTTGTTAGCCAAATCTAATTTTACAGTATGAAACTCCCTTTTTCTTTAATATATTGAATATATTATAGATCTAATATGCATATATACGGGGCCAAATTAGCATGATTTAGTGTTCCTCAACCAAGAAAGGAAAGAAAAAAAAATCAATTTATATGTCGTCGTCAGAAAAAAGGAGAAAATAAAATATTATCGTTTTCTCAATCATTGATATATATAAGAATTAACAATATGAATCACAATGCCAGCAAATTCCTTAAATCTATATGGGTACTATTTAGCAAACTTCATATTTTGTCATTTTATCATATTTTTATTCCCTCCTTTTTTGAGTCTTGGAAATGAGAGTTCAAGTGGGAACAAAACTCGCCAATCCATATCTAATAAATATATATATCATGAATGAATTAGTTTAAGATTTAATTATAATAAAGGAGATAGAACAAACATTGTTGAGATCCAAATGCAATGATTTTGCAGTATCTGACATATATATATTTCTAGATGTTGGTTTAATTTGGCTCTTCACGTAAGAGTTTGCTGTTGATTTTGGCTCTTCAAAGAGACTCTACTGTTGCTGTTGGTTTGTGACCAGAATTCTAAATTTCATGACATTCAGTAATCATTGCAATTTTTAAATGTAAATTAAGAGGCCAATTAGATGTATCAATATTATTCCCTTTTTTCTTTATATAAGCTTTTAAAACAAAAAAATAATTAAGAAATTAAAATTAGGTCCTAAATATTTTATTCAAAGTTAATTTAGATCAGATGATCTTAATTAGCTAGTGATTTTCCAGACGGTGAAAGTAAGCCTATATATATATATAATACCCATAGATAATGAGCCAAAGCAAAGTCTAGAATGAATTTCTTGAAACCGTGCGATAATCTAAGATGTTTTGTTGTTATGTTGTAGTAAAACAGACTCTACTTTCAAGAAATTCCACCATTTATTTCCCCTATTAGTTTTGACTGCCTACTGGGAAGAACTATTGGCGCTAGCAAGTTGATATACACGTTTGTTTGCAAACTGCAAAGTTTGTAATCACTATCATCACAAAAAATATGTTTAACCAATCACGTACAAGTAGACACAGGGATTCTATTCTACCTGTCCAATTGTCAAAATAACATCAGCAGCTAGCTAGGCTTTAACGGTATTATTGCATGCTCCTTTCCTCTTTCTTATCATGCATTAATTTATATGGACTATCATCAATCTCTCTTTCTCTATATAAGCAAATTAAAAATGTTACTTGCTCTAATCAAAACGAAATATTATTAGATTTGAGTCCATATTTATTTAATAGTTTGTAGGTTTGAATTTGTCCCGGTAAATGAAAGAATATTGAAACAATATAACATAGATGACCAAAAGCTATAATTAAGATTAACTAGTAGTATTTTTTGTAATGTATTGATATATTTAAATTATGTTATGTCTGTTAATTGTTTTCTGACGAAGTGACGTAACAATTCCACTGTGAGATTGAGAGTTGACTAGCAGAGCAGAGGGGCTCTCCATTTTCTTGGGCATTAAAATGATCATCACAAATTCATATTCATATAATTATTATTGCTATCATTATTTTCAGAAGGAAATGTTTTTTTTTTCCTTTTTGAAAATGACTTTAAGATATATCTTGGGCCCAGTCCATAATTTCCTAAAATAAGGTCAAATTAGGGCATAACTTATCCATGTTACCTTTTTGGTCAGTAGGGTAAGGGGTCATAATCATTCAACCAATAAAATTTAAGATTAAAAAATTTTATAAACTTTGCTGAAACTCTAGTTTTAGACACCTATTTATTTGTAGGAACCTCATATTCTTTTTCTAAGTGTCAAAATATAATATTCTCTTCCCCCGCTAAGTTTCACGTCTCTTTTTTTATACTATTATTAAGGATGATGTATAAATCAGTATAAAGGTTATAAAAGTAATAAAATCTACGTCCTCTTAAAGATATAATTTTTATTATTTTTAAAGTATGTCATTCTTAATGGTACGTTCCAATATAAAATTATATCAAATATAGTGGGACGGATAAAATACAATTTAGCAAAGAACAAGAACAAGAAATATTATATGTTGTGATTTACTTTCCCGCTCTAGCAGGATATGACAAGATAAATTATTGAATCGTAAAATAATTTGAACTGAATCTTAAATAAATAAAAAATTAAACTCTAATTTATAGTAGTAATAAAAGGCACAACCTTTTATACTACAAACGCAAATATATTAATCATGTATATATATTAATATTAAAATATTAGGCACTCTACCTAGAATTACTTGCTTATATTATTATTTTAAGTTTTATTATTTCGAATTGAATAATTATTAAATTATGTATTAATTAATATATTCTAATTAGAAATAAGAATTACTAAAATCATAATTTTATTATCTAACTACATGGGTAATATTTTTATATTACAATATATTGAGTTCTTAATTATTCTTTCCTTTAAACCTTTAAATGAAAAATGCTACAGTTTTTAATAAGCACATGTTTCTAGATCTGTATTGAACCCGAGTGAGTTACAAATGGTAATAGATATAGATAAAGTGACAAATTAATATTTACGGGTTCGAAATGATTGGTAGCAAACAGTATCAATCTATTGTATATATCACTCTCTTTAGCGTATTTTATTTTGGAATGTTCTCTCAAAGAGAGATATTTCCTAAAGTGGAAATAATAAAGGGTATTTAATTGTAATAAAAGTGCAATTAGTGTTTATTACATCACTTTAAACTTAAGTAAAGACTCATTAATTTGCGTGTCGAAAAGATGTCTCTCTTTGAAGAGGACGGAGTGGTATATCACAAATCGGTTAATTATCAAATTCATAAATAAGGATTTGGAGTTCATTGCACCATAAATAAAAGTCGAGAATTAGTACTTGGTTTGTGCATGTACGTTTTCATAAACGTTTTAAATATGAAATTATTTATAGCACATGCGCATCTATTGTAATCTCCATTGCATGCCAAAATACATGTAACATAGGTTCTTTTGTTCCTATCTTTAGTGGTCACTAAAACCATCATCTAAAAATAAAAATTAGTAAAAGAAAAAATGATTTTATATTTTATGTTTGTATGTTGTGGCGATAATAGAAGAGAAATGTAGTGGCATTAGATTTCCATTTTATTCCGAATCAATATTAAAATGCGGGCCCAAATTAATATTTTGTGATGGATGGAAGGAAGGTACATCAGTGACCAGAAATCGATCCAAACTGAAAAGTCAAACCGAACCATTGATATTTGGTCGGTTTGGATTGATTTTAAAATATTTGAATTTGGTTTGGTTTTAATTTTTAGCAACCAAATTTTTTATGGTTTGTATCGATTTTTAGTAAAACGGTTTGGTTACTTATTAACCGAACCGACCGAATTTTATTATATATTAAATATAATGTTATAAATTATAATAAATAAATAAATTACTTAAACTTAAATAGTATTTGTTACAAAATCTCATTTATAGAATAAATACAAGTTCTAAATTCTAAAGAATTAACATAAACTAAAACATATTTTCAAAAGGAAAGTAAACAAATAGCATAAAAATGTGAATGTGTAAACTTAGAAATTGAAAGTGTTTCACTAAATTAATTCTATTAATCTTTATTTCATGTTTTAAATTATCATATGCAAGATTGAACAAAGTTTTTATTGAAAAATTTGAACATCAATTTTCGAGTGTAAATTATAATAAATTTATCTTGGAGAAAAATTAGAATTTTTTGATAACTGAAAACCAAAGTTTAAATTTCGGTTTGGATTGATTTGGTTTTGTAAATAATTTGGTCGGATTGGTTTTAATTTCTACGCAATTCGGTTTATTTGATTTTAATATTTTGATTTGGTTAAAGCTCACCCCTAGAAGGTAGTGAGTGCAGCTTCAATTTATCATTTTTTTATGAGTAGGGTTCCCACTGGCTCTATATATCTAAATGATTTAACGTCAAAAAATCGAACCGAATCGTTACTCACCCTAGAAGGTAGTGAGTGCGGCTTCAATTTATCAATTTTTTATGATTAGGGTTCTCACTGGCTCCATGTATTTAAATGATTTAACGTCAAGATTTATTTCTAACTCTTAAAGATTAATTTTTATTTTTATCTCTCTCCTAATATATATTTAATTAATTAGCAGAGAAACACAAAATAAGCAATTAATTAGAGGAAAATGATTCCGCACGATGAAAAAGTAAGGTTCCACGTTTTATACTCCCTCCGTCCCCCAAAGATCTTCCCACTTTGATCCGGCACGGGTTTTAATAACATGTGTTGACTTTGGTTGTTAAAGTGTAAAGTGATAGTAAAGTGATGTTAGTGGAGAATGGGTCCCACAAAAAGTAGTATGATAGGTAAGATATTGTGAGTGGATAATGGGACCCACATTAAATAAGATGGGTAAAATAGAAGGTTTCCAAAAATAAAAATAAAGTGGGAAGAAAGATGGGACGGCCCAAAATAGAAGAGTGAGAAGATCTTTGGGGGAGGGATGAAGTATTAATTATGTTGATGAGAGGATTGGAGGCAGCTCCAAGAAAGTAGCTAGTATAAGAGATGCATGGGAAGTTTGATGGAGACCCAAAGGGCAGGGGTAAGGTGGTATTTTGAAGCTATAAATGGGGAAGACGATGATTTGAGGTTGTCTGTTAGTGAAAGAGCTAGGGATTAGGACCAAGTAGCGAAGAGGCTAAAAAAGATGATGTTTCTAGCCATACTTAGCTTCTTCAAATCATCAATACAAGACAAGGGGCACATGGAGATTGGAGAGAGAAACAGAGGCCCGCCCCGCCCCGCCCTGGCCCTTTCTTACTACAATATATATTTCAATATTTATTAACCGTTTTAGATGCATGCCTTCAATCCTCGATCAGTTTCCTTTTCATATAATTACATTATATTTATTAGAATAGCATGTATCAAGATTGTTAATTTACTTCAACATATATATGTACTTTACCAAATATTGGTAATATCCGTCACGTTTTAATTAGGGATGTAAACGAGCCGAGCCGAGCCGAACATCAGCTTGCTCGAGCTCGGCTCGTTTAAAATATGGTATCTTCGAGCTCGGCTTGAGCTCGAGTCGAGCTTTAATATTTTTGTTCGAGCTCGGCTCGAGACCTAAATATGGAGCTCGAGCTCGACTCGTGTTCGGTTCGTTAAATATTCGAATAAGTGTGATATTCGAGCTCGAGCTCTCTTAAGCTCGTTTAAAGATCGAGCTCGTATAAACTCGTTAACATGCTTAATTCCAAGAGCTCGAGCTCGTGTAAAGCTCGGGTCGAGTTCGTGTAAAGCTCGAATTCATCTTACTTTGGGCAGAAAACCTGATTAATTTAGCTATGCACTATGTTCGCGAACATGTTCGTATAATAAGCTCGCGAACATGTTCGCGAACTATCGAACACGAACATGTTCGCGAGCCCAACGAGTCGAACATTACCAAGCTCGAGCTCGGCTCGATAAAATTTTCGAGCTCGAAATTAGGCTCGAGTTCGGCTCGTTTATAAACGAATCGAGTTCCGAACGAGCTTTTTTCGAGCCGAGCCTCGAATAGCTCGCGAGTAGCTCTGTTCGTTTACAACCCTAGTTTTAATACAATTATTATGGTACCAACCAGTGGCGGACGCAGAAAAAGTCGTAGTAGGGGCTAAGTTTCGATGTACGATTAAAAACATAAATTTTACTACAATCCAAATTGATAGTAGGAGCTTTTGCATAACAATTTGTTAAAATATAGATAATTTTTTATAACTATAAAAAATATT
This sequence comes from Leonotis leonurus, assembly GCA_026898415.1. Classification (NCBI taxonomy): domain Eukaryota; kingdom Viridiplantae; phylum Streptophyta; class Magnoliopsida; order Lamiales; family Lamiaceae; genus Leonotis; species Leonotis leonurus. The sequence continues at coordinate 1,409,528 of JAPKLX010000029.1, forward strand.
AATTTTTTTGTTTGATAGGGGCTTAAGCCCTCCCTTGGCCTTTACTGGGTACGCCCCTGATACCAATACAACATGTAAAATTAAGGGATAATTGTCTCTAAATACAAGAACTATTTACGTTTTCTAGTATTGTACATGTCCTATAAAATCTGACTTCTAATACACGAACTACCGATTTGTAATAATTAAATACATTGAGCTCAATTAAGTCAAAATTAGAATTATTTGAGACCGATTTGCCATGTCATCAACTAACATCGACAACATATTTTCTCTTTTTCTATGCCTTCAAAGTCACTAGGGGTGAGCATCGGTCCGGACTAACCCGCTAAGACCGAAGACCCAAATTTTTTAAAAAAGATGGACCGAATTGGAATGAAAAAACCATCTGGTCCAGACCCGAACTAACCTGCTAGAACCGAAGACACAAAATTTTTAAAAAAGATGGACCAAAATGGAACGAAAAAACCCTCTGGTCCGACCCGAAAAAAAAATTAATTCATTTTTTTCTTTATATATATAATTTTTTTAGTGTTCTCCAATAATTTTAAATTTTTTTTTCATGATTAAACATATCGTAGTATTAAATATTCTCAATTCATAATAAAAATATAAACTAAAAATTAATTTATAACATAATAATTTATTAATTCAACCCCAATTTCATAAATAAAAATAAGTGTAAAAATTATTATATATAGTTTTTATTAAAAATAAAAAATATATAAATATTTTTATATGTTGTTGGTCCTGAAACGAGTATACTGGTGTATGAGGGGGAATACACCAATTAAAATCCTTTTTCAGATTAAAAGAAGGTTCAGTGAAAGCTCGAATCTGAAGGGAGGTAGCTTCAATTTAGAGTGAAACTTTAGATAGCAATCCTTCAGTCTACACTTACTGTTTGACTGATGGACTAATATCTTAAGTATGTAGTATGAAAGTGGTGGTTTTGAAAGCTTACTCGTTTATCAGAAAGACTTAATGTTATAGTTCACGTTTACAGTTAATCATTATTAAGTAGATGCAATATAGCGTTAGAGAATAAATACCGAAAGTAAATAGAGAAGACACAGAGAATTAGTTTGCGTGGTTCGGAGATAAAAACTCCTACGTCCACGAGTCTCGATGTGAGTCGAGGGTTTCCAACTACATGGAGTGTCTTACAGTGATCAACCTTAAAAAGTTAGATGACCAATAGAGTCTGATCACTTCCCGCTAAGAAAACTAATTCTAAGCTAGATTTATTCTTCGGTTACAATTGGTATCGCTAATAACACACTAATGGATTTGCAGAGAGTATAAGAGTGTTCTAAAACCGAAATCTTGAGTGTAGAAAGCTTGAGAGCGAAGATAGCGATTGAGCGTAAGAGAGGTTGGTAACCGGTGTTTGAGGCATTCGAAGAGTCGAGGTATTTATAGGATGCTCTCAAGAATATATTTGTTGTGAGAGAAAGTTTCATCCGTTGCATTTGAATTTCTTCCCGTTGGAGTTGTCATCCTTTTACCATTTTTTGTGTCTGCAAATAAGATATGCTTCACCTAATGAGATCTTTTCCAGAAATGAAAATGTCTATGAAAGTAGTCAATCCACTCAGTAGATAGCTTCTAATAACTTGAACTTCAGTGCAAGACTTCATATAACGAACTCTTCATGCCTCAATAATTTCTGAGTCTTGAATACTCCAAGACATAATTTCAAAGAGTTGTCCTTCAGTTTTGACTTCTTAACTGAGTTTTGAATAACTCCAGTTCTAGTCACTTAACTTCAGGCTTGGCTCTTCAGACTACTTATACTTGTAAACTAAATTTTTTAACAAGTGAGTTATAAAATAAAACTAAAGGACCAGATTTCAATTTTGAACTTAATACATCTTTGAGAAGAGGTTTTGAAATCTTAATCAAAACCTTTATTAATATTTCCCAACATATGTCATGTGCAATACCATAAAATATGAATATAGGCAATTATCTCTAAGTTGTTCATGTCAGTTGATAACATGGCAAATCGGGTCCAAATAATTTTAATTTTAACTCAATAAAACTCGATGTATATAATTACTACAAATCAATAATTTGTATATTAAAATCAGATTTTATAAGTGGTGTGGAATGTCTGAAAACATGAATAGTTTTTATATCTACGGACAATTATTCCTAAAATTAAAAAGATTTAATATTAGAAAGAAATAAATAAAGTATCACAAAGATTTAATTTCAATTTTTGACATGATCTCGCACCACCACGTAACCCCACTCCACTAAAATAAATAAACTCCACTAAAGCCCAAAATTAAACTTGACCTGGATCCACATGCACTCGCTAAATAAGTTCAAAATCCTTACCATAGTTAACAACTAGCTAGTCAGTAGTCACCATCCCCTCCACGTATATATAAACTCAACACACAATCACACATCTTCGCTTCTCATACATCACATGATCTTCTTCCCAACCTACTAATTCTCCCACTTCAAAACCAAGCCCTATTTACTAATACTCTACTCCCATTGCTATTCCTACAACTACAAAGACTTGGAGCACAAAAAAGAAAACCATACCCCCTCTTCATATAATACAAAAATGCCTTCAATAGCACTCTCTGAAGCCAACCTTGAGCACAAATTTTTGGACCTCAACTCCTTCAAGGAACTTCCCGACTCCCATGCATGGGAACCGACTCCGCCGGTCAGCGATCCCTTCTCCGATGGCAGTGGTGATCACGAAAGTGTGCCCGTGATTGATCTAAGCAACGAGAAGCTGGCGGTGGAGCTGATAGGCCATGCATGCAAGAATTGGGGAGTTTTCCAAATTACGAACCACAACATCCCCAAGAATTTGCTTGACGAAATGGAGGTGGTGGGAAAGAGGCTCTTCTCTCTCCCCATGACGCAGAAGATGAAGGCGGCGCGTGTGGGAGACGGCGTATCGGGATATGGTGTGGCGCGTATCTCCCCATTCTTCCCCAAGCTCATGTGGTCCGAAGGCTTCACCATTGCCGGCTCTCCCCTCGAGAACGCGCGTCAGCTATGGCCCACTCATCATCTTAGCTTTTGGTATTTCTCTCTCTCTCTCTCGTCCTACTTGATTAATTTGCACGTGTGGAAAAATATTAATAAAAAAAAGTGTCGTTTTTGTTTGATTTTATTTTGGGGTGTTGGATAGTGGCATAGCTGATGCTACGATCTCAGAAAATTTGTTCTTGCGGAATGCCAAAGTACTGATGAGCCTAAATATTCTATGGTTGGAAAGTTGCGTCAAATCTACTAGAAAAAATAGTTTTGATTTTAAATAAATTGAGTATTGAGTACTGGAGTTTGACTTTTAATTAATTTATTATATTTAAATTGTTAAAAGTGAGATTGAATGCTTATTAAAACATTAAACATCAGTAACCCTTCATTTGCAACAATTATGATGTTCCATTTAGTAATTAATTTTGGTTATGTTATTTATGATTATGATTGCAGCAAGACGGTGGAGGAGTACCAAAAGGCAATGAATAAAGTAGCCGGAAGGGTGATGTGGATGATGCTTGGGTGGTTAGGCATATCGGAAGAAGACGTGAAATGGGCCCGGCCCAAAGGCGACTTTCAAGGTGGTTGCGCCGCCCTACAAATGAACTCGTACCCGCCCTGCCCCGACCCGGATCGGGCGATGGGCCTTGCCGCGCACACCGACTCCACCATTCTCACCATCCTACACCAAAGCAACACCAGCGGGTTGCAGGTGCTCCGAGAGGGCAAGACCCGGTGGACCACGGTCCCGCCCCACCCTGGCGCTCTCGTGGTCCACGTGGGCGACCTCATGCACATATTGTCAAACGGGTCGTACCCGAGCGCGCTCCACCGGGCCGTGGTGAACCGGACCCAACACCGGTTGTCCGTGGCCTACCTCTACGGGCCCCCGTCCAACGTGAAAATAAGCCCGGTGTCGAAGCTGGTGGATGATGTTCACCTACCTCTATACCGTCCAATTACATGGACCGAGTATTTGGGTAGAAAGGCAAAGCATTTCGACAAGGCCCTCACCTCCGTCCGCCTCTGCTCTCCTCCAACCCCTTTCCTCGATACCAACGATAATAACCGCCTCACCGTTGGATAGCTTTCATCTACTTTTTACTCCGTCTTATTCCCACTAAACTTGATACTTTTTTTTTTCCGGCATAGTTATTAAAGAAAGTGGTGGATGGAATAATGATTAACCAATTATTACACTTCTTTACCATGTCTAATTTCTTTTTCATGAGGAGAAAGGGTGGGTTGTATTAATTAATTTAATTAATCATACATCAAAACAAACAAATATGAGCTCGTGGAGCGACACAGATGAAATTAAATGAGGGAATGTAAGATTTTGGGCTTTTGAGTGTAATTCTGCATGCGAGCATGACCACGGATTCCCACATCTTTTGTATTGGAATTAATAATTTGACAGCAGACAAGATAATATTACTGGTTGAATTATTGAATCATATATTAAGGAGGACAAAGTAAATCAGAAATGAAGGTGGCATGTTAGGTTTGCTCAAGGATGAGCAGTAAATTAAAATTACAAGTTCACCAAGAAAGTAATGTTTATGTAATGTATAGGGTTTGTCCAATTTTCTAATTATCTATAAAGAAATTTGGTGTTATTGTAAGAATTGAGTGACAGTTGGTTGTGTTGTAGGGTTATGCAGATTGGTCTGAGTTGAGATAAATAGAGCATGTGCTCTTTTACAAACTAGTACTGGTAAATAAGTATATCTAGTACGACTGTAGGAACAAGATCAATGGTACTTAGTTCTTAGTACATGCTACAGCCTACAGTGCCAACTCTAAACTTATTAGCATTTCGGACTTTGTCTTCTACAGCATATTTCTTCCCTTCTCTTTTTCTACTATATGCCATTTCTCATGGATTTAGAGTGCATGTCACGCTCATCGTCCCACAACTAGTTTCTATCATTTTTATCAAATTTTATTAAAATATAATAAATCAATATTGTTTATTTATTTTTCAAAAATTAATTTTTAATTTTTAGTGTGCGGGGAATACATCGAACTCCAACTTTTATTGGTTGTCTTAACAGCAAGATTGAGAAGTCAGCTTGCTTGAATAACATGTTGACTTCTCTTTGTGAAAAAGAGATCAATATGCTCAAACAAAGTCTCGATATCAGAGTGATGTGATATGTTCTTATCAGATTGACTGACAACTTGATAAGCAGGTCAACTAATCTATTAACAACAGGTAGTGTGGAATTAAGCTATGTGATCTGCTTGATGTTTTCATACATAGAAATTAATTTTAAATTAGTCAAGTGTTCTTACATATTGATGACACATAATGCACAGCTTGAGCTCACTACTCTTGAGAGATCATCTCGCTGATGAACAATGAACAAGTCAATGCAATAGATAAATGTAGAATGTAAAAAACACAAAAAATTTAACGTGGTTCGAGAAATTTCCTACGTCCACAATTGATCAAAGTAAGATGATTAATCCATTAACCTTGAATCCCTCTCTTATTTATGTTTGTTGAGTATAAAATCACTATCTGTTATTTATACTCTCTAAAAATGAGCTCACAACTTGGAATCAAAACTAGATTCGTCCTCTAACAAGATTTAACTTCTTCCTCCTCTATCACATAGCTTAATGCACATTTGGCTATGAAATTATTTCTAAAACTAATGGCTTGAAGGCTCAATTACTAATGAATATTGTTTGGGGTGTTTTTCCAAAATATAGAATATTTCTTGAATGCTTGCAGCGTTTTGACTCTTCTTTTCTCTCTCTAAATCCTCAATTTTTTCGGGAGTGACTTGAAGTATTTATAATCTCCAATTTTAAAAATTATTAAATGATAGCATTAAATGTTAATACAGTCGTTGGATGTTGATTTAATGTATAGTCATTGGAGTTTGCCCTACGTGTCATCTAACGTGACTACGGGACATGTTAGCTAGTCATCCATTTAGGTAGATCGTTAGCATCCTCCATCTATAAATGCAACTCACTGAATACATTGACCTACTATTGGACATGTCAACTCCTTGATCTGAGCTCGAGTCGTCTTCTATTGATATGCTCTTTTAACAGAACACCTCTTCTAGACAAGTTAGTTGATCCTGATCTGCTCTCGATCGGTATGCTCACTGTCAATCTACTCATATAGCATATCAACTCTTGCGCTTCTCAGGTTGTTGCATCACTTAGACTAAACCACATTAATCATATATACCATATTAATAAATCAATTTGTCCTTACATGTTGATCAATCTGCTACAAAACAATCAGGTTAGTATTATGTACCACATCGACGAATTGATTTATCCTTACATTGTGATCTCTATGTAATACTTAAATTAAATAAGATCGATCTCTATATGTCATAATATTGTAGATCAATATGCTTTCATATTAGGTGACCAGACTATTTTAAGGTGAATATTTAGAGCACCAATAAAAACCTTTTTTATACTATTATGTATAAAAGTAAAAGGATCTATGTAGGCTAAGCAACTAATGTTTGCATCCAAATGTGTGGAATGGCCGAACTTAAGGGGATGCCCATGTTCCTCGTTTACAAAATATTACCTCTATTCCACTATTTTTTGCCTCAAAAGTTAATAAAACACTCACAATTTTAATTAACCGGTCACATTAGTGGAACGGAAAGAATACTTAATATCTCAAAATTGAGGGCATAAACGAGAAAATAACATAAATAACAGGCTAACTCACTCTGTGGAATATCATTAGGTATTTAAATGTTAAATATGGGTGACCCAATTGGTGAAATAGCATATCTCCCTGAAAGCCCATCTCTTTCTAGGCTTAATTGGATGGTCAAATAAGAAATATGACAAATATAATGAAACAACTCAGTTTAGTAAGTGGAACATAAGGAACACAATAACAAGTATGTTTAAACCTAATTGCGTTGATGGATATTGATAATGACACGGATATTTAAGTTGAGGAAGCAATTTGATTTATGTGTAACAAATTAGTCCTTCGATTGAAATATTATACTTTCCTTGAAATGGCCTACAAAACCAGAAAGAATCAAGGAAGTTGCCTAGTTTGTTGGTCCATTATAACTTCATAGAAAACAGATAAATAAATAAAATCGAGGTCAGGAAAATGCATAATTCCTAAAATCCAACACGATTTACATATATACCCCCGGTTGTGAAATAGATAAATATTTTTTTAAATCATACTCCAAGTACCCACCTAAGCATATTATTCATAATGTCCCTACCTTAGAATATCATATAAACTACTTAATGCATCATTACTCCCAAGTTTTTATTTGTGTCGATATTCGGACAAAATTTTAACATAAATATAGCGTTTATACATCACAAGCAATGAGTGAATAAAACAAGAAAATACAACATGCTCTTAAGTTGGGACAACTAATGGTGTGTTTATGCTCTATGCTGAGAGAGGCTGTGATGAGTTATCAAAAAAGCCCGATCTTTTACTCTCAACTCATAACCCAAAGAATCTCTTCTCCAGCATCGGAGCAGTAGAAAGCAAGAGAAATACAAAAATTCAACTATCAAAACAAAGTGGGCTGAGTGTATACACATTTGCACTATTATGCCATACCAATAGGGTGGATGTCGTCGGCATCCGGCAAAAAGAACTCGATCTCATATTTAAGACGTAACTGATCATCCTCCAACTTCCAGTAGATTAGCATCTCGATTGTCTCATCGCATTCTAAGCTCCAACATTGATTATCTTAGGCAATCATCTCTGAGAACAGGCGATCTCTTTAAGAAATGGTAGCCAGTGTGCGATTTAGCATGACTATTGGATGACAAGATTCTTGAGTGAATCCAACTTCTGGATGTTTCCATTTGAAGACATGGACTGATCAGCAAATGAGCTGTTCGGGTTCCCATTTTCAGATAGCTTCTGATTTTGATGGTAAGAAGAATTTGATACGACGGAGCTACAACGGCCCTCAAAGTACGTCGAATGGGGGTAATACTCAGCACATCGAGCTTTCCATCCTGGAAAGAAATAACAAATTCAGGCAAACAGAATAATCTTGTATTGACTTTCAAACCGACACAACTTAATCTTGCTTGTTTAAGGAGAACAAAATGATGATAAGCTCCCACATTAGCCAGCTTACTTTACAAATATCTTACTAGCCATTCCATGCTAACAAAGATAGGAAAAGCACAGGACCACATCATTTGTGCAAGGCAGTATAATGAATTGAAATAGACATGACATTCAATGAGAAAATCATAATGATATGAGATCGAGGGGCATTGAAAAAATTGAAGAAAGCCATATAAAACTTAAACTTGTATAGATATCTAACTAACTTATGTTATCCTGTAGAATACAAACTATAGCAATTACATCACAAAGATCCACTTTTTTGCAAAAAAAAAAAAAAAAAAAAAAAAGTTAAGTGTGCGCCTCCAGCATTCGTTACCAAATGTTATTTTGTTGTGATGAATATAGCAAAACATCTTTTTGCTGGAAACTGTGATAGCAACTTACCAATTTGATTTTAATTGCAAAAAATGAGTCTCCACTGGAATTCGTATGATTAAAAGTCCATGCTGTATTTGCAAAAGAAAATTAGCCCTAAAAGAAAACTAGGTCTATGAGATCAAACTAGTTCAGAGTGAGACATAACCTGTTATTCTACTAACAATCTAATTATGCACTGTTGAAAACATCTTCAACCTGTCTACATATTATGCAAGATTGAAGTGTCTTGCTCGCATAAACAAAGGACTGATGTATCCTATTCCCCTATTTTGTCATACGAGATTCTATGAAACCTACTTCTCTAGCAAGCAGCAGACCAACTAGATGTCAGAAAATGTCTTACATATAAACTACATGGGAAATTTACATGATAGATACTGTTCATATAAGTTTTCACACTATACACAGGTACGAGTGAAAAAGAAAGATGTTTAACTGCAAGAACTTTAACAAAAAATGGGAGTGATCTACAAGAATGCCTGACAAGCAGAACTAAAAATCATTTATTTGTATCAACTATCAAGAACAAGTAAAAGCATGAAGGCATAAGACTCACTAGATGCAGCACCACTGTCATCCAAAATTGTCCCTAAGAGTTTGTGGACCACGATGCAATCCTTAAGCCTCCAATTTATATGTGGTGCAAGTACTCCATTTCTGTAAGGAACATCCGAACAAGTATTACGTTCAGTGCACAAGAATATCAGCCATATTTATGGCAATTGATAAAAACTTATAGGTACATACGAGGAAAGCAGGTCACTAGATGATTCTTCTATCAAGTTAATTGCCTCTTCCTTCTTGTGTGGTTCCAAAACAAAGATCATTTCTGCTACAGCAGCTCTGTGCCTTAATGAATCTGAAAATAGGAGACTCAAATAACAATGCTGTAGTGGGAACTTATGCAAATCAACATGTATATAAAAGCATGCAAACGTATTACCTCTATGTTTCTCTAGGAAAACATAGTTTGCCTCGGTGAGAGTTTTCTCATGCAACTGACTGCAGAAAGGAGGTAGTATAAAGATCCAAGAGAAGTGAAGGCAAATCAAAACCAAATATGTTACTCTTTCCAGAAACAGTAGGGAATAGAGGAGAAAAAAAATAAGACTGGAAAAAGATGAATTATCTAAGAGCACCTGAATGCAGGACGCTCAGCTTCTAAGACACCCCATATGAGTTTTTCCCCATCAGTTACAGGAGTAGGCATAGATGATACTCTATGAAAGAACTTTATCTGCAATGTAGAACTTGAGAAGATGAATAACTTGTACAAAACTGATGCATACATAAGATGTGGCTTCACTTATGCGCATTATAGAATTATGGTTTACTGATTAATCATACCAAGCAACGATGCGCATCTGGGTTATTTGCATCCAATCGTACCAGATGCTTAACTGCCTGCAAAAGGATAAAACAAGGATTTGAGATGACACAAAAGCATGCCAGAAAATAGAAGGAAAACCATATGTCATGAAGTTGTTCAATTGACAAAGTCACAAAGCAAACAGAAGTGAAAGATTAGATGCAATATCTCATGGATGGATGGGGGTTGGAAAAAAGGCAAAGTAGTAGCGGAAAAAATTGCTCCAATAAAGCATTAAGTTGCCAGAGATTTACCTGCAATGCAAGTAAGATTTTCTGCTTTCTCATATTAACTTCAAAAGAAAGCAAATGGGTCTCAATGGAATCAGAAGAGTGCTTCTGTAGAAGTTTCAAGTACTTTGTAGCTTCCAACAAAGGATCTTCAACCTGTAAGTTTTACATATTCGCTGAGCTTATACAATCTAGGAGTAAATAGAAGACAGGTTCGATAAGAGTAACTACATCCTAAACGGAATACACAGAGAATCCAGGGAAAACAGGGTTGCAATCCAACCATAAATCCAGATACACCTATATAGATTTAATATGTACCTGCATTAACTTCTCTCCATGTGGATCCGGATCAACCGGCTTAACTTGCCTTTTTCCAGATTTTAATACAGCAGTAGCATTTGATTCTTCCTTAACTTCTGCTTCCTGCATAACGCAACCATTTAGTACACAGATATCTAACAAGCTGCCACAGAAAAGTTCACTTACTTTCTTAGCTCGGGCCTCCGCTTTCCTCTGCTTTTGCCTCAATTTCTTTTTCTGAGAAGGAGCCATCTTTGATATCTCTTCATCTTCTTCTGCAGATGACTTCGGAGGAGAATCATATAACTTCAAATAGCATCTGCACGTAAAGGTATTATGTTTCAGAGGCAAATGCAGCAAAGAAGAAACAAAATTCAGCAAGCTTTACTGGTAAACTTCCATATAATCCCAAGCTACAGAAGTAAGATTTCTTGTGTACATGGTATAGTCAAGTCTTACTTGCCAAAAGCATCATAACTACAGTATGAACAGACTTCAATACCTTATAGCACCATCAGCTGCTTTGCGGAAATAAGAATGAGAATGAAGACGGTCTTGAAATTTCAGCATATCAACATAAGTTCGAAGAGTCATTTTTCTTAAGCAGTACGAGTGGAAGTCAAACTGATCTTCAGTAATGTCAGCATAATGCTTTTCTACAGCCAAGAATTTCTTCAAGGCCCGCCCCAGGTCCCCTTGGCGCAGATAACTTTCTCCAGATGCTAATTCATACCTTAGATACAACAGAGCAAAATGGGCTCATTAAACCATGACAAGTTTCGGGCACACTTGCTGATTCAATAAATTGATAAAATTACACACCACATGCACTGCATATCATGGAGGTTATTGTGCTGCTCTCCATCTTTTGTGAATAAAACTGCTGTTTTTTCAGCCAATGCAACCTAGAGTAGTTATATCATACATAAACATAAGCATACAAACATGAATATACCGATTTTAGTAACATACTGGATGGGCTGTATAATAATATCAAACCTGATCAGCTTGCAACATACGTTTGACGCATTCGCTGTTGACATAGCGATCAGCAAGATCCATGCACCTAGCTTCATCAGCCAAAGCAGAAGCTGCTACCGGATCACCAGCATGCTTTAATATACGGCTCTGAGGAGTGCAGGTATCAGTAAAATATGTTTAGCTACTCCCATATTGCAAATAATAGATGTCCTCAGGATATTATGGAACAACCATACAGTAGCTATATGGGACCAAATGGGCATAAAAGAAAATAGTTATACATATAGCATATAACAATGCAGATATTAGGCAAACTCAGAAGAAACAAAAGATGAATTTTTACAAAACTACCCACGTAAGGCACCTGCATCCATGAAGCAAACATACAAAACATGCACTTAATGTAACCAGCAAGGACCATATAGTGCAGCAGGTGAAATAATTAAATTCTGGGAATCCGGTTGAATATTAAGAAGAATGAATTGAATTTTTTAACTTCCGCATGGAGTGAACCCACCCAACACAAGCCAGAACGTATGCCAGAATTATGTCACCTCTTCAGTCCTCACCAATCACCACCACAGTCAACTCATCCCCATAAATGATAAGAAAGGTATCCCCAGAATTGCAAATATACAATAGTCCCCCCATAACAGTTTCTTAATATAGAGACTTGTGCCACAAACTATTATTGTTTTTGTCATATTTTTCTCCATCAATTACTTTCTTAATTTATCAAAATAACATATTCCTGCCCAAAGGACTATCTTTACACAGGTTTACTAGTTACAACAATAATTAACACTTAAATGAACTAATAAAATATGAACAATAACAATAATAGAAGAGAGGCAGGGGTCTTGCTCACAATAGTGCTCTTGTTGAAACCAATACTAAATTTTTGTGATTGTGGTAGATGATAATCATGATATTATGGTAACTGATAAAACAATTAAGCTATAATGAGGTGAAGTGATAGTACTCCACGTAAACATCAGATAAAGTTGAGATAATAACACATAAATTAGCTTTAATATATTCTTAAGAAAGATTTTCGTAAGGGGAAACAAGTTCGAGGAGGTTAAGAATTCTAGTATTTCCAATTACCTTTACTGAGTACAAATCAATAACTGTTGGAGTGTGCTCAATGGCTTCATCAATTTTTTTGAGAGCTACATCATACTGACTGCGTCTGTCATAATGCTGTACGCAAGAAGCTTTTTAGGAGAACAACAATAGTATGCTAATATAAATACATAAGCAAACCCGTCACAGCAGTAAGCCTAACAAAAAAGAAAAAGAATAGTTGCAAACCTGGGCTAAGTAAAACAGAATCCACATAAGTGTTGAAGGAGGCTCCTTGTCCACCCTAAAGATGGCCAAATAAAATTATAAGCAAAGCTGCATATAGAAAATGGGGGAAAATAATAATTGACAATAAAATACCTATGTAAATATTTGTTATATCCATCTGATTTAACTTATATTATCTACTTAGAGAACAACCACACTAAAGCAACCAAGAGGCACTATAGGTCAACATTCACAAGGGGAAATTGAGAAGCAATACTTTTTTAATGTAAGAATCAATACATAGGTGCTTTTGAGAAGTGTAATACAAGACACATCACAGCATAAAAGTGAGCTAACATATTTCAAACTAGCGTTTGTTTTTAAGTTATTGGACATCCACCACCATATTCAACTTATTGAAGTAATGCTATTCATGGAAACTAATTGAACCAATACAGATAGGAGTTCTAGAAATTGAAAATTACAAAAGGGAGTCAAGGGACTAAATCTATTAAAACAGAGAGAGAAAGGAAGATCTTCTTGAAGCACGTAATCTAACAAAAATATATAAGATAGAGGTAAGCTAAATGACCTCTCAGGATAAGCACCAGTTGTCTTAATGGCAAGCTCCAGCTCAAGAATTAACTGCTCCAAAATATCAGCCTATACAAGAGTAGTATACAACGTTATACACTATACAGGGCAAAAAATAATGCCTAAATTTAAGGAAAGTCGTTAATTCGTGCGGGAAGAGACTAACCTTTCCTGGATGGTCATACAGAGGAGAAAGATCGGAAAATAGAGAAGGAACACCCTAGATATAGATCACAAAGTCAAAGCAAGTAATGAACCAAGATTTCATCAAGTATTAAATACACAGTAAAATGGGTACCTTAGTCAGAAAAGGTCGAACATAATTTTCAGCAGCAGATCGGAATTTTTCATCACTCAAAAAATCAAGCGGGATTCTCTGCCCAATTTGAGTTCAGAAAACACAAAGCATTGAGAAGGTGTATTGCACTAAGAAACATGAAGAAAAATTGTGCACTTAAGATTCTTGAAGCAAGGTGTGGAAAATATGACATTGTTCAAAGAGCACTCAGGAATGTAAGTGCATGACGCAAGTTACATAACAACACAGACCAGATGCTTCAAAATGTTTCTTCTTAAGATATAGATGTAAAGTTTGCTAAAAATAAAGAAGATATATTTTAGTGTATATGAATGAAAAATGGTGATTTTCAAAACCAACGCAATAAAGAATCAGTTGAGTAATTTTAATTGTTCATTCTGCTAGTTTCAACTGATTGGGTAAGAGAATAGAATATATATCATGCTAAAGGTGGTCACTATAAGTCAAAAACATGAACTTCGGGAACTATCTTTCCACTAATATAAACTTCAGAAGAACAACAGTATTGTGAATCCCAGTTGCCCTTGTACACCATTGATTTGGAAGTCTAATTATAGATAAAACCACTGAGTTATCATTCAATTTTAATGCAGTATGCATACGCACATAGCACTTAATGAAAAATGCTTATATGCCAATAGAGGGAACAGAGAATAATTCATCACCTTGACAGCAGACGACCTGGTATATTGCTTGCTAAGAGATGTATAAAGGGATTCCAGTCTATCAATTTCATCAGAAGAATACTGACCATTTGCTGAATACAGCCTCATACACCTTTGAAGGCCTTCATAATACCTACATTTATGGAAGATTCAGAAGTGCAATAGCAAAGGCAAGTAGCTAGTCAACTTGTAGTGCAAGACTTCACATGTCAACTGAAGCACATAGCTCAATCGATCTCAAAAGTCAATCAGACTAAGCAAATACATGTCCAAAGATAAATATAATTTATTTATTCAATTACTAGAAAAGGGATTGCACAGTGGTATTATGAGAACTTAAAAAACTATTAAGATACAGCCATGCAGGTAGAGGACCAATCCTTATATCCATCTCTTCTAGCCAACATTTGAATCAAGAACGCATAAATAAACTGCCATGCAGATTTGCAACTTTGCATAGCCTAGGAAGCCTGCAGAATGACAGAACCCAAATGGCTGTATGTACGTAATGAAGTTTAATAACTCAATTCATCATCAACCTTGCAACATCTTCCTAGATATCTCATACCCCTATTATCTCACCCAAGAAGCAAAATACATGAAACAGTAAGGAATAATGCACGAGGATATAGGGAACAAACATCCGAGAATGGAAATATTGAGGTAGAAGTGGTTGCTCTCAAATTGAATATCAACTGACAAAGACAATGATTAATTCAAAAAGAAGAGATTTTATCCTAACATATTAAATGATTTATTTGATAAGTCCTTCCCACTCTCAGTTCATTAATTACCATAATTTAACAATTGAAAGTAAAGACAATGAATACTTCAAAAAAAAGAGATTTTATCCTAACATATTAAAGGATTTATTTTTGATAAGTCCCTTCCAACTCCCAGTTCATTAATTACCCTAATTGAACAATTGAAAGTAAATACTTGATTTCATTTTCAGATCTCTTAAATGAAAATGCCTTCAAATTTCTCATTTCAATGTACAAAACATGGCAATTTTCAATTCACTAATAGCCAAGGCCTTCTAAGGTCCATAAAAAGACATGTCCTATTCAAGAAATCCATTATATGTTTTGACGAAGTTCTGTCTTCCAACAATATAAGAGAACTAAGATAAACTTGAGGATATTGTTCAGTCAGGAAGAAGACCTATCAACCAGAAAAGTCCATTCTTAAATATCATGTGCAGTGAGAAGCCACACTTCTGAGTAAGTTCCCTTTTATGCCAACTTTTTTCCGGTTTCCAAAATTGCAACACCATTGTAATTCTTTTGTTTCAGGTTTTCGTGCTTCTTCTTAACTAAAAAAGGTGTGTTGATTCGCAAGTTGGGGTAGAGGTTTATTAAAAAATAATCATCTCAGCCAAGGTAATAACCAACCACAAGCTAAGAAACACAACCACTATGCATTTAAATTCAGTTTTCTTAGAACAAAAAACCTTCATTTCACGTACTGAAGAACACGATTGTAATTTCACAAATATAATAACTTGATCCAGATACCTGTAATTGTCAGGATTAACAGAAAGTAATTTCAGGTACAATTCTTCCCCTTCACTAAAGCGACCAAGCTTTTCAAGCAGAGAAACCTCTTGCTCCTTGAAAGATAATGTATCAACCTTCACCAAAAAAAGAACCTTATTTGAAAAGTCTAATGTCACTCTAATGGTAAACACAAATAGCTATAACCATCACTCACTATCTTGAATTCTTTCTTGCGCAACTCCTCAAGAGCCCTCTCAATCAATCCACATTCTTCCAGTAAAGAAATCTGAAAGTAAATATTGTATTGGGGTGAAAAAAACAATAACTCAACAGATCACGTTAAATAGTCGTTTGCAGGACTCTAACTCACAAGAGAAAAGAAAGCAAGGCAAGAGCATAATAACAAAATTCATGGAGAAGCAAATAAACATCTTGTTCTGCTGAAGCTGACATTATCATCTAGGCCTGTTGAAGTGCATCCAGGGGGTGTTATCTTAAAATGAGTTTAGAGTTTGATGATGAAGGTCTTAAAGAATTGCAGATACACACACACACAAAAACATAAATGTTATATTGTATGGTATCAATTAACAATCAAGAAGAAATATTAATTTAACTATTAAATAACTGAAATTCTAAGTGGAAGTGGTTATTAATAGCTAGTGAGGATAACAACGAGAATGAACACAGTTTAGAAATGATTCATAGTAACAGAATAAATAATGTAATGCAAATTGAAGATAGGATGACATGGGGATATTACCGCATGTAGATAAGCTAACAACTCAGAATTGAGTCAATGAAATGTACATTAATGTCATCACGTGACAACATGTAATTGTAGATATATTCATATATCTAACATCCAAGAAGGGAGCAAATGGAAATAGAAAAAGACTTCACAATCTAACAAGTATAGAATTATTCTTATTTCCCCATACCACAATTAGAGCTACGAAAGAATGCTACCTTGTACAGAAGCATTTCTCCATGCTCACAACGTTCATTGTCAGGAGGATAATCATCCTCTAGAGTCCCTTCATACGCTTGAAGAATATCAACTGCCTTCGAACCACTGAAAAATGACAATAGTAAGCAAAAACAAAGCCAAATCCGCAAATTCAGATCATTCTTGTCAGAGTGTTGACATATAGAAAAAATTGACGCATAACTAGACTAGACTAATTAATTATCCATATACTCCTTAGATATATGCATCTAGTCCAAATTGCATTTCACCGCAATACACGTCACTGACCTATTGTTACAGTAATCAACAGGAATAACAGGGGGATTGGAGTTATTAAAAGAACAACATTATTTAATTTAATATACTTGGAATTCAAATGCTGGGAAACAGCAAATCCAATCCAATTCATTCGATGATTTGGTTTCAAAGTAAGCAATTGCTGTCTTGTCTCAACAAAACCTTCCAGGTCACGCATTTGAGCCTACAAAACAATTATGAATATATTACAGGACATCATTAATGAAAAAAGTATTTCCGAATTAACAAATATATTATCAGGAGTCTCTCTCATAATAATCAGGCACAGAAAAGCACACCTGTAAGAGAGATAAATCCCGGAGTATTTCGATGTTATCAGGATCAATTTTGAGTGCATTGCGGTAACACTTAATTGCTTCCCTATATTCTCTGTCTGACCGGTACAGAAGACCATAAACATGCCAGCAAACATGACTCTTCAGGTCATTCTGCATAAATGAGAAATCAAGATTAGGACATCACTCGACAATAACAAATAACATATTGGATAAAGGAAGAGTTCATGGGAGCGAAGAGGGAAATCAGAGATTAACCTTCAATCCAAGTCGGACGAGATCATATGCTTCAGACTTGCGGTCCATACAATTCAAAGTCAGCCCTTTCATCGATAAGGTCTCTGCCGTCCATAAGAGCAACCAAAATGACAAATGTTGCAGACATTTAGAAAAACATGATATAGACCAACATCTAGAACTAAGATTGGAAGGGGAAAAAATTAATATTCTCTTCTCATCATGACCTAAATGATCATTATGAGACCAATATGTAACATAACCTCAACGGGTAAATTTTACTAGCTCTTACTCTACTTCGCCAAATAAATACAGTACTTAGAGTTCATCATATTATGTTAAATTGTTAATAACATTCAATAAAGCTCTGTACAATATGAAGAAGCAAAACAATAACACAACATGGTAAACAGCAAAACAGATGATGCGCTCTTAACACAAGTACGGTTCCAACGGCCAAAGATATATCATGAAGCCCCCACAGAACAAATCCGCATTAGAAATTTTCCTTTGAATTATGTCCACTATGGCAATAAAAAATAAACAAAATAGATAGATTTCTTACCTACCACAAATATAGCTGTAGGTCCTGGAGCTTACCACAAATAATAATAGTATATACTACATGCATACCAGATAAATTTTTACATACCTCCATGATCAGGGAACTTCTTTAAGATTGCATCAGCAGCCTTTAATCCCTTTTTGTATTGTTTTGTTTCATATGATTTCTGCAAGACAAACATAGCATCAACAACCATGATAAACTCTAGATCTAGTGTCTACATAATGCTGCAAAAGAACAAGAAAACATTGCCATCATGTTTGACTTAGCATCTTACATACTTCAAACTTAGCGACATATATTGTACATAGAGATATAATTGATTAAGTCATATAATAGATTCAATAAAATCATCATCAAGGATGAGGTTACATCTATTTCAAAGTCCAAATTCTACAAAAGGTGCCAAGTTAAAATAAAGTCTATAAAAATTATACTGTCCCATTTGATTATGCACCATAAGCCTCAAAGAGAAAAACCAGAGTACTGCAAACGGCCTAGAACCGAGGGCTAATATGTGCTCCCTTCGTCCCATTATTAATGCCACGTTTACTATATTGGAGTATCCCAATAATAATGGCCCAAAAAAGAAAAATAAAATCTTTAAAAAGTTAGTCAACTTTAGTGGGATGCACCATCTTACACACAAAAACATCACTTTCTTAATGCCCGTGTCCAAAAGCAATGTACCATTAATAGTGTGACGGAGGGAGTAATACATTAAGAAAATACAATTTCTTCTAATGTCCATGAAGAAAATAAAACAGCACCACAAAATAAAGCACTTTTCAGCATTCACAAGCAGAGATCTTCCTAATATGCAAAAAGTAATTTTTCAATATGATCAAATCACAAGACTGCTATTCAGAAAGACGCTGTTCTGCATGCTAAAATGATGAAGGAGTTGCACGAAATAAGAAGTCCAATGCTGCGAGCTCAAAATAAAATTCCTAGAAGAATAACTTTAGCAAAATTCATCCGAATAAGATAGAATAACATAATAAATAATACAGGCACAGTTGCAGCAATCGGACAAAAAATCCTAGGGTTTTACATTGCGCTGTATTGCAAGTCTAATTAGTGAGATTAACCAATATATCTAGTAAAAGGTAGTGAAAAGGGACAATCTAGATAGTGAGAAACACTTACGACGATGAGTTTAAAGAGGTTGGCCTCTTTGGCAGGAAGGGAAGCGCCCATTGCAACAAGCACACAGAAAGCCTCCGAGGAGCTCGAGATTATTTTAAAAGGTTCAGGTGAAGTTAGAGATAGAGGGAGAGTGTGAAAAATGCGTCGACAGACTGAGATGAGGGAGAGAGGTTTTGCGGTGAGGTGAGGGTGGCGTTTATCTGCTGCAACCCTACAACTCTGAAGAAGAAGCTAAAACAAGGTTGTACGCTCGCAAATTACTGGGAAAATACTCAAAAGTCAAGGGTCTCATTCCAGGGTATTTCCGTCATTCCAACACTTTCAATTTCTCTTCTTCATTTTCTTTTTTCTTTTTTTTAAAGTAAATAAAAAATTTGAATTTAAATGATGATTATAGTCTTTAATTTTCATTTTGGAATTATAATTGATTGCAATAATATACCCTAAATATATCAATCATTAGTTCCCTTTTATTACTACAATAATCTCATAAGCACTTCAAACACATCCAAACTCAAAGTCAATCCTTTTTTGTTAGTGATTGGTGTTTTATGGCAAAAGGCTCCTGAAAATACGCATATGTAGTAGTGATAATCTCAATTGGTGTAGATAGACTTTGTTCTGTAATTTTGAAGCTGTCATCATTTCAATAGAGGCTGAAATGACTCAACCCTTTGGCCTTTGTTCTAATATTGTGTGAGCTTTTCTTTTGATCAAAGTATGCTACTCTTAAATTAAAAGATGACTCCACTTTACAATGCAATATGAAACTTGTACACGAACATGATACACCTGATAAATTTCAACTCAATGACATAATCATATAAATATTCATTGGAACTGGATCCACGTGATAAACGCCCAAACACTAGCCACAGTGAGGATGAAAGTCAAATTAGTGAATTACTAAACGTGCAGTTATTTACAAAGAAGAAGCAATGGAGTTATAAGCTTGGTCTATTTCATCTTCTGTCATCTCGATTGTTGCATCACTGTCATAAGGGTCTTTTCCAGCAGCTTTATCATTCTCCCTACCTTTCTTTCTCCCATGATTCGGTAGCTTTATCTCGTTTGGCATCTCATCGTGCTCCATATTTAGAAACTCGAGTTCATATATTTGTTTACAGGCCATTACTTCTCTACAAAGATCTTCCTTGCTAGGCGTAGTGTTGCCATCAAACTGTCCTAGCTGCTCAACTACCCGGGGAAGGCAGGCCCATTGTTCTGATATATGTTGGATACCCTAAAGATGAAGGTGCCATGTATGAATTAAATAAGACACACTTAATCAGGAGCGGGATGTGGAAACTAAAACAAAACTTTATCATTTTCATTAAGCCCTAGCAATCAGTATCACAGGACAAATAGTCAAATATATCATGCATATATGCATCATTGATTAACAGTTCAACACGGTTCATAAAAATCTTCAGTAGTAGTATCGTTTGTGGATTTGACTACAATAGATTTCACCGTGGAGATGCAACAAAACAATGGGGACGAACAAAATATACATGTAAGAAACAGCATACGAACATAATAACACGGGGTGGAAAGAAAATAAAAATTAAGACATGCTATGAAGAGAAACTACATAATATATATATATATATATATATTTTATATGTATATTCAAGAAACTAATTAAGCAGAGCAGTGTAATGCTGGATACATTTCTTGAAAAGACTCATGAGCACAATACTTCCAATTACATGTAACAAGATGGATAGTAGCTAAGATTCAAAGTTATTCTTTTTACACATTAGTTATGCGAAAATAACCATCAGGGAACTCTACTGCAATCATAAATAACTATGTGATTATGTACAGTGACCAGTTGTACTGCAAGGTCAAAAAATAAAACAGGCAAAAATTGATAAGTGTCGTTTTCCAAGAATAAAGTGCACAGGTTCATTGCCGAGGAGAAAATATGATGTTGAAGATCAAATAACCAACCATACCTGTCCTAGCTTGAGAGCATCTATAACATCTTGTAAACATGTCAGAATTCCTTCAGCGGCTATCTTCTTTATCTCACTTGGGTCTGGCTGCATGCAATAATAAACTTTTAATCAACTAAATTTCAGATACCATAAAAAATTATATTAGTACTCTCAAGTTAAGCATCACTATTGACTAATATGTATATACGTAACGTTACTTATTGGACGAAAGTTTCGCACAGAGTTGGTGGGTCTTTAAACTCTACTAAATAATTTGAGGTTATGCGCAATAAGTCATTCAAAAGCATCCCAACTTCAGCAAATTATTCATTGGGCTGGATAAGACCTTGCTTGGATGCAAGCTATCAACCTTAAGCAACTTAAGCCTTGGGAGTGGTAAAGCTGCACATAAGTTAAAGAGTTTGGAGGGGATGGCAGCTTACTTTCTCTTCTTGATTCTCCAGCCATGATATGGTTCTTTTAAGATCGTCGATAGCCCACTTCTTTGCTTTTGAAGGAGAAAAGCTCCCTTTCATCTGGTAAGATTTAAAATTGATATAATTTATGATTGTGACAGATATGTGGATGACAGTTCACGTGTCAACAACTTAATAGTTTAACTATATATCTATAACCATAATATTCCACAAATAGAGTTATCATAAAAGGGAAGTAACATTTTCCATGTCATATTTTACTTTTATCTCTTTAGGAAACAAAATGTTCCTTCTGAATTAAACAATGAAAAGCCAGATAAAACTTTTGGTAAGCTGCTAATGGGATTCAGAACTCAGAAAAATAAAGGGCAATATTCACTCCAAATAATAGAGATAAAGAACGATAGTGAGAATCACTGTTTTATAAATACCTTGGAAGAGCCAGTAGCCTTCTTCGAATGTAACGCAGTTTCTTCTTGTTTTGACAATTTAGTAGATATAGGTGTCTCTACATCTGAAAGTAAAATCTTCTATTTAGTTGGACGATAATCTCAGAAGTTAGACCTGAACTATTACAAGCATACATGTTGGAACTGAAACAAGCAATACCAAACATTGCCTATAAGTGTCATGTTGCATCTTAGAGGAAAGATGATCGAACTGAATAAACTCAAGATACAGGGGCCGAGATAAGACAGAACTGAGCTAAAAATTCACCAACTAACTTGCCATCCAAGACAAACCTTCTTTTCAAACAATTTTGAAGCTTTCTCTATTTTACTATGTGTATTTCTTGTTCTTAATTCTTATCCTGTTGATCAGACTCACTATTTGCAGGAAATCCTCCCCGCAAACTCTATATTATGAAAAAGAAAAAGGGAATTAAGACGGGTGGTATTCAAGGATCTCATAGCCTCAAGCATCTAATCTCAAGTATATAGCACATATAACCATGGACACTTCCAAAAAATTGGTGGAGTGAACTCATACAAAAAAACATGCTGACAAAATTTTAAACGGTGGATGGTCAGCTTTCACTACATTACAACAAAGCTAATCTTATGTTTACGTAGCAAATAATTCAAGAAACCCTTCACTTTTCATAGGTAACATCCAACCTCGTGGTGCATTCTAAAATCAAAAGCATGTAGCAATTTCCTCATCTGAAAATAACAAGCTGTGATAAAAAATTAGAAGTATACATTAACATTGAGGATGACACATCTAGAGTAATATGACAACTCTGAATGACGTAAGGTAGTAATTATCTATGTTGCTAAATTTCCCTCAACTCATTCATTTGCAGTAGCAGTACATTGAAGCATTAAATCTCTTCGATAGTAGTGTTAGCTTGCAAACACATAGGTGTTCTGGTAAATAAAGAGGAACATAAAGGAGAATTGGGAACTTTAGCCAATATAATGGGATCACAATAACAATAAGAAAGAATATTATTTATCAGTAGAATATATGGATCTTTATTCAACATAATCTCTTCACTTATTACTTATATATCCGTAAATAACACTCTTGCTAGGAAAAGGGTGATGACAGATAATTATCAGGAAATCAGTTTTTTATTTTTTTTGGCTGCAACAAAATTTTCATGTTATAGTTTCAATCTCTCCAATAATTAAAGTCTCCTTTATTTGGAACACTTTTTCCCTAATGTTTGTTATCATTTCAACGCCCTCACTCCTAGATCTAAGAAATCGTGATAAAACCACAAACAGTTCAGTGCAATCAGAGATCAGATCTGCATATTTGATATGCTAAAGAGATACTCCCTCCGTCCCAATAAGCATGTCACAAAACTTTTGGGCACGGTTATTAAGGAGAGTGTATAAAGTAGTGTAAGAGTGATAAAGGTGGTAGGGTCCACACCTTTTTAAAGGGATAACTTTTACTATTTTAGGAATGTGTCAAGCTTAGTGGGACGTCCAAATAAGGGAATTGTGCCAAGCTTAGTGGGACGGAGGAAGTATCTCATATCCAATATTAATTCACTAAAACCAACAAAATAAACAGCATAAACCCCTCATGCTCAAATAAAGCACATTGACATAATTAACAGTATATAAATGAGAGATATACTCCAGCCAAGGAGTCTACAAAGTGGCTGCTACAGTTTCTGTGAACTATCAAGTAGTTAATATTAATGATGGTGATGATATAGACCTTTATTATCTTCAACGGAAATGCTTTGTCGCCTCCATGGTTTTCCAGGATATAATAAGAATGTCTCAATATCAACAATTTTTCTTTGAGTGTAACACTCTGATATCCAGCCCTAATAAGATTAAAAAAATTGTCATTGTCAGCATGCAACAAATGAATTGATATTTTAATAACATGCAAAAGTTAGAAATAAACAAAAATACTTACTTTGAGAATGAAGCTTAAGCATGCTCCAAACTTAAACATGAAGGGGAAATTATAAAGAATGTACTATAACAAAGTCTACATACGAGAGTGTCAAGAAATCCACTTAAGCACAGAACAAATGTATGAACCAATTATAGAAGTGACTGGACTCTGGAGATGAGAGAGCTTAGACAAATATTATCAGAATTCCCAGGCCACCATATAAAGTAACAGAACTAAATATTAAACAAGGAATTCAAGTTGAGGATGGCCATTTACTCCATTAAAGATTGAAAACTGATATATACTCAGAGTTCACTTTAAAAGAAGGCTGTACGAATAAAATTTTGCACGTATAATGTTAAAAGGCAACCAGAGAAGGCATTAATGCCTAAACGTACAATGCCATAGGCAAAGATCAAAAGCCATAAACAATTACCCTGCTTCTAGGGTCATCAGATTTCACATAGTGAGAATCACAGGGAAGCATTTGAAGTCAAGCCTAACGAAAATTCATATTTATAGACTCATAGCTTTTGCCCATGGGATGCCGGATGCTAAGATGAGATGATATTAGGCAACTCACTTTGATTGCAAAATTGTCTCTCCCCCGCCTGCAGGGATAGAGCCATGGTGCTATAAGGCCATATCAGATGGTTAACTCAAGTTGTAGGAAGAGTCTATTTATAATGACATGACTGATGTTGTGTCTCCAATGAGTAAGAATGTAATGTGCCTTATCAGATGGGAATCTCGTATTTAGACGATTCATTAGTGGGTTCATTTGACTCTTTAAGCAACTTGAGTTCAACGTTTTGGTAAAGAGACGACAGAAGCCAACTATTGCTATAGGAAAAAGAGCGTCTGATGTCGACATACTGTTATGTGCATCTACCCTCTTCACTTCTGGGCAATACAAAAATAGGCTATGAAAAAAGGAATAATAGCCATTGCAGTACTTTTTAAGTTTTGGCACCATAATAGTGATACCATGTACAAATATTTGAAATTAATAACAACTTTAAATTTATACAGAGTGCATGGGCCAGCAAGGTCCAGCGATAATGTGTCCAACACAGTGGACGTAAAAGAAGAAGGATGAGAGTGAATAATCATCCAAGACATTTGGATAACCATTCTACATCCTCCCTCTCAGACCTTCTGTGAAGTTGACAGACTAAAATCACAATAATCGTTCATGATCAAGCTAACGAGTGGCTTGTCAATAATTACACTATAGTCCAGACTGTTCGTTCATAAGCATTAGGACAAATTCATCTCTAAGCAATAGAAATATATTTTCTCGATTGAAATAACATTGGTACACTGTTGGCTATATTCAGTCAATAACTTGAAGCTAACATGGCCAGGTCAATTTCACAGTCAACCAAACAAGAAAACATCTCCAAAAAATAACAGATACGACTTAGTTCAGGAAGTGACAGACCTTGGATATAATGGTTCCACCATAACCTTGAACCTGCCTAAACTTCGGAGTGCTGGAAAATGCACACACTAAAAGGGTGCAATTCGTGTTCCAATCGGGCTGGTATTCAGCGCCCATCTCCAGCATCTGCGACCTCAAAACACCGCGCTCTGGATTCACAAACCCAGATAGCACAAACGTTACCCCTTCCTACAAGCATGATCATGAATTAACTACTAAAATCAAACTCTCAACAAGAAAAATAAAAAATGAAAACCAATTCAATCAAATGGCAACAATACCATCAGCCTCGAGAAATCTGAGACAGCTTTGTCTTCAACGTTTTGGCCCTTTTTAGAATTTCCACGATTTGTTAGTTGTTTGGATTTTTCACTTTCATCGTCCTCCTCTTCTTTGGAACTCATCCACGAGGGCAAATTCCTTTTTCTTGAGGTTGATCCCGACATGATATTGAAGCCCTACCCTCGATCAAGTCCTCAATTTGCAATCTCCGAGTACACAAGTTATGGCGTTATAATATAAGACTGAAGAAGCTTACGATACGACTCTCCAATTATTCATCACCTTTCTTCTAAAATCAGTTCAAACTCGCCAAACTCTATTTATTTTTTAATTTCATTAATAAATGTATCAACTTAAATTTCTTATAGTTTTTATGTATTAATTTTGAATTTATACTATAAGATATGATAAGCATGATTATAAACATATTAACATAAAATTGAAATATTTTATAATAAGTAGACGTACCTGTTATTCTCGAAATTAATTGGGCAGCATATTCGATAAAATTTGAGTTTCACCTTATCTAATTGAATAATATATTGAATGGGAGGTGCACCCTTACTATAAATAATAATTTTAAATACAAATTTATATCGGAAAAAATGTCAACAATACATGATAATTGGATGGTATCAGTATGTATGATAATAATCGGAAACCTAACGAAACGAGCCCAAACAATTTAACTCGAAACCCGCTCACTTAAATTTTAAAAGTGACAAACCTCAAACTAGTTAGGTTGGGTTTATGGATTGACACACTAAAACCCTAATCAACTCCTTATGTATATTATATTTTATATTATATCCTCGTTCCATGATTTGAAATCGTGAGAGCATTTGAAGAAAAAAGTTTCAACTTGATAATCAATTGTTGAAGTATAAGTATAGTGAGGTTAATAAATTATTGATTAACCTCATGTATCACGATGTGCCGCATATTTTGATACAATAAAGTGGGTGGTTATAGTGGTAATTATATGTAGAAATGGGAATGCAACTAAAAATGACATAGTAGGTATGACGAGCACAAAACTTAATGCAGTATAAATTAGGTACAAACAATAATTATAAAACTATGATCATGTTTTACTGGACACATAATAAGTGCAAATTAATGTGATAATTTCCGTATTTTTATCTAATACTGATTCGATTCTCGTTTAGAAGGTTTTTACTTTTTAGTAGCTTAATTCACATTAGGGAATTAATTGATTTCAAGTGACTACCATACTTATAAAGTGTTTAGTACATGAGGTATGATTTCTTATATTACATTGTTTACTCTGCAATTATAGTGTCTTTATATTATAACTATAATTTTTTACCCTTACGGTAATTATTATAAATTAAGTTTTATTAGTTATAAATTATAATAATATAGTAGGATAAGGATATCATGCATACCGTAACTATTATAAATTATTTTTTATTAGTTATATATTATAATGATTAAGTAGGATAGAGATATCAGACTCCTGAATTTTATTTTTATTTTATTTTTTAATAAATTTTAAGATATTAATATAAGGAAAAATATTTATAACTATCTAGAAAAGAACGTGTCTGATCATAAAAAAAAAACACTAATATGGTCATGAACTTAGTTGTTAACTTGTTAGTTAACATTCTTAGGGTCCATTTGATAGCCTAGATGAAGGTAGTTGGGCAAACTTCATCCAGTCTAAACCCTCATTTGGTAACAATTGTGAGATTGAACTTGGCTTTATAATCCAAGCCCGAAAATTTTCCCTAGTTGTAGAAGGATTACTAACCCTCCAAAGGGGTGGTATTATTTGAAACCTACCCCAACAGTAAAAGACGGAACTTATTTTATGACAAATATACCCTTCCCACTTTTTCTAGTTTCATTTCTAATTTTCAAAAACAAGAGTCAAACACGTTCTTCCTGAAAGTGAGCTAGACGACGCCAACAACATTGAATGCGAAATTTTTTTTGAACGAAAGCTTGTGCATACGCAATTGAAGATCGAAGGTAAGTTATTATTTGGGGCTGAAAAAATCATTCTTTTTTCATTTCCAGCCCATGAGTTCTGGATTTTCCATTTTAAATTATATTGTTCGAATTTTCTGAAATTTGTAGTGGAGAGAGCTGAAATTTGGATCCATCTTCTGCAAATTCTTGGTCTGGATCTCGCGATTTGAACAATATTGAAGGTAATTTCGTAAGCCCTAATTTCTTGGTACCTTTCGGTAGGCTGTAGACATGTGTAAGCCCTAATTTCTTGGTACCTTTTGCATTTTTGTACTCTGTTGTTGGTTCACCTTTCATGGGTGCATTTTTTGTTGAAGGAAGTGTGAATGCTTGTCTCATGCATCAAGAACAAGAACAAGAACAAGAAATAATACATGAGGATAAATCACACAACTGTGATATTGCTACCCCTGAAACATTGGCCGCTGCTGATGAAACTTTGGATGATGTTTGTGGTGCAAGAATGGATAACATCATGAGCTGGAAAGATGTGGTTGTGCAGTTCAAACCAAGGTTAAACAAACCATACAAGGGCAAGGTAATTAAAGGAACGCATGTTCCTACCATGGTTGAAATTACAGTTTAGCTGTGGTTTGCTAGTACTATTACTTTGTATGTTTGTGCAGATGCAATGGTACAATGGTATTCAAAGTATATGTAAGCTCATGTTTTGATTATGACGTGCCGAACCTGAACATATATCGAGTCTGGATTCTATGGATTTATTGTGATGGCATTAATCAATTGAAAACCTAATTCCTTCCCTGCTATTTGTTTAAGATGAATTTGAGGTTATAGCTTGAAGGAATCTTCATGTGAATAAGTGATGAACGTCCAGTTATTTTTGTTGTCATTTTACTATCGTTTAATTTGTGTAATTATTTCGGGTCAATAAAGTAGGTTAGGTCTCTGCAGTTGTGTTGCTGAGATTAGGTATCCTTGTGCATAATTCACTGTAATGTTGAGGATTTTTTTAAATCCGTAAAATCGAAATCCCAGGCCTTTGTTTGTTCTGCAGGGAAAAAAACATTTGTTATAGCCTTATAGGTGCTTGAAACTATTTATATCCAATTGCTTTGCATGCCTTAGATTTTGGGTTTTCGATTTTGAAAGTTCAGATATTTGATAAATTCTATGTCCAGTATTTGCTTCATTTGATTGTTTGATATCCTGGAACGATTCTAACTAATCTTCTTTGATTACTTACTTCATCATGTAGATGTTAGTTTATAGAGTAGGCAATTCATTATGTTCTATCTTATACCAGATATTCGTGAACACCAAGGCAATCAGTTGCAAGTTATGGGGGCTGATTTAG